>PVHT021183727.1:17337818-17379310 GCA_004024745.2 Catagonus wagneri
ACTACACAAATGAACATCTCAACAGAAAAGAAAATCACGAACTTGAGGAACAGACTTGTGGTTGCCAAGGGGGCGGGGGAGGGGTGGGGGAGGGGTGGGAGGGAGTGGGGATAACTACTGCTTTAATGATGGAATAGCAAGGAGCTCCAACTGTAATGCACGGGGAACTATATCTAATTACATGTGACAAATCCATATAGGTATATATTTTTAAATTAAAGGTTGATATGGGGCACGAATTTACATTCTCAGTGAAATACTTAAGGTCATTCACTGAGACTGAGAATGAAAGAAGAGGTAATAATTAATGGCATAGGAGGATGAGAAGGTATATGAAACAGAGAAATAAATACAATTGCTGTTGAGAATTAAGGGACAATATGAGGTTCATTTATAGTAATTTTGTTGGCAATCTTAGGATATTTTCTTCTCCTCCAGCCTCAGTCAGCAGATGAAGCCTGGGCGGAGAATTTAGTTGAAGTTATGGCTTTGCCAAAAAAATTGGCTAAAGAGTATTGAGATATTTAAAAAAAGACTGATGACAAATACTGATGATGAAATTTAACAAGATAAGAAAGCAAAAAGTTATATAAATTTGAATGGGAGAAAATAAAATGGTAGTAAAATCAGTGGTGTTTAATCTTAGTTGGGTCAAAAGGATTGCTGGGATATTTAAATGCTGTAAACTTTTTTTCTCAATGTAGCAAAGACTGAGGAGAGACTAATTCAATGAAATACAGATTGGAATAAATGCAAGCTTGAATTAAATTATACCATTTTGAACTTCCCAGTCTTAATTCACAAGGCAATGATCATTTATGCCAAGAAGTATATTTTTAGCAGTTCAGTAGTATCTTACCACTTCCTTAGATATTACCCAACTCTTGTCATTTTCTCTTCCTTGTCACCTACAGGTAAAATAGTCATAAATTATATCTTCAAAAAATAATTTTGTTGCTCATTTCTTCCAATCCTTTACTCTTTTAAGATCAGTGGAAAATCAGTAGTTCTGGCTCTTTCATCTCAACCCCGCACTTGCATTTCAAAAGTGTCATTGAAAGGACAATGTGAAAAGTGGTTGAGGGATTTTTCTCACCCTACTCAATAGAGTAAGGACATTGCCATGGATTTCCTCAATTCTAAATCATAAAACCATTTATCATTTATTTAAATGGTTTGTTATATATGCTCATAAATCAACATTTTATATTTACCCAAATTGAAAATGATATTCCCAAAGGTTATTAAACAATTAAATGACTGATTATCAATTTAAAATCAGGACAGAAAGTTGTTTACACTAGACTATAGTAAAACAAAATAACAATAGAATTCAATAACATCTTAGGTTTCATTTGTTTAAGAAAAGGTATTTACTTTAGGAGTTCCTGTCGAGGCTCAGTGGTTAATGAATCCAACTAGAAACCATGAGGTTGCAGGTTCGATCCTTGGCCTCTCTCAGTGGGTTAAGGATCCAGCGTTGCTGCGAGCTGTGGTGTAGGTTGCAGATGTGGCTCGGATCCCACCTTGCTGTGGTTGTGGTGTAAGCCAGCGGCTACAGCTCCTATTAGACCCCTAATCTGGAACCTACATATGCCGCAAATGTGGCCCTAGAAAAGGCAAAAAGACAAAAAAAAAAAAAAGATATTTACTTTAAATTGTTTTCAAGTGTGACCTAAAATTGAAATGTGAAAATTGTGAACTATTTCTATCTATATGCATTTAGTATATTCATTAAATTTTTTTTTTCAATTTTGATAAATGTTAAGTATTTTTCAAGATTTCAAAATGATCCTGATGAACTGACAATGATTTATTGCAGGACTGGAAAATTCTTGTTACTAGCCAGCTCACGCTGTCAACTAGGTAAGCCCTGGAAAAAGTAGGTCAGTTTTTTTTCTCTGTGTCTCAGTCTTTCTTCATTTTTTTTTCCGTCTGTGGATTTGTGTGTTCATGGATGTGTGTTTGTGCTCACATATTCCTGTGTGTTTGTCTGAATATTTGCAGCAGAGAACAACAAAGGGGAAAACATTTGAAAACTACAGCCTGCATGAATCCCAAGCAGAATTGAAGAAATATGTCAAAAGGACCTCAACTTTACCCACATTTCAATGATACTTATGTCCTATTCAGCTCTTATGATTAATTCTATACTATCATAACTACTAAACACTTTAGCAAAGCATGTCATTTTTCCTCTAAAAATAAAAGATACTCTAAAGCATATTGCTTACTAATGAAAGTGTAAATTAAATATTTTGCAAAAAATTACAGTAGAATAATGGCAATTTAAAAATTTTAAAGACACATGCAAATAAAAGGACATACATGAAATATATCAAAATGGTTGCTTGTGAGGGAAGAGGTAAATGAGCGTAAGGAATGAGATGTTATGAAATGATTATATATATAGTATATACACATACAGAGACATATAAATGAAGGTGAAGATAATGGCTTGAATAGGATTAAGAATAATAATGAATCCTGAGAAAAAGGCATACAATTAAATCATCCCTCTGAAGTTAAGATAAAAATAAAATTTTATAATAGTATTAATTTGCAGTATAATAGTATCAATGATAATATTAAGTCCAACTATATGAAACTGCTGTATTCATAAGCAAAAAGGTAGATATTAGCAATTACATATTTAAATTTATTCTAATAATAACTCATATTTACCTGGGAAATCATACATAGAATATTTCATGCCATAGAGCACTAAACACTGTGCTTGGGATATGAGTTACCCATGCTAGTGATGATTGAATTGATGCTCAGAGAAGTTAAGTAGCTCAAAGTTAGAGAGCTATTATTACATAACAAACTAGATTTTTTGAATCCTAATCTAATTTGTTTCTTACTAAACCTTATGAAGGCAGCTGTGGACCTGTGCTCTAGCTCTCATTTAACCAGTAATTTTGAGAATCCTTAAATTTTAATATCTTTATCCATAAAATGAAAAGATTGAACTCTATGACTTATTTAACTCATAAAATCTGTTCAAGATCTCCAGGTCTATTTTTGTCCTTTTAATAACGGTATCCTTGTTATTTTTGCATTTACTCTGAAAGTATGAAAGTACTTCCTTACATATTACACTGCTAATTAAAAGATTGGGTCATGGAGACAGTGGCTAATTATCTCCTATGATTTAATATAACAATGTATGCAAAGATCTATTTTGGCTGAAAAGTGAATATGTCAGTCAACGGTAAATTCTGACATTGCTGCTACTTTCTTTGAGTGATTTGTTCAATAACCTATAACAGGAGCATTTATACATACTTTCATACATTCATTCATATTTTGCCAAAACAGTGGCAGTCTTTGATTTTTCAAATGAAATTTTATACAGAATTTAATATCAAACAGACCTGTATAATGGTGTGTTCTTGTTAAGGTGGCAGAGGATGAACCTGAGGTATTGCTCTTGCATAACTATATTTAAAGATCCCTGAAATCCTGGGGTTCCAAGAAATCCAATTTGGCAACCTCTGTCATATTTGTACATTTTATTGCTTTGCATCTATAAGAACACTAACTAAATCTCCCATTTTATTTCCTTTAAATTTCAGGATTCAGCTTACCATTTCCAAACTGGCTCTATGTTTCATCATCTTTAAGCAATAAATACAGAAATACAAAAGAGCATAAGGTCCTTCTATATGAGTATTCTATGATGTTGAGTTGAGTATGATTAGGCAAATGCCAAATAAATATCTAGTTCACATGACAGTCAGTTAACATGTTTATTTCTCAGAAAATGCATTGTGAAAAATCTGTTTGAGTACCTCTTGATTATCAGACATTTTATATATAAACATCAGTTTGAAATTCCTATATGATATTTGTTACTATTCCACATGGTGGGCCCTTCTCACAATGAACAACAGCATGGAAATATAAGGAAGGAATCTTTTACTTATTATCCATTATTACAGAAGTACCAGAGGGATGCCAAAACTTTCAGCACTGAGTATATATAGAAAAGAATATTTTCACAAGGCACAAACTGTTTGTCATATTCTCAAAGAATATAGTGATTCGAGGTTAATTATGTTTTCAATAAACTGTGTTATTTTGTTAGAAAAATTTCCTTCTTATTCCAAGAGTGTTTTTCCTAGTATCTTTCAACATGTTGGATCACGTAAGTCATTCTGTCTCTTCTGATTCATCTAAAGAACGAATTAAAAAATAAAATTATAAAAGACAAAACTATAAAAAGAATTTTAACATGTTTTTCATCAAGTGGAAAACACTGGTCCTCCTAAAGACCAATCTCTCTCATTTTGAAACTTACCTTTTTTTTTTAGCAGATGAACAATTAGGTACACCTGGCACTATTTTCTTACCACCAGTTCTACAAGCATTGCTGTCTTTCAGTGAAACTTTATTAAAAAGACAGAGAGCAGGTTGAACTTTGTCCATGAAACATAGTACACTAATTCTTACTTGGAGAGAATTTTTAAAAAATCTATTTTGTATCATTCTTTTGTTAGTTTATGTGCTCTTGAGAGGTACAGAAGGGGAAAAGGGCAAAGGAAAGAGTAATGTGTAGTCTAAATAATTGATAAATAAATTACATATTATAGTATGTCAAAGTTCATCAAGGACCTGTGACCAGTAAGAGACTAAAGGGAATAAATAAATAGAAATGAAATTTACCTATTTCAATTGTATAGTCATGGAAACAGTTAAGAATCTATAAACTCAATCAGTCTTTTCCTCACAATTATCTCCATATAGCACTATGTGAAGGAGATGGCTGAGTTCTCAACCAACAGAAATCTATGAGGAAAACAAAGATACCAACCCCTGGTAGAGACAAGCTGCATTCCATAATAGCATACCACATTTACTTCCTGTTTTCTATTGGCACTCATTCCAGAATCTCGCAATCAATTCATGTCCCTGGGCTGCAATTTCCTTGCCTATGATAGGAATAGACTGGTTTAGATGATAACTAAAATCCCTTCAAGTTTTAAAATTTTATTAAATAGCAACCCATTTCTCAGTTGATATCATCAGATCACAATGGAAATTGTGTGTCATTTTTGTTTTTGAAAGAGCAAATCTCATATTATGTTTTGCCTTACATCTAATGCTGCCATTTTCCCAATCCTAGACTGGCCACTCATTTCCATTCTTACAATGTTTCCATTTTTAAAGTGTCTTTTATTTTTCTGTTGCCAATGAAAAACCAAAAGGAATGAATGTTCACTTATCAATGAAGAAAAATAAGTTTTTAAATAAAACACTTTGAAAACTTTTACTCTGAAAAAATGTGAATGAAAATTTCATATTTTTTTTAGTTTTCTGTTTTGTTGAACTACTTTTGGATCTGTGGAGGAACATCAACAAAGGAGGCAGTCCTTGAAGCAAAACAATTGACAAATAGCTCCTCTAAGCTTCTGACAAAGACACTGTTGTGCCACTGCACAGCAGTTGGAAAGTTTAATGAAGAAGAGGAGTAAAGAGCCAAATAATTGACTTTTGAAGAAACAAATCCCCTGAAAATTATAATATATTAATATTATTAACCTATTAATGACTAAAAAAAATGCCTTAATAAGTAGAATATTTTTCAGGACTTCAAGTACAGGTAAGACACTTGCCCAGTTTCACAAGGGTAAATCTTTGTAAAAGGGAAAGATAAAACTTTAAAAAAAAAGATATATTAAAGAATTAAATGTGTATTTATGAGTTCTTTTATCATGTCTTCAACTGCAGAACTTCTAATTGTGAAAAATATATTTCATAGATACCCAAAGACTAAATTTTTTTTGTATATTATTTTCTTTACAAACTATTACATATTTTTTATCTTGGTATATTATAACTAAAATTTTGGTTTATTCATACATTTCAAGTAGAAGGAAAGGACTATGTATAGAAGATTTTCAAACAAGAACATACCTCAAATGAAAACTCCAGTCTTCTGTGCTTTCAAATCCTGGGATGATAGACTTGAGCTAAGAGCTAAATGAATACATTGAAGAATGCTTTTATGTGATTGATGATGTGGAAGAGAGCCAGAACTGTCTGTGGAAAACGTTGGTTCAAATTCTGTCTCTGTCCACGGCCAAACACTCAACTTTGTCAAAAGTTATTGAACTTTGTATTAGCTATAAAGTTAGATGAACCATCTGCCTCTTACATTTAACATTTGCTGTGAAGTTCAAAATAGATCATGTATATTTAAGAGTTTATAAAATGGTAAATGCTACAAAATTGGAAGTCAAGCTCATGTGGAAGCATAAAGAAAGGGAAACAAATGAACTGAGAATCTGCAGAATTGCTCTGCTTGCTTATCCTGGTTCTGCCTCTAATTAACCAAGTGACTTTTGGTGAGTCATTCCCTCTGGATCTTCAGTTTCTTTTTGGAAAACAGGAGAGTTGGTGCTTTAGATGGTCTTTTTGCCCACTTTGACTCAAACATCTATTATTTATTCCAGAAAACCTTTTTTCAGAGTCTGGTTTGTCTTAACACATCTTCTGAGTGAACCATCTACTCCTTATAAACTCACAACTGTTTATATAATAACTTATTTTCAACTATAATCTTTGATGGCTACTATGTTATAGGTTATTGAATCCTAGTCTATATCTCCAGTTAAATTCCTTCCAAAGGTGAGAAATCTTCCCCTGAATATTCTAGAAATACATCAAATACTTAATGTAAAAATAAATAAATAAATGACTATCTCCCTCCTGTTTCGGAAATCAAATAAAAATATTCTTCCTTTGTAATTTCCCACTCAACTGGTGGCACTAAAATCCATCTTAAGAACTTAGTTTTCAAAAAGATAAAGAGAGAATCAATCTTGACATTTCATTTTCCACCATTCCCTAAACCAATTATTTACAATTCCTACAAAACTTGGTCCTTTAAATATCACAGCATGAATTTTCTAAAAGATAATATCAAAGCAATCCACTTGGAAAAAACCCACAATATAGAAATAAATGACCGAAAAAGAGAAATACACCTATAATCACATCTCCCAAGGTTAAACAGTTTATAATATATCTTCATTCTCATTGCCACATACTTGTAAATACATAACTATTTTTATCTTATGAAACAAATAATATTTATGGTGCTTTGCAAATTTAATTTTTTCATATATAATTAAACTCCAGATCTTCATGTGATATATTTATGTGTATATATTTCCTAACTCATTCTTTAAAAATCCACAAAGAAATTCATGCTATGAAAGGGAATTTAGGTTGTTAACTCTTTTCATAATATTCAAAATTATTACACTGACTATACATACTTACATATTGAGGAAACAAATATGTATTTAGATATAGATTATATGTGTACATAATATATATGTACATAATGTACATAAAAACATTACAGACATTAGTTCTTGTTTTTTAACAGGTAAAATTCACTTTCTAAATATCAGTCTTTACCTCTTATTCCCTAGTGTTCTAATTCAGAGACTCAAATTGTCTTTTCTCTGTCGCCATGGCAATTTCTTAACTGTTCCTGATGCCTACAAGCTTTTGGTCTTTAAATCTGTTTTCCACATCACCAGTCAAGTGTTTTATTTAAGACGGAAGTGAAAACAGGATGGTACTCTGTTTAAATGCATTAATGTCTTCCAGACCTAAACAGGATAAAGCCAAGCTTCACAGACTGCCTATAAGCCCTCCATGGTCTTGTCCTCTCTAGCTAGTCCTAGCAATCTTGCTACTCTTTGACTCCAAATTTAACTATAACATTAATCATTTACAATGATTTTGGGCAGAGAAGATACATTAAATATGCCTACAATGCCTTACCTACATTTTTGAATACTTTACTTTTGTTTATCCTCTAAGGCTTAATTCAGAAATTACATTCACCAGGAGGCTTTTGGTAACCCTCAGACTGGGTTATATATCCACTTTATGTATCTCATATCCAAAGACCTCTAACCTACTTTACCCTTTCATTTTAATGTTCTCAAGGGGCAGGGAATATAGGTCATGCCTAATCCCTAGCATTCTGTAAAATATCAGTAATAGCCTATTGAACTTAATGGTGTTTAATATTAATAAAGACTTAACTCAGGATTAATAAAACCTCAAGTTAACCTAGACCCGCTCAGTTGTCTGAAGAAAATTCTAAATTGTAGCTTGTCTTAGGTTCAGAATTAATATCAATGAGGGTCACCTGGTGGCTTTCAGTTTACTTTTGCTGAATATGGGTTGCCCATGTAGGAATGAAGAAAATGTGAGTGACCTCATGACATTAAAGCAGTAGGATCTTTACAAAGTTGGCCAGTGCAAGGCTTATAAAATTGTAGGAAATCTATTAAATGGTTGAATAGAGAAATAAATCATTACTCAGTAAAGGAAAAGTATAAATTTTAAAAATTCAAAAGTAAAGTCTTAGTAGAAAAATTTGGGATTTGTCCTTCCTCTGTCTAGGAAGAAGAATCCCTAGCTGTGGGCTTCTATATCCACGAATCATTAAATTTCTCAATCATTTTTTTTGTTTTTCTGATCCCATGCTCACAAAATTGAGGTACCAATTAAAAAACAGTAATAATTAAAAAAAAAAGTATAGCTTGGGCACCAACCAATGAGTGCCACACTCAGTCTGAATGAAATCAGCCACAGACAACTATGGTCACACTGGTGAATACTGGCTGGACGTCAGCTTTTTACTGTATTAGTTTCCTAAGGCTGTTGTGACAAAGCACCATAAACCAGGAAGCATAAAATATCAAGCCATTTTTCTCTCATGGTCCAGAAACTAGAAATCTGAAATCAAAGTGTTAGCTGGGCTTGGTCCCTATGAGACTGGATAGAATCTTTCTTTGCCTCTCCATAGCTTCTGGTGGGGGCAGCCAATCCTTGTCCTGAAGGAGCATCACTACATCTCTGCATCCACCACTACATGATGTTCTCCTTGTGTATTTAAAAGGCAGCAGTTATATAGGATTACAGGACCACCCTACTGCTGTATGACCCCGTCTAAAATTAATTACATCTGCAAAGACCCTAATTTCAAATAAGGTCACATTCACAGATACAAAAGGCAAAGACTTCAATATATGTTTGAATATAGCACAAGTCAACACCTAAATAGTTACCAAGCAACTGCCCTCTTTCAATATCATCTCAGGTATAACTTACTCTTGGAATGTATTATCACATGGAATTCCTGAACTGTTATTACAGAGGACATATCTATGAGTTACTTTAAAAAGTAGACATTTTCCTGAGAAAACTACAAATAGAGATAGGCCATTCTAACATTTGCAGCCCATAGACTACAAGATTCCAAGACAGACCGCAGGTCTTAGAATGTTCATCCAGCTAATAAATGTCTTGTTGAGAGGCTTTTCAGAAAATAGGAAAAGTTTCTTAAATTTTTATGCTAGATTCACTGTAGAAATGCAAATATTTACTATGTATTTGTTGAATATAACAAACAGGAGAAAAAAGTTAGCAATAAAAAAAAAAAAAGTCTTGCCATAAGAACTACTGGTGTGATAATAAGCCTGAAAGATGTGTTCCATTAAGCATGGCTTGGAAACCACGCACAGCCAAAAATATGCCCTTAACTTTCTCACTAATTATGACCCCGAGTTGCCACAGAAACAGAATGAAGATCAGCCCATCTTATCCACGATATGAGTTCTTTATTTTTGTCCGATATACTGTATCAAAGATACTGAGTTATCAGGGATGGGACGAGGGCAGGAATAAAAAAGGAGAGGATCTGATGTGGTGGGAGTACCTTTTGGAAAGATACTTAGATTCTGATTCAGATGCTAAGAAAACCAATGCCTCCACCTTGACTCCTGACTCCCATGAAAGTCACAATTTGGGGAGCCATCATTTCTGATGATAGTCAGTGGTTTTCTCAGTCATGTCTGAGTTGAAAAAGAAAACTGAAGGATGATCATCCTGAGAATGATGACTGTGTGACAGAGTGAAAGAATGAAACACATCTAGGGCATCTATCACGTTAGTGCATTTGCTTTTCTCTCTGTGGCAGACAGTGGTTTTTCAGAAATGAATAGAGAAATATTAAGGCTAAGAATAAACACATGCAAATGTATGATTAACAAAACAAAACAAACAAAAAAACCAAAGAACTACTAAGCATGCTATGGAACTCCACACACGATGGAGTACTAAGCTTGGTGTTTAATATGATTTGGCTCCAGGCAGGCCTTTTCTATTTTGTCCCAGCTTTGCTTTTGCTAAACCATCTTAATTCAGCCATTAAAGAGAGGTAAGACGTTGTGATAAACTTTTGAATATTTATGTGCTTTTACATTTGGAGGAAGCTTCCAACACTAATAAACACTTAAAAGACTTACAAGAAGGCTTTTTGTTCAGCAGAAACAGAAAGTCTAGGCCCTCACTATATTATTGAAGGAAAGCACTGCTTTGTAAGCTGAGCTCCTTGCAGCTTTAGAAAGTGATGTTACTACACATTAGGTAGAACAATAGGAATATTTTTTTTTCTGGAAATATTAGGGAAATAGCTTCTGTCATCCAATTTTGCTTTGTAACAAGGAATAAAGTCAGTGTAGGCATTATGTGTAAAAACAAGCTTTGTAGGTAAAATAACCTTTTCAGTACTTAGCATAATTATGTGGTACAAAATAATTGTTAACATCTATGTTATGTATTCCAAAAGTAATAGAAAAACATTGCAAAAAGTGAAGTATCTTGATTCCCAAATAGTTGTAATAGTAAAAGTGTTTTACATTCCAAATGTAAGAAGCCGTACCTTGCATTAATTAACCCAAATATTTCTTGTCAGGCTTGGTATCATAGCATTGAGGGCTGCCAGAATCATAATTGTGTGCAAGTCCTGAATTTTTGCCAGTTCTAGATGCAATCTTATTAGCATATTCATAAGTCACAGCCTTGTGCAGGTGCCAGAATGCTGCAAAATGTTTTGTGACTATTTGTTGCTGCAATAGAGGCAAACAGTGAATTACCCTTAAAATATCCCATTATATACTGTAAAACATAACATGTAACACTGTAAAATAACTTCAAAGGCTTTTTTCAGTAATTAGTTCACACCAAATGAAGCAACCCTTTTTTTTTTCTGAGCAGTGTAAATACTAGGGATCCAGGGCAGAGAAAGTAAAACAGATTTTCTTTCATTAGATGAATTAGAAATAGGTTTTAATTGTATTAAATGATCAATTAACACTTTCTAGATAAAATGCTATCCATGTTTAAGGGAGAAACTAGAATTTAGAAATTACACTCTTTACTAAAATTGAATTCTTTAATACTTTATGTCTTAAAGGGTTTATTTCCATTAAATATGCTAAAATAGAATTATCAAAAATAGGAATACTCGCTAACATTCAGTTCTTCTTCAGGTGCACATGTGCACACACACAGGCTCTGTTAATGGAGATGACTGATTAGGAAATAGTCTTATTTCCTTTATCCATTTACTTCAGAAAAGGTCTGGTCATATTAAAAGAAAATTATGGTACTGTAAATGGCCTGTGTGGTTTTAGAACTATAAGTTTCAGATTCTAAAAGAAGTGTCTTACCCACAGGTGTGCACATGCATACACACAAAAATTTCTGTTCTTTACATTTATGGTATCAGTGTCTTAGCCACTCTGACTAAAACTTAAAGTTTTTGGGTTTTTTTTAAGGAATAATCTCATATGAAATATCAGTCATCTTTAACTCTGACATTTTAATATAGTCTTACTATAATATTTCTATAATAATATATATAATTAACATTTGCATGGTGAACATTTTTGTGTCTGTGCATAGTTGGGTTTGAGATAAATGTCTATATAATCATAATCTTAAATCTATGTGATATATATCTATACAGACTGTCCCCTCTGCTTATAATGGTTTGACTTAACAACTTTTTGACTTTATGATTATATGAAAGTGATAAGCATTCAGTAGAAACGTATTTTGAATTTTGAGTGTTGGTCTGTTCCTGGGCTGATCATATGGGGTGCCACACATATTCTTTCATGATGCTTGGCAAGTGGTGGCAAGCCACAGTCAGCCCATCTGACCATAAAGGTGAACAACTGACACACTTAGAACCATTCTGTTCCCAGACATCCGTTCTGTTTTTCACTTTTGGTATGTATTCAATAAATTACATAAGATATTCAAAGATTTATTATAAGATAGGTTTTATGTTAGATGATTTTGCGCAACTATAGACTAATGCAAGTGTCTTGAGCATATTGGAGGCTGGGCAGGGATAAGTTATTATATTTGGTAGGCTTGGTTTATTAAATGCACTTTCAACTTACGATATTTTCAGTTTATAATTGGTTTGTCAGGATGTAATCTGGTAGTAAGTCGAGGAAGGTCTGCAATCTTAAATCTATCTATCTCTCTTCTATCTATCAAATGTATAACCTATGTATAGATATATATCAAACACATCAACACACTACTGTAATATAAATATAAAAAATATATATATATATACACACAAACCTAGGTGACACAATTTAAATTTTTAGACTTCAAGGAATCAGTTTCCCAGCTTAGGGTAATTATTTTAAAATGTTATACTTATATAAAACAATAGAATTTGATAAAATACATGCTACAATTATACTTGAAAACATTGATTTTTTAAATAATTCATTAAGTTTACTATACATTTTAATTTCTAGTTGGAGTTTGTATAACCTGCAACAATTTTAGAAATTATAAGGAAAAATTATTGTCACTGAGATGAATGTTTTTATTTTATAATATATAGAGATATTGTGCCTTTATTTTTGTGATCTTTTCAGTTCATTTCAGCAAACATATATTATGCACCTTCCTATGTGTTAGACATTATTAAACACTCTGGGAATATAAGAGGAACAAAACACAGTCTCTTCAGGAGCCCATACTTTAGTGAGTGAACAGACAAATAATTAGCAAATTTCAAAAGAATACAGCACATGCTATGACAGAGTTATGCTTGGGGAGCTGCTCTCTTTAGTTCTCACCTTTCCTGGTTATAAAAATGATCTTTTTAATTTGAAATGTTATGTTAAGAGACAAAACTTTAGGCAGACAAAAATGAGCTGTGTAATTTGATCTTTCCATCCTCCTCAAGTTTGAGTCATAGGACTGCAGCAGAGTACAAGCAGACAAGGGAACATCTTAAAATAAATGTCAGTAACAGCTGCAGATTTTCTACTGGCAATAAGCCAACTAGGTGTAAAAGACAGGAGAACTTGTGAACCTCAAGGCACATGATCTTTGGAATCGGAAATTATGACGCTCAGACAACTGAAACACTACCATTTTGGTAGCATTAGTCAGAAAAATTTCAAATTGACAGAATAGTTTCCTCATTAATCTAACTACATTTTGCTGCCCATTATTTGCTACATTCTTGAAATGAAGGCATAAAGGGAACATATTAACAATATTCTCTGACTCTTGGAAGTGTCTCTTTGCTTCTCCATCTGATCTCAGAGATAGTCATCATAAAATTGATACTTCATCTCCTTGTCAGTTTCAGATCTCTTTTCAAAGGAGAGAAGTAAATAATATTCTTATCTTGTAATTAACTCATATTTTTAATGGTAAAGATTGGGAGGTGGTTATGGTCTCTCTCTCTCCCTCTCCCTCCCTCTCTCTTTTTTTCTCTCTCTCTCTCATACACACACACACTCCTACACAATTTGATGCAGAAGAATGAAAAACAAATGACCCTCAATAGTATAACTGACATGATTTCTTTGGTCAGCAAATAGTTACTACCTAGAACTTAAAAATCTAAAGTGGTCTGTAGACTTTGCTTATATTCTTAATCACATTACTTATATTCTTGATTTCATATATGCCTGGTGTCGTAACTTTAGAAATGAGACTCAGACAAAAGCTATGGAAATATGGTTCAAAATATTTCATCTATTTAAAGAGCCATTTTTCTTTGAAAAAAAATTATGGCGAACAGTTTTGTGATCAGAATTTAGATGAAAAGGTTAATGCTCCATTTTAATTCTAAGATTATCTACTTGGGTGGATATAATTTCATTCCTTGTCTCAATGGTCATTCTAATAGACAATGTAAGTCTACCAAATGGATTATCACATGCTTTAGAGTACAGCTGGGAACTGAATTTCAAAAGTTTATTTTTGGTTTAAAAGCTGCCTAAAGTGTACCGGGAAAGATTTTCCTCAGTAAGTTATCACTTGTCTTGATCTTTTAAACAGACTGAAAATTATATAAAGGTAGTTTAAGATTATTTTTCTATATCCTCTTCTTGCTTATGCAAATTCAATTTCAAATTGGTAATTTAACATTATCCATTCTGTGTTTTGAGAAAATAACCTTTATTTTTTTCCCTTAGAAAACAGAACATTAATTCAAGATCCTCCCTATTAAATATGTTATCATAGTCTACAACATTTCTTTATGAGTAATATAAATGCAAAACATGATTCTGCCACATCTCATTGATTCTCTTTCTTATTTCCCTTGACCTCCATGCGCTGCAATATCTGCTGCTACAAATCAAAAATTCCTGGAGTAAACCTTTTCTGCAAGAGTAAAGTAAAATGAACCAAAGAAGGAGTTTCTATTTTACTTGCAGAGAACACACACATATATATATTTATCTGATTAAAATGTTATACTAAATAAGCATTATCAAATATAGCTCCTAAAAAATCAGAAATAAATTACAGTAGACAATATTTAAATATTTTCCTGAATTGGATAATATCCTCCTGTGCTGATATGGCCATCTTGTTGAGGCTGGATTGATAGGCATTTGGGACAATGGAGCTTTCTTCTTAGAATTTGGAGTAAAGTTAGTGACTGGCGATTTTACCCTATTGAGATTTGCACATAAAATATCCCTCAGTTAAATTAGCTTGTTGTGTTGTTTTGTCCTTATGATGAAGGTAAGTCCTATACTAGACAATCAGTTTTGTTAAGACTGTTTTTTCAGTAATATGTCAGTGCAAGTGTCCATATAATACGTCTTAAAAACCATTGGAAATTAGATTGTAAGTTAAAGCAAGAGGAAACTGGGTGTTGATGAGAGACAAATGGCTGCCTTCCACTGCTACCTCTTGGAATCTGTTAATTCATATACTCATCAAACATATATAGAACACTAATTTGTTTCCATCCTAGTACTTAGGAACTGCAAATAATAGAACAGAGGGGTGTGGTAGTTATGTAATAAATTAGTTATAATTAAATTATAAAATAATAATAGAAATATTGAAAAACATTATAAGTACAAAAATTATTTACTATTATCTACATTCTGTGTATCAATACCTACACAGATCCTTTTGTAATCTGCACATTTTTTGTTTAATCAGCAATGCAACTCAGTAATATTGATATTATTATTTTGATGCCTGAGGAGAAGGAATTGAGGCCCAAAGAGCTTTAAAAACTGAAATGTAATTCTTGATCCTCAGTGGCTGAATTCACGTTGCGTCACTCCAGAGGTCATGTTTTTTTCAAAGTTAAATGGGCCTATACCGTTTACAAAAGACTTGTCAGAAGAGATGGTGTTTGAGATGATATGTGATCCAGGCCTTGAAGATAACTAGGATTTTGCCAGATGGTTAAGATGTTGAAAGACATTCCAGGACATGGAAACAGCTTATGCAAATAAAGTAAGTGATATATTTGTGGATCAGTGAATTCTGTTTAGTTTTAGCTATGGTCTGAACTGAACTTGTGAAGCGTTTTGTAAGGACTTGGCAGGGCCTTTCGGATGTGGTTGCGGTTGTTTTTATTTTGTTGTAAGAATAAGAGTGAGAGGATTTTTTTTAAAGAACTTCAGAATGAAAAAATCCAAGATTATGGAGAGTCAAGAAACAGTATCATCATTTAAGTAACTGTTACAATGGGCTGGAAACTGGATGATACTCTTTCTTGACTCTCCATAATCTTGGTCTTTATTCATTCTGAAGTTCTCTAAAAACAGGTATTTCTGCCCTACTTAAATAGGGCAGAAACAGAAAAGATAGAGTGATACAGAGTCTTTAAAAGTGTTTCTTTTACTACAGATGGTGGGAGAAGTTCTTATCTGGAGGATTTAATTCCTGATTTGGTGTGGGTATTGAAGGCAAAAGATTTAAGATGCTGAGTTTCCTACCTGTGAGGGTGCAGGAATCTCATCATTATCACAATATGAATGTAAGAAGTATATGGAGGGATGACAGAATTATTATTACTATTATTATTATTGCTTTTGAGGGCTACACCCATGGCATATGGAAGTTCCCAGTCTAGGGGTCGAATTGGAGTTGCAGCTACCAGCCTATGCCGCTATGCCATAGCAATGCAGGAGCCCTGTCAGGAGCCCTGATGTTGCTGTGAGCACTGAGAGGGATCGAATCCACCTTGTCTTGGATACTAGTCAGATTTGTTTCCTCTGTACCACAATGAGAATTCCAGGAAGACAGAATTATTAAATCAGAGTAACCCATGCTTGTGATTACCAGGAAGCACATGTCAAGTAAAAAGAGAAGCAGAAGAGTAGATCCTGAAGAATATGTATGTGTAAGCAGTGAGCAAAGGAAAAGAAACTATCAAAAGAGACTAAGAAAATGTAGGAATTTGATCCCTGGCCTGGGAACTTCCATATGACATGGGTACAGCCATTAAAAAAAAAAAGAAGAATTTAGTATATACCAATTTCATTTTATAGAGAAAGTAGCTTTTACTTTTAACTCATCTTGTATAACTGCTTGCCACGACCTGCAGGCTCCTTTCTCTTTCAGACCCCATGTGCTTTCATAGGCCCCTTTCCTGATCAGCACATTGGGCTTTTTTATTTTCTACTTTCCCTTCTTGTGGTCTTGCCTAAACCCTCTTCACACAGAGTTAGCCACACTGTCTTCTTCTCTTTACCTTTCACATCTTTGCTCAGATGTCACTTTCACCAGGAGACCTCCCTGAGTATTCCAGCTGAAATAGCACCGCTCTTGAACACACGCACATCCTCACCTCGACTACATTCTATCCTCTTTGTCATTGTTACATCTTTGCATAACACTCTGAAATTACATTACATTAAACCATATTTATTATTATTATTTCTTATTCATGAAGGCAAGGAGTGTGAACATTCTCTTCACTCTAATATTAGCAAGTCCCTAGAATAATGCCTCATGGATAATACGGCTCAAGAAAAATTGTTCATTTTTCCACGAAGGGGGCCTCTGACCTGACTGTGGGGTTCGCTCTACCCCAAAAGTAATAATGAGAGAAGAAGGAGGAAGAGGAAGAAGAGGAAACAGAGGATGAAGAAGAACAACGCTGAGCTACAGACTGCTGTTTCAGGCATTTTTTTTTGGAAGATTTCTATAAATATACTGGGAATACTAAGCTATAATAACAATCTCCAGAAGTTTTACAAAGGAGACAAGTAGGTTAAAAATGAGTATATAATTGAATGATAGGCCAGTTTGCATTTTATGAACTTTAATACTCATTCTTTTTGTGTATCATGGGGAAAAGATTAATAGAAACAAAGAAGTTATAAAATGTTTAAATGAAAGCCATCTGTAAACATGCATTTGGATGATTTATCTTATTCAACTCTTCATCTTCCAAGGGAGTCAAAATGAAATAATTACATGTCAGCTAAATTTCACTAAATTCCACCATCAACTCTTTGTAGGAAGTGGTAGAGAAGCTCTCAATTATCTTCATCAAATAAAGTGTTATCTGTTTATTAACACACAGTATTTCTTCAGTATTATTAACTCATTATCTTCAAAGTTAGTTATTTATGATGAGAATAAAAGTTTGACTTAGTAGGCTAAAAAATAAAATCTTCCTAATTTGTCATAATAGTAAGATTTAGTGGAAATTAGTGTCTTATCCTTTTTGCTGCCCCTACTATTCTACATATAAAAATGAATACAACTTTTTTCCCTTTAAAAAACTTGAGGTTTCTGTATGGAATGGCAGAAGGACAGCATATTCTGGTAAACAATTAAAATTTGGAAAAAAGCATCCAACTGTGCATTTTTCCTAATGTGATGACTGGAATGCTTCATCCAAACTAAGATCCCGTTGACCTTGGCAGTATTACAGAAGAAAATAGCCTTTGAAAAAAGCCTACAATGCATTTTCTATAAAACAGGTAAGTATATGGTTCAATATCCATTTTGCATATAGTGCATATTGAATATCATTCTCTGTGTTTAAAGAAAAAAGTAAAATCCATTTTTTTCTAATATTTTAAACTCAGTTTAGCTGGGACCTACTGATAGCATAATGTGAAGTCTTCTGTATTTCTTGATATCCTCATACCTTAATTTTTTTCAGTTCCTATAAATATCACTGTTTTCCCCAAAATAAAATCCAACTTATTGTAAATGTCATGCAGAAATATATAAGTAAAATTAATATAGAAATCAAAATTGGTCATAGTTCTAATAGATATTCTTGACCAAGGACAGCAGAAAATTCATTTAGCCTCCAAATTCCCTTATCCAAATCATGGCAATAATCAGTGCTTTGACCTAGCTGAAGTCTATGAAGAAGGAGACAGGTCGATTAAACAAATAGGTTTACAATTTAACTAATAGATCAATTTGAATTTTAAAAACCATATATATTATACTGTAGAAACATGGAGTAAACAGGTCTAAAGTAAATCTATTCTAAATGTTTAAAAGTAAAACCACAAATAAACACATTTAAAAATAAAGAAATTTTTAAATTACAAAATGTGCACATATATATTCCTTCCCAAGAAGATATTCTGAACATTGCTAATAATGGTGGCATTTGATCTAAACCTGTGGATTTGAAATAGTCTTAAAAAGTTCTTAGTACATTTTTAATATTACCTAAAATGTCTATAAGTTTAAAAGGACTTCTGCACAGCTCATGTCATTTGACCCTTGCAAGGTCACTGTCAGTTGAGACATATATTTAGATAGTGTTCTATTACTTGTTCTAATATGCAAAGAATTTAGAATTAGGATCTAAAGTAGTTGACTTTTTAATTCATTACTTTATTAGCATGATCATTCATGTACTGAGCAATTATATACGATACCTACTATGTATCATATATATACATATATATATATATAGTGTTGAATATGACAAATTATACATGTAAGTCTTTTCTTATACAAATTAATACACTTCATATTTTTTATTTTAAAATTAGTATTATGATGATATGCTATAAAGAAAAAGAGAAAGCTGAACATTTATTGCAAAAAAAAAATCCATCACAGTCTAGGGCAGCAAAGGCTACCCTGATGAAATGAATGTGTTTATTCCATGCCTGGTGTACTGGATTTCCAACAGCTTCTTCAATTTCAGGTATTATATTTTATTGTATGCCAACATTTTCAAGCCATTGGTCTTATTTTGGCTTTAGAAAATAATGAGGTTGTTATTACTATAAAATAAAAATAAAACCATATGTAAGAATATCTAAGAACACATCATTTCTTTTGTGTATAGGCTTCTATACCTTTAAATAAATAAATTCTTCTCCTATTAAAAGGCTATTTGAAATACGAAGATTTCAAAATAGGATTAAATTACAAGTTATCTGTTAGGATTGTTGTGAGGTAAAGATATTTCCAGCAGAGGACAGCTCAAGCTATTTCACTGTTACTAAAAACTAAAATTTGAATGAGAGTAAAATGGAAGTATTAAATGGGACAGTAGGAATGGACACAAATTGTACGTATTTCAAAAATAGGAACAAGTTCAAAATGCCCTGGAGAGTCTTCTGATTATTCCATATTCACTGTAAGGGAGCAAGAAAATTTCCTCTACCCTTCTAGGTTCTTCTGGCTGTCTTAAGAATTAAATATGCAGAAAAGAAAATCAAGGACTTGGAGAACAGACTTGTGGTTGCCAAAAGGGTGGGGGAGGGAATGGGATGGTAGGGGGGTCTGGGGTTAATAGCTGTAGACTGTTGCCTCTGGGCTGGAAAAGCAAGAAGATACCACTGTATAGCACTGGGAACTATGTCTAACCACTTGTGATATGTAACCCTGTCACCATGCTGTACAGCTAGGTATAATGTAAAAAAAAAAAAAAAAAAAGGAATTAAATTGGCATGAGGCAGATTAATAGAGACAACCAAACAAGGTTTAGTTAAATGTATACATGGAAGAGACCCAGGAGAACTGAGTAACTCATGAAAATGGCCAAAGTCTTTACCTTAAATACCATCTCCAATGGAAAGCAAAGGAGGATGTTGGGAGCAGAGGTTTGGGGCTTTAAGGGGAGGAAGGCAATTGATACGGAGATGGAAAAGCAAATATTTGGTAAGCAAATATTTGTTGGGCCCTGCAAAGACATAGCGTGGACCAGACATAGACATGGAGTGGACTCTTATCTCTAAGAGGTTCCCCTCACCATACCTAGTTCATGTTTGTTGCAGGAATTTTGGTGATAGCTCTATTCCTGTAACAGGCCCTCTATCTAAACTCTTCAAAGCAGGTAGAGGGAGAGAAGATCAACATTTCTTCCAGAGCCTTTTGGGCACTGATTGCTTTTAGCTCAAAATAATCTGTATTCTAAACAGACAATTTTAGGGTGGCAAGTTTTGCTTCTCGGCAATGTGAACTAATCAAAGCCCAAAGTTTTTCTCTAATTAGTGCAAAATGGTATTGACAGTACTGATAAGGACAAAACACCTAGGTATGGCAAGTTCGGGTTCAAATCCTAGTTCTCCCACCTAATAATTGAGTAATTTAATATTACTAAACTGAGATTCCTCATCTTTAGAGTGGAGATAATAGCTCAAAAGGTGTAGAAATTTTCAAGGCATAATATGTTTTTTGTGGCACTCCATATTCAATAATATAAAAAGCATGAATAGAAGTTTCATTGAAAACAACATCTTGGAAACAGGTTATAATAAACTTTGAAGACTCAAAATTCCAAATTTCAGAGGCCCTAAAATTTTAAATTTCTCCTCTGTATTTTTTTTTCCACCTGTGGGGCCTTAAAAATAGTTTAGTCTTCTTTAAACCAATGGAAAAATTTTCATTAACTTGAGGATTGTATCCTAGGGACATCTTATTTAAAGGATAACAAACTGTTATTTATGTCTTCTAATCTCTTATGTGCTGATATGGAACATTGCCAAATCATAGTATATTCTAAAAATCTTAAATTATCTCAATCCCCATGTAATTTCTCAAACTGCATTGGTCAGTTTATCACCTCTATAAGAATTGTAACTGCAAACTATTCAGTATGAGAATAGCTCTTGTGGTAACTATACAAATCCACTTTAAAACTATCAGAATTGCAGACAGGTGCATTGGCAGACAGCAATTTCCCACTTCCAATGTGTAAGAAAAATTCCCCTAGCAGTCTCTTTTTGCTAATGAGCCATATTGATGATGACTGATTTTAAATTAATGAGACTGTCCTATCATATGTCCTATCCTATCAACAAGGCAAAATATAATAATGTGTTCATGAAAAATAAAAAGCACTTCCATATATTTCTGTCTCAGTTGGGAATAGACAAAGAGCATATAAAGAGGGCAGCATGGGCCAGCAAATTAAGACAACATAGAGCTGAAACGGAAGATGGAAACTTTCCTCTTCATATTCTTATTTATTTCCTCCAAAGTGTTCTTCTATGTTTTGCTCAACAAATTTTAAGTGATTTTAGTAGTGCACCTTACTCACTTCCTTTAGGTGATGATTCTACAGTCTAGTACATTTTCTTGTCTGGAAAAGAACATTGGGACTTATTCCATTTGTTTTCTCTGTAATTTGAACGTCTTGTTTCTAGTTTGTAATGTTGCCCTGTGTGATGCACCTGAGCAGGGACTGTGTCTTATGCTTGGCCTTATTGAGTACTCAATAAACTATTATTCGTTATTATTTCTTTAAGTTGAAGGAGGTATATGTGATATCATTAAATGAAGTTTTTAAAAATCAAAACTAATATGCAAACAAAGAGGCTTCTCTGAATTCCAACAGCAATTAGTCTTGCAGGGTCTGCTGCTATATCCTTTCCAATTATACAAAAAAACACCCTCTCTCCATTCTCTGTCAGATTCAGGAATCTGCCCTAGGAATTTTCGGCATCGTAAAACTCTGCTGAATCACTTAACATTCTGCTTCAGTTTCTCCTTAAAGCACTTATTTTGTTTACTTTGCAGTCTTTGGATGCTTCAGCAGCTTTGATGCCCTTATGTCACTATCCATCTCCAAGCCAGGCCCTGCCCAGGGCAGAGCCATTGCAGTGAGCATCATTTCTATGCAGATGAAATAGTTGCTTTCCAGGCTCCTTTGTTCACTACTCCACTTTGTCAGTGAGTGTTGAATATTGCTTCTAGGAACTGATGATAAACTGTTTAAGAAATCTGATTGAATATTTATCTTGAATATCTATCTTGAGACTATGTTTTATAACCATACAACTTATTGTATGCTAACATTTCTCTGAAAAACATGAATTGGATTCTGTACCTGATTGAAAACACAATTATGAGATCAAATGTCTACATAATTGAATCTTAAAATAAATGTGAGCATTCTGCTTCACTTTCACAATCCTGACTAAGCTCCTTACATTTTGGATGCAATGAAGTTCTAGACTTTTTTTTTCAGAAAACTGAGATCTGAGAAGTTCATATTCTATTTCTTAGAAATAAAATGATGGTTGTACATTTTCTTTTCTTTAGGAAATGCAATGTTGCAGGTGACTAAGCTTAAAAACTGGATCTAGGATGTATTGTGCTATTTGAGGCATGTGGTTCAGAATAAGACATGCTGGACAGTCCAGCCTTGTTTGTGATGATCCAGATGCCCATTTTTGACAAGGTCCCAACCAGGAAGGATCTTAAGTGCCTGTGTAGAAATTGTCCAGTTTTCTAAACTAACTGGATTCAGGAGCCTGAATCTCTAGGACCATGATGTTGCAATTAATTAATCATTCTCATGATGGAATAAGGACTGGCACTTAATGCAAAGCAGAGCTGCAAAATTACCTCTTTCCAGGCAGTGTGAAAGTACATCCATTCCCTTTATTCAGCCTCTCAGAAAACCAAATCTTAGGAAGTTTTAGTCATGGCTAGCTTCCAAATATTGACCATTTTTATGGACCCTTTCCCTTTCTAAAAGTTTTTTTTTCTTTCATCTATTATGGAATGCATGAACACTTCATTAAAACATTTTTTTGTCTTTTTTGAGTGAATTACTGAGTAGAATATTTTAATTTTCTCAATTTTATCTTTAAATCTTTTCATGATTACACTGTGTAAATCATAGTTATCCTAGATACTTTATTACCCTGCATCAGCAAACTATATATATCCCTTAGTATTGTAATATGTAACAAATTCAAATCTCCTTCTATTGGTTTGAGATTTATAGATATCTTTTCAAATGTATTTCTTAATTATCTCTTGTTTATATGTTTGTCTTTCCTATTTCTGTGTTTTCCCACATCAAGTATTTATATTTGCTATTGATGCCTTAATATTTAGTAATTTGCTGTACTATAAGGCTTTCTAAAGTCATAACATGATATTAACAATATAGTGGGTAATTTGAAATACCACTTTTTCTCTTACTCCTCAATATATCAGTTTAGTTGTTGCTATAGATTCTGCTACCATATAATATTTTTTTCATTGAATCAAATATCTCAGAATGTCAAGAGACTTTACAAGTGTTTTCTCTCAGGATTGGTGTTTGCTACTTTTGCAATAAAAATGAAAGATTATTTATGAAAAAAATGATTTTACAAAATGTATCAGTGGTTAGAAAAATACGCTTATTTTCAGCAAGTAGAGTTCAATTGCTCTATTTTCCTAAGCAAATTATAAGAAATACAGTTAAATATGTATGTACAATGAAGCAGAGTTAGAAAGAGCCTGTTTCTCAGGAACAGTAATGTGTAACTATACTATGAATCCATGAGATTGGGTATTATGTAACTGATTAAAAATACTTTCGAATAATGTTATATTATTTTAAAACAAACAAAATTGTATATACAATATGTCTCAACTATATAAATACATCAAAGACCTTTAGAAAGAAGGGTACTGCAGTGCTAACAAAGAGTAGATCTAAGTGGTAAGTTTGTAGAGGTTTCTACCATTTTTATCTCTTCATATGTTTCCAAATTTTCTCCAGGTATATATTAAGCTATTAATTACAAAACAAATCTATCTTTAGAGGCAGAAAAAAATTGACCTGATTTGTAAAGAATAAAAATCTATCAGTCAGATCTTCTCAATATCTGTTCTCATGTGAGAGATAGTATTTTTTAAAATATGTCTATTTGCACAAGTAAAGTAACTATACCAGAGGCATTAACTCTAGTCTTCCCTCTTCCAAAGTCACTCCCTAGGGTTGAATTAAAAAACAAGAAAGACTTCTGAACTCTCACAAAGAGTCAGGTGCCATTTAGTGCACCATCAAAACACTGAATGAATCCCAGAGGCCCCAGATCAAGGCAGCACTCGAGCTATCAAATCCACAGGCATCTACTAAAAAGCATCCCTGTGCACACTTAGACATACTCAGGAAACTTTTCTGACAGCAGCCATTTAGGTTACATATGTGACTGAGAAGCAATTCTCCTAACCAATAGCAAAAATAAAGGAGGGACAGAAGCAGTGACTTCCCCTTTGTACTCAGCTGGTTAAACAAGCTTCAAAGGACTAGTCTTGACCCTAGACCATTTTCCCCTAACCTATTGCTTCAGTATATGGTTCATTTTTTCCCACATATTGATTCTAAAGTCAAAAAATTTCAGTTTTTAATGAGATTTCATAATTAGACATCTGGGTCTCTCATATTAAGTCCATAAGGACCACTTGGAGATATTGTTAAAGTGAATTTTCTTGACTTTACTCTGAAAAACACTGATTTGATGGTAGGAAGGAATCTATATTGTAAATAATATCCCAGCTGTAACTGGGCTTTAGGTGATCCATGAAGCATATATTGCGGACTTGAAAATTTTTCTCATACCTGTAACATACTTTGACCACAGCTAACAAATGTAATTTATGAAGAAGGCAGAAAAGAATAACCATTAGCAAGTTTAAGATTATACATACAGCTTTAAATGATATCTCTTTTGTACCTCTAGGTGACTTCCACATCCCATTTTATGCCCTCATCTGTCCACTTTGTGAAAATGAAATTACAGAAAAAAAAAAAGTAAACAGAAAACAGAATCACCTTAGTAGATCAGGCAAATGAAGCCAGTATTAATAGTTTCAACAGACCCCACAACTTTAACATCCAGAAGTATTAAATTATTTGGAAGAGGGAGGCAAGAAGCTGAATTGTTTTCTAACACCATTTAAATCTGAGGAAATTGACCCATTAGCCACAGTGCCCAGGGCCCACACTAATTTTAACTGCTCACAAGCTGTTTTAATTTCTTTTGAACTCAGAAGAAAATTTAAACTTTTAAGTAGCAGAAAATGTTTTAATAGATATCATTAAATATCTTCCTTTATACCAACACAAACACAATATACATTTTTAAATTTTTTTTTAATGGAGAAAGAGCAAAAGAGCTGAGGGCTTACAAAGATCATCAAGCAGCTCTGGTCCAAAGTTGTCTGTTATAATTGTCCTGCGTTTTACACTAATACAGCCTTGTCCACTGATCGTTTTTCTATCCTTTCTCTACCTTATACAGTGGAAAATAAGTGTGAAGCTAGTTACGACTTTGCATTTCTCACTAAATTATTTGTAACATTTATCAGGAGAAAATATATGGGTTTCTAGCAAAGCATCGCATCCCAAAGATGTCTTCAGGAAATGCGTATTGACTCACTGACATCAATAAAACCTGCTCAAGAATTCATAGCCATATGGATCTTGCTTGGGAAATACGTGCTTAGCTTGTGACATGCAAGCTATTATTTATCTCCTATTTTTGAAGAATTGCTTATGTTCTTAATGTTTTGAGATCTATCAGTTGCTTTATGAATTCCATTAAAGACAAATCTGAATAAAATACCAACATTTTCTTATCCACTTTGTTCAACTTCTTCGCCCAGAAAATGAAAGAAGCATTTGAAAAAAGTTTACTTGTTCTGTCCCCAAGAAGCTCTGAATTCAGGTTTGTCTCATTCTGAATTGGTCATATCATTGTAAATTTTATGTACCTCTGGCCAATGAATTCTACTCTTAGGATCTAGGCCAAAGTACTCACTTAAAACAACTAAAACTCTGAATTACAAGAAGATATTTATAGACAATCATAAGCAATGAGAAATGTAATAAAAACAATATGCCTATATTACTAATAATGGTGGTAATCGCATATATCACGCATTTTCATATTTGTATTTGTACTCCACATGTCTTGCATCATTGCCTGGAAGAAATTTGAGATGATGACAGAATAGATGTTTGTTGTCCTGGTGTACCAAGTAATTTCGTTGGGGTCTGAAGCCACTGGAGTAGCCTGCTATTAAGATATCTCTCCTGGTAATTATTCAACTTCTATAAGAATTAAGACCACACCAAAGCTAGAAATGAAAGTGAAAAAAGAAGTCTATATATACAGTAGATTGTTTATTATGTAATAACACTAAATTGCAACTTTGAAAATTGCATAATTATAAATTTTGTACAAGTACAAAAAATGCTGTTTTTTTTTTTTTTTCCCTTTAGGGCCACACCCGTGGCATATGGAAATTCCCAGACTAGGACTCTAATCAGAGCCACAGCCAGGGCAACACGGGATCCAATATACATCTGCAACCTACACCACAGCTCATGGCAATGCAGGATCCACAACCCACTGAGAGAGGTCAGGGATTGAATCCACATCCTGATGGATCCTAGCCAGGATCGTTAGCCACTGAGCCACCAGGGGAACTTCCACAGCCAGATTTTAAAAACAAAATTTAGAGATATAAAGATTTTTGGAAAATATGGAAAGTACCCTCACATAAATATTTTGGTATTTTTTCCTTTTTATTTTCATGTTTTCCAAGTGTATATATATAAGGGAATTTTTAATATAGATGATAGAACCATCAAAATAATGATAACATTAATTGAGAAAGGCAAAGTATAAGTAGACAATAAAATAGATTCCATTATTAATAGGAATAAATAAAAATGTAAACTATTTCAGTTGCCTTAAAATTTGCCAGCGGAATGTATAAAAGCAATAATTTTAGACTAAAAGAAATCATTTTTGACTTTTTCTACCCCATTAATATATGTAAACATTTTCCAAGTTCAATAGATTCTGCACCCACAATATTTCAGATATATTCATGAAGTGTTTTGTTTTTGTCGTTTATTTTAACCTCTTAAAATAAGTATTAACATTCTCAAGAAGTATTAGCATAATCTAACTGATATCTCTTCTCTCCTCATTTCTGGTATATGACAAAAACTACAAAAAAATAATTTTAGTGCATTCAAAAGACCTCAGTGACTCTCATTACTATCAGATTTTAGCTTATCTGTAATATAACCCCAAACCTGAAATTTCATACTTATATATAACTATTTTATCATCTGATACTTGAAATAAGAATTAATGTATGATAAATTAAAATTGGTCATTTCCAATGGTATAGCATTGCCCCTTTTAATTTTAGCTCTTCACGATTTATCCCAAATTTTAAATTCTCTATCTTTATTTTATGCAAACTTTTTACACTGCCACATTGTTTGATAGGTACATTATCATTTGATACATCTATTTACCCTCTGAACCATTCATAAGAACTATTAATGATACCAGTTACTCTTGCTTCCGTTTAAATTAAAAGAGTACATCCCTTCCTCTGAAGTGAAGTGCTTGCCATTACAGAAGTCTGGAAAGTAAATAGAATAGATAATTTCATGGCTACTCATTTGTTTAGGAGAGGTTGTGATTTTTCTACATCCCATGATGGTCTCTTTTAGTCCCCAAGTTCACTGCTTCAAATCCTAGCCTTCTCTTACTCAATAACCACTACTCCACGGGTCATTGCTCGTCCTCTGTTCTGGAAAGCCTACCAACCATCCATCTTTCATTGTTCTTCCAAACAGTCCGGCTCAGCTGACTGAGAGCACCACACATGTGTGTTAAATAACTTATTTGAGGCTTCACAGGGCCTGTCCCAAACTCTTAATACCCAGTCATTCTTCTAGTAGCAATCCATAATCTTACCCACTTTTTCAAGATCCCAGTCTTTCCCTGACCACCTGTTTCCCACAGATGACTATGCGTTATCAAGGTAGCCAAAGATTCCAAGACATTTTTTCCCTTTTTGTGTGAATCCCTTCCTAGGCACAGTATTTATAGCTTTACCCTTCTTTTTCCTTCTTACCTCATTTTGTTAATTCCTTCACCCCTCTGGAAAGATCTCTTGATTTTTAATTTTTTTTCCTGCAGAATTACTAACCAATACTGTTGTCCTCTGCCTATATTCTTGATAGTTTTATAAATATATTTATTCTTGGCAATTCTTACTCATTCTTTTACCTCTCTCCTTTTTTATCTTCCAGTGTACCCCCCCAAACCTATGTGTTGCCTCTAAAATTCTTTCTCTTTCTTTATGAAAGAACAGTCTACTAGGTATGTCAAATTCATTAAATTGACAATTACATTCCAGTTATATTCATCCTGTCTCTTCACGATTTATCCCAAAGATTGATAATGTTTCTAATTTTTTCTGTCTTTGTTGATGTCTCTGTTTAGGATCAAGACCCCTGGGGTTATTTCCATCTTCATCTTTGACTCCATTAATATATGCACAAATTTTCCAAGTTCAATAGATTCTACACCCACAATATCTCTTCCATATATTCACGGGGTTATTGTTTGTTTGTTTAAAACTTTTAAAAATCAATATTAATAGTCTTATTAAGCATTAGCATAGCCTAATTGATATCACTTCTTTCCACATTTCTATTATATTAGATAGACTACTAGACAAAATATAGTTTTAATGGATTCAAAAGACATCAATGATTCTTATTACTATCAGATTTTAGCTTATCTATAATATAACCGTAACCTTGAAATTTCATATTTATATGTAACTATTATTTCATCATTTGATACTTGAATGCTGAGAAGGTATGTATACTATCATAAGGTAGACCCTAATAAAGTTGAAGGAATAGAGATTAACTTTAATTGTGTGTCTACCTCATGCCAAACCAGAGCTACCTGATCTATACTCATTTCCAGACTTGTTCTCCACATAGTAGCACAGGAGAGCTTTATCCTTTTTTTATAGAGGAAGATCTAGGACAGAAGGATACTAAGGAACTTAAATAGGTACACAGAGATTTCAAGTCCATTCATACTTTCATGACATCTTAGGAATGGCTTCTCCATGATCTGCAACTTCCATTGCAGTGAACAGGATGGCTTATAAATATGATTGAATCCCAATCAGAAGGAGCTCATAGAGCAAGGATCCTGCATTTTCTTTTTTTTATTAAAGTGTGGTTGATTTACAATGTTGTACCAATTTCTGCTGATACATACATTATTTTTTTAAATATTTTCTATCATGGTCTGTCACAAGCGATTGGATATAGTTCCCTGTGCTATAGAGTAGAGCCTTATTGTTTATCCATTCTTTGCATTTACTAGTCCCAAAATCCAATCCCTCCCATTCCCTCCTGCCTCCCCCTTGCACTTTATTTTCTTTAACTAGCATGCTTGACTAAAGGTTTGGCACCCAAAAAAGGAAGAAGTACCATGAACATGGTACAATGGGATGCCTACTGTATATCCCTGCAGAAAAGCAACTCTGCAGATAAGCCTAGTGTTCAGGGAAGAAGACCATGCTTGAGATATAAATTTAGCAGTCATCCCTGCACAGATGGCACTGAATTCCTGAGACCAGATGAGACAACCAAAGCAGGAATGAGAAACACAAGAGGTAAGCCCTGGAGATGCTAAAAGATAAAGAGGGTGGGCTGATGAGGAAAGATGAACAAACAGACTGAAAGAAAGTAGTTAGCGAGGGGGCAAGTAAACTAGAAGATAGTGGAGGTTGGGAAGATAAGTGAAAAAAAGCACTTGAAGAAAGGGAGAAACGATGATCTGCCTCAAATGTTACTGATAATTAAGGTAAGATAGGACTGAGAAATGGCAAGCAAAATTTACAATAGTTATCAGCAACCCTGAAAAGAGCAGATTCAGAAGAGTGGTAAAGCTTGATGGATAGGTTTAAAGAGAAAATAAAAGAAGAGAAATTGAAGACAGTATGTAGTAAACCCCACAAGATGTTCTGTTTCCTAGGGGAACAGAGAAATGAACTAGTATAATAGTAAAGATATAGATCAAAATAGAGGAGTTGTACTATTTTTAAAAGCATAAAGGGAAATTATAAAACCAGTTATCTCATTCTCAGATATTCCATACATGTTACATTTTAAGTTCTTAAATAGCAATAACCAGGTTAAGACACACACCCCAAAATAATAGAGAATTATTCTGAGTAGTGATAATTTTCTCTTGAGAAAATGAGTTGCTATACTACAAATGCAGAGAATTAGTTGGACTATTACATATTTAACTTAGTTTTTAAAAATATTGACCAAGAATTGCCCATTGATGAAAAAATAAATCATAGTCTAGATACCTGTGTGGTCAATGAAAATACAAGAAGATCACATTTAAGAATATGTGCTGATGGAGTTCTCATCATGGCTCAGTGGTTAACAAATCCGACTAGGAACCATGAGGTTGAAGTTTTGATCCCTGGCCTCGCTCAGCGGGTTAAGGATCCGGCGTTGCCATGAGCCGTGGTGTAGGTTGCAGACGTGGCTCGAATCCCGCATTGCTGTGGCTGTGGCATAGGTTGGAGGCTATAGCTCCCGTAGACCCATAGCCTGGGAGCTTCCATATCCCTTGAGTGCAGCCCTAGAAAAGGCAAAAGGACAAAAAAAAAAGAAAGAAAAAAAGGGGCGAGGAGTTCCCATTATGGCACAGCAGAAATGAAACTGACTGGTATCCATGACGATGTGGATTCGATCCTCAGTGGGTGAGGGATTGGGTGTTGCCATGAGCTGTGGTATAGGTCACAGACGTGGCTCGGATCCTGCGTTGCTATGGTTGTGGCGTATGCCAGCAGCTACAGCTCCAGTTCAACGCCTAGCCTGGAAACTTCCACATGCCGCTAGTGTGGCCCTAAAAAGCCAAAAAAATAATATATGGTAATAATTCAAAATTAGCTAACCAGGATGTAGGACTGTGTTATAGTAACATATAGCCCAAGTGTTACAGTCTCTTGTATTTTGATAAATGAATAACTGATTTATAAATAGAAGCAGTGAAAAACTATAAATAATATTTTCTAATCTGATGACAATTTTCAGAATTGTGGTTGTACCTAGTCAATTAAAATCACTACAAGACATGGCATGATTAAAAAACAATAAATCTTCAAAAGAAAACTTTGATAAAGAACACAAAACAAAACACAAGAGAAAAACAGTGAGTTTTATCCCCTTACTTCAAATATTCAGTTACCATTCTGCTAGTAGGAAGTGAGATTTAGGAGAAATTTTTATCTCTCTAAACACCATTTTTTTAGAATACAACACTGAGAGACTTGAAGACATAGTAAACCTCACAGCATGTATTTAACTTCTTAGTATCCAGTTACTCTGTCACTGGTGAAAATTAAACAGGGTAGGAAAACAAAAACATTTTATATCTACCACTTAATGTAAAGATAACTAAATAAAAATTAAACCTTACGATTTGATATGACTCCCAGCTCTGCATGCCATCCTTCCCTTAGCATGGGAAGAAGGGTTATCATGAAAGACATCTGAAGGGGGGCTAATAGTATTTTCTACGATGATCTCTTCAAGTGGGGCCTGAAGGAAAGATTCAAGCTAAAAATCTCTATTAGATATTTCCTTGGAGAATAATATGGTTACTCTTGAAATGCTGCAAAGGAAATAACTATAGTAAATCTGATTTAAAGAGGACAATTAAGTTAGAATTATTCGGTTCCAAGAAGTGGCTAAGGAAATATAGTCTATAAATGTAAAAGCTTGTTACTAACAAATCACTCCTTTATATCACAAGTGTATGACCCAGAAAGCTATAGCTTCAGTAAGTGTATGGGCCTGCGTATTTACTGCTATTTCTTACTTAACCCTGTGACTGAGATTGGGTAGTAAAAAGTCTGTCTACAAGGGGATGTATATCAAACCACTATGTAGATTAAACTTGTCAAGTTATGGGAACCAAGGAATAAGAATGAAGAAATTCTCTTAACCAGAAGAATGAAACCAAGAAACTATTTTAAGTAATTTGCCACATGATATTTACTCCGTGAAAGAAATATGCACTGACCATTTATTGGCCGGAGAAAGAAAGAAAAAATAAAAGAAAGTTTTTCATCTAATTAATGATTCTAAAATAGAGTACAGCAGTTCCCATCGTGGCACAGCAGAAACAAATCTGACTAGGAACCATGAGGTTGCAGGTTCGATCCCTGACCTCACTCAGTGGGTTAAGGATATGGTGTTGCCATGAGCTGTGGTGTAGGTCATAGATGAGACTCGGATCTGGCATTGCTGTGGCTGTGGTGCAGGCCAGCAGCGAAGTTCCCATTAGATCCCTAGCCTGTGAATCTCCATATGCTGCGGGTGTGGCTCCAAAAAACAAAAGCAAAAAAATAAAATAAGAGTACATATTAAATTGATAATCCATTAGTTCAAATACTAAAAAAGTGTATACCTTGACAATTGATATAATAAATTGAACATCAAAAACGTATTCTGAACCACAGTGGTAAAATACAGAAGTGCCACGTTTAGAGAGGCCTATGAATTTGATCTTCTTACCTGGACATACTCATGTTTTTGCTATATCGCAGTAGAATTTACAGTTGAAACCTAAATTAATTTTAACTTAAATCTCTTTAACAGTATCCTTCCTTTCTTCATTTTCTCCATTTTTTCCATCAGTTAAGGACAAATTTTCATGCTGATTCATTTTGTACTCTACTTATAAACACCATAGATTGACCCTGTCTTAAAACCCAATCAAAGCCTTTTCATACTCCATTTCCTTCTGTCTTGTTTGCTTTAACTCCAGGTATGTGCGGAAAGCACTTTGAATAGGAACGCCACCTACTGCCAGGGAAGCCTACCTCCTGACCCCTACTTACTCTTTATTTCCTTCCATTTTTACTGAAATAATACTTCTATGGTCTGCAATCAGAACCTTCCCTAAATTATATTTTCTGTCTCCAAATAGTCTTTAAAGGTCAAGTCTTATATTAGGAAGGCCTAGACCATCAATAACCACCCCTCCAATAAATGCCACTCCATCTTTATTCTTCATGGCCAGATAAAAAAGTGTTTTCTAAATAAAAGTTTTTTTTTTGTAATTTCTGAAACTTTGTGATATTTTGAAAGGAGTGTGTAAAGAATAAAACAGTAACAGTCAAGTAAAAATAATGGGAAAAATTATATCGATAAGAAGGTAGGATTTAGGGGTACTCTGACAATGATCTTAAGACTCTCCAAGTTGGAATTTTATCTGATGAATATTCAAGGTCTGATTTACCTAGCTGGAAACTCATTTGAATTTCTATATTAGTCCATAATAAATTACAAAGACCCTGAATTCTACACAATTCAATTTTTTAGTGTACATTTTTATTTTACATGACATATGTATATTTTCCGCCTTACCAATGGTACTAAAACAAATACTAATACCTTACTAAAGTATGAAAACTCATTTCTTATTTGCCCTTGTATGTGAAACATGTATAGATCTTTTTATCTTTCTATATATGTTTTATTTTTAATGTAAATAATTAAAATGAAATGCTTAAGAGCTATAATATTGTAAAGTGCTAATCAGTTCACAGAATCATGAAATCTAAATTCAGAGAGAATTCTTTTCCAAAATCATACAAAAAATAATTTGACCTCATCCAAACTACACATAAAAAAATCTACATATATCTTCATAAGTACCAATAAACATTAACAAAAATAATGTTATATATAGAGTATGTATGTGAGTTAAGGATCCTTAACTCACTGAGCAAGGCCAAGAATTGAACCTGCATCCTCATAGGGTTCCTTTCCACTGAGCCACAACAGGAACTCCAAAGACATCCCACATAACATCTTATGTTGGAAAATGTATTATCATTACAGAATTCCGTATGCCTGAAGCTTATATTTTTAAAATCAGCTTCGTCATCAGAAGTGTCATTATGAGAGGTTGTGGATACAGTATTTGTTTCTAACTGGGTGTAGTGAACAATGGTTAGACTATGACGATTAGATATGCCTGTGAACAGTGGTTAGACTATGATGCTTGGAATACGTGGAATACGACAATCAGAATATGCCTTATTGTGATATATTCACATATATTTGTGATAGTATATTGTAAGGCATATTGATACTTAAAACAACCATTTTGGTTTCCGGTTGTTCTTTAGCAAACTCAAAATTCCCTTTGGCACACAATCACTTGGACTGTTCACATGTAATCTATATAGAAAATGCTGACATCATATTGGCATTTAAAACAGTTGTTCATGTGCGTCTGAGATAAAGGGACAAGATACCATAAAGTACAGAATCAGGAAAGCTTTTTATTTTTCCCAGACAGGGACTAGTCTAACGTTTTCCAACACTAGTGGTAAATTCTCTGGATGGCAGAATTCTGCTGTCTCTCCTCCACCTAACAAAAATAAAAGTAGGTCAGGTTATTTTACAAAATATTAACCCTGTTTTATCTTCTCTGTGGTAACATTCCTCAGGCATTCAGTCTTTGTGACTATGACAAACTGTTACTACATATGTCATTTTAATTTTAAATCTAAGTTTTTGATTAGTTGACTTCTATGAAAACATGTGCTAATTTAACCTTATTAGCAAATAAATTAAAATGAAGTGTCTGAATTTTCCTGTTGACAGATTTAGGGAAAACAGAAATATGTACTATAACAGTAAAAATAAGTTATATTATATTCACATGTACTAACCAAAACATTCTGTCTCCACATGATAAGTGTCATTGGGAAATGTTAAAATCAGTCATAGTACCACCAAAAATTTATTTAATCTTCCTTTGTTAGTATAGGAGCAATAATAAATTTAGCTCAACTTACAAAGGGCAAATACAAATTAATCCTGGAACACTGGAAAATATCCTGGAATGTCTTGATGAGAACCACCATGGGTAAAGCTAATCACTGTTGATTGTGTGAAGGCAATTAGATTGTTCCCTGAAAGAACTTGGAGAAACATGAAGAGATAAACATTGGGGTTTAAAGAAGGAAACATTGTTAACATTCTGTCTCAGGAAGAGAGCCCTTAAGGAATAGAACTGTACCTTTCCACTCACAACATAGATTGCCAACTTGGCACAAATATTTAACTTTGGGCTCATTTTATTTGGCAAAGATTATAGGGAAAGTTATCTGGCTGTCTTGAGAGTAAAATTTGGACTCATAAACATTATCTCAAGATATTCACACAACTGCCATTGTTCTGCAAATAATACAGTTATCACTGAAAAATATAAATATTTGCATAATATTAAAAGGTATATTTCCTGGAAAACATCAAGGGAGCTTCAAATGTGTTATTTTTCCTCAAGTAGAGGAAAATAATAACAAGTTGAGTCTGGATAATTCTTGAAGTCAATTGGAAACTCACTGGTCTTTATCTGTGTTTCAGCAGTATGGAATGACTCTTGGATCTTTCTCTTACCTACTAGCCAAGACATTATTCATTTTTTCCCCATTCTGTTAGCTTTGAATCAGAGGCTATGCTGATTATTTATATTTCTAAGGAGACAATTCTATTTACGATGTACTCACAATCATGTTTCATGCTAGCCACATCCTAGATTTCAGTAATACATGATGAATGAATAAAATTCTAAAAACATTCAAATTAATATCACTTTAAACAAAAGTCACAAAACCACCATCCCCATCTTTGCCAATAAAAAATTCCAACGCCATTACAGATAAGAAAATTAATAGATTGACTTTGGAAAACTACATTTATAAATTTTTAACTATATGCAGTTTTTGTTGCAGGACTCAAACTATAAAGTTTCTTTGATGATATAAATTATATATTGTAAATAATAGTGGAAATAAGAAAAAAAATTATTTTCTGGTCATAAGGTCCCTGAGCACAGACTATGGTATTATCTCTAGCTCCCAGAACAGTTTGTTAAATAAATAAGTGAATAAAATCCTGTAACTTGCATGTGAACACTGCTTCAAGAAGCAAATTAAATTCATATTGTTTAGTACACAGAGTACATTTTTGCAAAGAAAAATAAAGTTTAAAAAAGTGTTAGGAATTTATGTCCACCCACAAAACTCCAGAAAAGATCTTCATATAACTTGTGTCCAACTCTGTGTTAGTAATTCTATAGTCACTGATAAGTATGCATAATTCCACGTGTCTTTGTATCTTATTGTTATTATGTCTTTGCCTGCTGCCTAAAAGAAGATAACTTAAAATAATTGATTCATTTGAAACACGTCAATTAAGCAATTATTACTATGGAGATGTTAAATCTGAATGACAATATTTCAGAAACACATTTCCATCACTTTTGTAGCACTGGGGTTTTCTCTATCCATGATCTTTTCACCTGCCACATAATGAGAACAGAGTGTCTCCAGTTATAAAGCACCAATAGTGACTCCTGGGTTTGGGAGAATGTGAAAGAGGGTGAGAATACTACATGTAAACTATAGGAGCAAAAGCAGCATTAAATTAGAGCCATCCCAGAGTTCCTGTCGTGGCTCGGTGGAAATGAATCTGACTAGCATCCATGAGGACACAGGTTCAATCCCTGGCCTTGCTCAGTGGGTTTAGGATCCTGCATTGCCATGAGCTGTGGTGTAGGTCACAGAGGTGGCTTAGATCTGGCGCTGCTGTGGCTGTGGAGTAGGCTGGCAGCTACAGCTCAAATTCGACCCCTAGCCTGGGAACATCCATATGCCACGGCCTTGGCCCTACAAAGACAAAAGAAAAAGAAAGAAAAATATGGCCATCTGCCAATGAAACCCTCTTATCCCAATAATTCAAAACCCAAATCCAGTCATTCACCCTTTTTGCCATTTGCCAAAGTGAGAAATATTTGTGGCTGCTACACCTTACATTTTCAACACCTACTCTACAGGCCCAAAGTCTTCTCTCTGTTCTACTGAGAATCAAATTGTCCTATCATAATCTTATTAGCCACACATGAAATGCATGCAAAGTATTTTTAGTTAAACCAATGAATTATCTTAATAGTAATAACAACTTGGAAAAACAGTGAGTGAACATTCTCCCTTATTTCTTCTCCCATACTGCTATTATTTTTTCACCTTATTTCAGAGAAACAGGCTATGACTATCAGAATTTCAGACTAGAAGTTAGAATCAAATGTTTTGGCTGGTTTACAAACAGTTCCTCTATTTAAAAATCCAAAGATGGGAAGGATGGTTTAGACTGATCTCTGAGGTATCTTTCCAATATATAATTACAGTTGAATCATGTGAAACAATAGAATGATTATTAGACAAATTTCCACTTGGTATAATTTTTGGTCCACAAAGAAATACAACTCATAGTGGGAAATGCAGACCAACTCAAAGAAAAACCCAAGTTAATTTAGATAAATAATTCTTGTTGAGGAGAAAAATGTAAGCAAGTTTATCTTATACTTTTAGAGTTGAAAATATTTTCTTAGAAAAAATCTAAATATCTTTAAAAGGAATAATTGTACATAGTGTTTGCTTATTTAGATGTTTATTCTGCATAAAAGATTTGGCTATAAAAGTATGACTGTGTTTCTATATATGTGACTGGCTCCAAAATATCTTCCAACTGTGGCCTACTTGGTGATGTTTTCATTTATTTTTATTTTTAACTCATTTCATGACCTGAAATCCTGACATCTATAATATTTTTGGTTTTTTAGGCCTTCATCAAAACGAACTTATGATAGAAATAAATTCTTACACTGGCAGATAAATAAGAAATTGTATTACTCCTTTAGGGCAAGAAGCTCACTTTCATTCACATGCTTTGGAGAGATCTCTGAATTCTGCTTTTATGATATTCATTTCTCTTGGAAGTGTAAAAAATTAGGCTGTGTTCATTTCCAAATGGATACAGGTGTTTCTTCAAATGTGCAAGCAATATAGTAAGTCTCTTGAGAACTATTTTGAAAAAAAACACTGCCAAATTACTTACAATCTTTTAATGTTCAAACAACTTCTTCTTTAAAAATAATAATGGGACCTTCTCTTTTCCCTTTTGTTCAGCAGAGTTTTTCAGTTATGGTTGAAGGACAATGTTAATTGGTGATTACTCTTTGTTATTAAATTCTCTCCAGATTTCAGTGCATAAGGACTTCAGAAAGATAACTATGACCTCTAAGTGAAATCAATGGGAACATTTTAACTACTGCTGGGTGTCTGCATACTAAGCCATGGAAGAGAGTGGCCACAGAAGGCAATTTATTCAGTGAGCTGCAATGAGACAATTTATCCTTCTGTTTATAATGCTCTCTGTGAAATACCACAGCTGATTTCTGTTTAAAAGAGCAATTTTTTCATCAGTCACTATAGAATGTAAATTGTCTTTATTTTCATTTTTACCATTATAGTATTTAAAATTGAGACAACTGGATGATCCTTCAATATTTAGAAATCAAAAAAAGGACATAAACAGAAGATTCACTTTAACTCCTAGATCTATGTGTCAAAATCTTAACCTGATCTTTGTGATATGTGTACTATGTTTCTATAAAGTAATGATATACAGCCAGGCAACAACTAATAGCCTTTGAAATGCTTGAAGAATATAATATCCAAGACTTTTGCCTTTATTTCTACTCAACCAGCCATTTCTATTACCAGGGAGTATTCAAGCTCAAATCTAAGTCTCAGCATTCCTCAGTTTGACTAGACTCCATTTCTTCAGTTTTTCTAAAAACTCATTTTTGCTGAATCTGCTATTCAAATTCTTCATTGTCCTAATTCTTCCAACTCATTCCTGTCTGTGAGAACTATTCCTTTCTTTCTGGTTTGGATCCAGTTATTTATTCATTGAATAATTCTCTATTGAGATCATCTGAAGTATTTTACAGTACTATGCTTAGGTCCAGCAAACACATATCTGGGTCAGTATCATATGTGTCCTTTCATCCAGTTCCCTAAACATGACTTAAAACACAGGCACATGAGTACACACACACACAGACATTCCTCTGCTAACTGGCAGTGAGTATTACAGAATCATTGTTTTCTAACAGCTGGAGCCTCTGATCTCTGTGAATTCCTTCCAACTCCATTTTCCACCTTTATTCCCATAAGTTAATTAATAACATTGTATTGGTGAGGAAGAGTCTTCCATAAATTCTTCTCCTCAAAACTAAATCTTGCATGCAGCCACATCACACCTATTTTCTCATCCTTTATAGATTAATAATCTATGCACGTATGCCTAAAATCCCTTCTTCCTTAGTCCATGGTCAGTTAGTCATGTGATCCAGCTTAGACACCTTCAGAAGTCTTCCTCCATACTCTTTTTGTAATCCAATTAATATGCTCATATGTATCCCATTCTGAAGAAATGATTTTCCCTTGATTTTATTTAAACCCCTAGCTGTGTCCTAACCTTCTTACCCAACTTTCACAAAAATTTTTATTTACCATTATCAGTTATATCCATCTCCATATTTACCCATAAACACACTAGCACCTGTCTTCCTTCCCAAGAAACCTCCCTTTCAATGACTTCATACTGCTAATTAACAAATATGCAGTGGACATTAACCTATAGTACATCTGCTGAGCTAACATTCAGACTTTCCTGAATTTCCATCCATTTATTTTCATGATGCATCTGATCTTACATCTCTTTGAAAAGCTCTTTGAAAAACCAATTTTTGGCCAGTATTCAATCCTATTATCACTACTCTTTCAATCTATCCCTGATTCCAGATTATTTTGATAATGTCTTCTATAATGACAGCTTCAGTTGCCATATCCTATAAGTTCTAAATCTACAGCTCAAACCCCTCCACTACCTTTAGTCTTAATACCAAAATAATATGCAGTATGCCAATGCAGAGATATCAGCACGTGCAGAAGGGATTAATCTCTCCCCAAAAAACCTATGAAACTTTTTGTATTTTTTGTCCAGATCAGTGTCATCTTAATCAGTCAAATAAACTAAACTGAAACCCTTGGAGTAATTCCTGAATTTATTCTATCTTTTTTAACCAAAAATCTGGCCATCAAGTCCAGACAACTTGACCACTAAAATAGCTTATGAATATACCTCTTCTCTACATATTGAAAAGTTCACTTTGTTCTTTAATATCCAAAAGATCCCATAAAGCAAAGATTCTCATAAACAAACTGGTAAACTAGAGGCCATGTATAATTCAGACATTTTGTTTACCAGAAAGATTAGTATTGATTGTAACCAGGGATAGATACATGAGAGAGAACTAGCTAGCTACTTAATGTTTCATGTGTAATTGAATGTAGTAACAAATACTTCTAGACTCTCAATATCCATTCTTCATTTTCTCTATAATAATAAAATGTTATAATGTTTACCAAGAGCAAAAAATCCATTTCACTGTCTTCCTTGCATCTAGACATATAGATATAAGGTAGACTCCTGTGGCAATTTCCAGTAACTTTCTAAATGAGTATGTTCTTCTCCCCATTATCTTAGTCATTTCTTCTGCTGCCTGGACATGCTGAACCAGAACAAGAGTTGTTCAGAGCCCAGAGATGGTGGAGGAGAAACCAAGACAGAATCTGGTTCCCTGCAGTTTTGGTAGAAAAGAACTGACCTTCTAGCCTAGGACTGCATTTTTCTAGACAAATCTGTGAGCAATAAATAATTTCATTTTAGGATATCCTGTTATTTGCAGCTGAACCTAATTCTAATGAATACATTAGATTTTTGGCTAGTTTTGAAAGCTGGGGCAATCTGGCCATTTAATGCCACGCTTCCCCATAGCAACGACTGACTGGAGTAAAACAGCCCTAGTGTTAAGATTCTTCAGTGTCTCCCTCTCTAGATTTGATTCTTTAATAATTAATTTTATTTGCCTTTGAATATCAAAACCAAGAAAAGATACAATAAAATTTTCTTAATTGAACATTCAAAGTTCCTGATGACTTGGTGCCTAATCATCTTGCTGACCCTCTTTTTGTATTCTTTATTCTCTTCCTAAAGAAATCACTTGAATTTCCCTATCTACACATTGCTTTCTTTTTTTTTTTTTGCCTTTTTTTGTCATTTTAGGGCTGCACCTGCGGCATGTGGAGGTTCCCAGGCTAGGGGTCTTATCGGAGCTGTAGCCACTGGCCTACGCCACGGCCACAGCAACGCAGGATCCGAGCCGCGTCTGCGACCTACACCACAGCTCACGGCAACGCCGGATCATTAACCCACTGAGCAAGGCCAGGGACCGAACCCGCAACCTCATGGTTCCTAGTCGGATTCGTTAACCACTGCGCCACGACGGGAACTC
>PVHT021183727.1:17380310-17432160 GCA_004024745.2 Catagonus wagneri
GGCTAGGGGTCTTATCGGAGCTGTAGCCACTGGCCTACGCCACGGCCACAGCAACGCAGGATCCGAGCCGCGTCTGCGACCTACACCACAGCTCACGGCAACGCCGGATCATTAACCCACTGAGCAAGGCCAGGGACCGAACCCGCAACCTCATGGTTCCTAGTCGGATTCGTTAACCACTGCGCCACGACGGGAACTCTTTTTTTTTTTTTTTTAATGATTTTTATTTTTTCCATTATGGTTGGTTTATACACATCTCTTTCTTACCTTATTTCCTTAGCTTATGAATTAGCTACTGCCTAGAAAAGCCCTACAATGCTCCCTATTCCAAATAGCACATGTGCTATGGGTGCCTCCTATGAAGGTCAGCCTTAGATGTTCCTTCTTACCGGAGGCCTTTCCAACCCTTTAGACTGGGTTACAAGTCCCTCTTCCCACTTGCAATTTCCTAAGCCTATCTGGTACTACATTATTTTAAAATTAAATTTCTGCTAGAGAAAATCTACTACTCAACGATATTCCAGGTAAAACAACGGTTTAAAATATGTAGGGTGTTATTTTTTAAATGTGGCTTATCAGAATTCAAAGACTGTGAATCAGAAAGTTTAAGACAGTGCCCAGGAATCTGTATTTGAAAGAAGCAATTCTGGTGGTTTTCACACAGGGAAGCCAGCACCCATGTTTTGACAGGAAATGTCTTTAAAATGTGATCTCCTTGAGAGTGTGGGCTGTCTTATTTATCATATTGTATCTGACACTCAGTACGTTGCCTTTTGCTCAATAAATCTTGTTAACACAAGTGTCTTTCAGCACTTGGCAGAAGCAGGAATTCTTGCTGGTCATGAGGTCAATTTAACAAAACACAGCTAAGGTATATAAAGCTATAAGACACCATCTTTGTACCTTGGTTTAATCTGGCAGATTATCAGTACAGAAGTTGGATAGTACAATTTATACTAAATAAAAATGTGAGCGTTTAGTGGTTTGTGTTCTAACTTTTGCATAAAAGCTCTATCTAGAGCAGTAGTACAAACGTGCTTATTTACCCAAAGGTAGCATTTACTTGTTCATTATTGGAACTAAACATCTATGAATATCTGTGACTGTCAATACAGCACTTTGTATATATTGGCCACTCAATTATTGTATTGCTGACCATAGATGCTATTTTTAAAAATAATGCATAGGTTTTATTTTGCTTTGGGATACCAAATGTAAACCTATTAAGTTTTCTGCTTAGTCATGAAACATGTTCCAACTTGACAGAGATTTCAACTATCTAATAAAAAAAAGGGCTATTTTAACATTCCTAATTTCAAATGCTTCAATGCCGTAGACATTCATCTCCTTAATCTAATTTACCAAAGTATTATAGAAAATTGCTTGCCTCAGTTTATAATCTAAATGTTTTGGGGTACTACATAATATTTTAAAAATCAAATCTAAATAAATAAAAATTTAAAATAGAGAAACAAATACCATATTATATCACTTATATCTGGAATCTAACACAGAACACAAATGAATCTTTCCACAGAAAAGAAACTCATGGATTTGGTGAATAAACTTGTGGTTGCCAAGGGGGAAGAGGAGGGAGTGGGATGGATTGGAAATTTGGGGTTAATAGATGCAAACTATTGCCTTTGGAATGGATAAGTAATGAGACCCTGCTGTATAGCACTGGGAACTATATCTAGTCACTTATTATGGAGCATGATAATGTGAGAAGAAGAATGTATGTATATGTATGTGTGACTGGGTCTCTTTGCTGTACTGTAGAGAACTGACAGAATACTGTAAACCATCTATAATGGAAAAAATAAAAATCATTTAAAAAATTTTAAATATATATTATTAAAAATGTTTTCTTCTCAGGTGGCAGATGCTCAGTTTTTCCATTTTTGTTATGTAGCTAATTTTTAAATCTACCAAATGTTAATACCTCTTCCTCGATAATCAGCTTGAGTTAAGAGACACATATCTACAGTTATACTATACGCTGTCATTCTGAGAAAAGTAACACTTCAACCATAGATCAAGCTGCTATCTGGATCCTCCCTGGCTATTTCCTGTTCCTCTTACAGCACATAACTTTCATAAAGTCTCTTGGTAACTTTCTGTATTCTTTTTGTTAATCACTTTTTGTCTATGTCCTTGTTAGACTCTACCATACACTCAAAACCACATATGCGTTTGGATTTCCATTTTCTTTCTTAATAGACCTTGAAATTTCCTTCTTAATGCCAACAATTAGTCAAACTGAGGGTTCCCATTAACTGTGCAGGTTTCCTGGCTAATGTCTCAGGGAGATATATTTTAACCCTGGGCACATTTTTACAGTGCCATAATAAGTATCTTCAATTTGGCACTGTTTCTCCTTAAACAATTTTTTCATTCCCTGGGGTGGTTTTCAATGTGAGCTGAAGGAGAGATATATTAAACTGGTTTACCTGTTCACACAAATTTAAAGAGTAGGATTGGCCTAAAAGAATTGTAATTAATTATAAAATTACTCTTAATGGAATATGCGGACCCATATTCTGAAAAAAATCTTCCAGGGCTCAGGTTAATTAAAAAATAATAAACGTAAGAATGCATTAGAAATATTCTTCAAGCAATTTTATAACTCAACAATATAATACAAAACTAAATCATCCCTAATATAAGTGAAATATAGATCAAACACACATTTTATGGCCTAAACTAAGTCAATAGAACAAATAATCTTTGTAAATGAGCTGCACTTTTATTATGCAGAAAAATGCTAATGGTAAAAGTACTTATGCTGTAATATTTAGGCTGCTGAAGTAATGCGATTCATAATTATCTACAGTCCTGTAGAATTGAACAGCCCAATTTACAAAGTGTCTTCTTACATCTAAATAACAGATTCATTTCTTTTCTTCATAATCAGAGAATGAGTCCCAAGACCTCCTTAGTTCAAAAGACCTCCTTAGTTCAGATGACTATGCCCTCCTGTTTTCTTTGCCCTTCCTCCAGAATATACATACGGAAAGCGAGAAATGATCTCTTCAGCAGCACTCATGCTGCACAGCCAGAGCCAAAATTACATTTAATTTTATCTCCAGGTGGGGTCAACCATAATGTATCAAAGGAGTAGAAAAATACAAGTTGTGTTTACAACACAAAGACAATGGAGTTCCATACCTGGTCCCTATCAACCCCCTTTAACCCTACAGCACATCTTGGATGGTTTCTCCACCTCTTATCTAGAGGGGTCATGAGCAACTAGCATGGTGTATTTCTTCCTTAAACTTGAATTCTTTTTTTATTTTTGCCCAAATGTTCATGGATTAGGTAGGAGCTCTCTTTCAGTAAATCAAGAAATTTTTGATGTCTCTAAACATGGATTAATTTATTTAGTAAAAAACAGATAAGCATGCTTATTACATATCTGCTTGAATTTTGAAGAAAATTGGGAATCACAGAACTTACTTTTTTCCATCCAAAAAAACCTTTTGCACAGTGATTATTACTTTTAGTTGCTGATGTGAGTTCATCAAATGTTGTAAAAACACTAATAAAATGAAATACAGCAGGATTCCTGTAGAATCCACAGGAATTTAAAATTTCAGTATAGTATTATTATAGTTTATAGAAAGGTCATTTCTCATGGACAACAGACTTGTGGTTGCCAAGGGGGAGGGGAGGAGGGAAGTGGGGTTGACTAGGTTTAATAGATGCAAACTATTACATTCAGAATGGATAGACAATGAAGTCCTTCTATATAGCAAAGGGAACTATATATCATAACTTGTGATGGAACATGATGAAAGATAATATGAGAAGGAGAGTGTGTATAGATGTATACTGGGTCACTTTGCCGTTCGGCAGCAATTTATAGAACAGTATAAAGCAACTATAATAATTTTTTAAAAAAATATAAGACTATGGCTCAAAAAATATAGGGTCATTTCTGCTCTAATATTCAGAGTCATAAGTGTTTGTTTTTTAACCCCCAAATTAGGAAATGAATTTCAGAGATACCATGCTAATTATTTACATAAACAGTAAGTATCCTTAAAATTTCCTGAAAATAAAAGCTTGTTTAACAATAAACTTTGAAATTTCTCAAAAAGACGAAAATTAATCATTGCCTATGAATAAGATTATTGTATTTATATGGTGAAAAAGGTTACAAAAATTATAAAATATTACAAGAAAAAAAATCAATGTTGAGTAATTAATTCTCTTTGGCCTAAAGCAATTGGGGAAAAGATATGCTTGAACGAGGTAGACACTAACAATCCTTAACAGCTATTTTTAATAAATGGTTAAATTTCAAAATCAGCTAGGAAACTCATTTATGTATTGATCCTTATTTCAGCACTGTGTGATATGCATTTGGCAAATTTCACATAGGTAGAACATTTATACAAATTCTAAAATTAGTATGTGGTTTTAGTAAATCCATAATATAGCCTTGCTTTATTTATTCAATAAACTATGCAAATGTACCATTTTCCTTCTGGTAATTCTATTAGACTTGCAAATTAGGGGGACAAATATCTGGGGAGTTCCCTCTGTAGCACAGTGGGTTAAGAATCTGACTGCAGAGGGCCAAGTTGATGCTACAGAAAGGAGGGTTAGAAGTGGCATTGCCTCACGGGTAGGTCATAGCTGTGGCCTGGATTAAATCCCTGGCCCAGGAACTTCCATATGCTACAGGTGTGGCCATAAAAAAATTATTTACCTGTTAATCGACATAAACCTATATATTCAGTGTTGCTCTGTCCCACTGCATTTTTTTTTTTTTCTGAGTTAGTGATATAGAAGTTCTGATGCACTGTTGCCCTCATTTTTTTTCCTTTTATGGCACTCCTGCAGAATATGAAGGTTCCAGGATTAGGGGTTGGATGGGTGCTGCATCTGCAGTTTACAACACAGCCACAGCAACACCAGATCCAAGCTGCATTTGTGAACCATGCTTCAGCTTGCATCAATGCCGGATCCTTAACCCACTGAGTGAGGCCAGTGGTTGAATCCTCATTCTTATAGACATAACGTTGGGTCCTTAATCTGTTGAGCCACAGTGGGAACTCCTATTGCCCTCATTTTTAAACCATGGGTGTATTTGTGTGTGTGCATTTTTTCTGAAAGACTCCAGTAGATTTTTTAAAAATCTCTTGGTAGCCAAATTTCTTTTGCTGAATTTTAGCACTATGACTGTTTGCTTTTTGTGTAAATCTAATTTTATATCAATCTATTTCTAGCTCCACATAACAGATATATTATGATGAGCTTATCAAAAGTATAAAGCCCTATGCCCTCTGTGAAAGCTAACCACCTTTATCTCTATAATAGATTTAGAAATGGAAATGTTTATTTACAAGTATGCTTTGTCACTTGGAAAACATTTGATTTAGGAAGAGTATGGGTTCTGAAAATATGCTGAAAATAATAATTTTGCTTTGGCATTTTACAACCATATTTATAGCACAAAGATATGTGTTTTTATAAATGTCCATTCATTCAACTAACATTAATCATGTGTCATTCTTCAACAAGCAAGGAGGATAAAAAGTACAGAAGACATGGCTTGCTCAGGAAGAACTTAACAATGTCAATAGAATCTAAAGGCTACAGATTTTCTAATTTTCAATAACACCTATTTATCACAGTGAACATAGGTATAAATTATTTTAAAAGAAGGTGGGAGGTTAAATTTTCCTGAAGTCGAATTTGCTAACTGATTAACAAAATAGTAGCAAATTAAAACAAATTGACCTTTTGTTTCATTAAGTATGGTCCAAACTGTTAAGTTCAGATGGAAAATCAATCAGCATTTTAACACACCAAATTAGAGGAAATACACTGCTTATAAAGTTCAGTAAGAAAGTCATCCAATTACAGATTTAAGGAACTGCATACTAATCAGCATAGATCACCAGTTTATTATTAGTTATATTTTATTTGTTAGGCTTATGAAGTCCATATATGAAAAATAACATTAAAACAAGTGTGGTAGGGGTAACTTTTGAAGGGTACACATTTAAAATAAACTCTCGTGTGAGCAATAAATCTTATTTCCATGAAACTGGGGTAAATAAATGGAGCTTCCAGAACCAGATTAGCAGAGAAAATTTGTTACACCAAGTGTCCCACATTTCTAGAGACACAAGTTATTTTGAACCACTAGGTCATAAAGTGGTGATCTATCCTGTGCTTCAGCAGATGGCAGAGTTGAAGAAAGGCCAAACTCCTCACAGTAAATGGCACACAAATGGACTTAGAGAGGCCTAAAAGCCAGAGGAAATACATGCAATGGATTTGCTTTTTCTTTTATTATTATTATCGCTCTGAATTGCTAGTTTTCTTTCAGTAGGAATTGGCTCAAAGTCTCTTATTTTAGATCTCTATGAATTCAGTTTTCTAAGATCTGAGCTTATTCTGCTTTGCTTTTTCCCCCTCCCAAATTAGGTATATCAGGCAATTCTCTCTTCTGTCCTGCAACTCTCTGAAATAAACAAAGGGTGGTTTGAGTGACAGGAGGGTAGTGGCTTCTGAGGTCAGCAGGTGTGGGAAATGTTGCTTATCACACATTTCTAATAGAGATTGAGAATATTTCTTGAAATCAGTGAAGTCCTAATTAAGGACTAGTATTTAAGTTACTGAAAGCAGTACTCCTCCAGATCATTTTTGGAGGCCACAGTTTTTTTATAGCTCTTGGACCTTCCTAATAATGAAGCATAGTTCTATAAATAGTAGAGTCACCACAGATTACACTGGAAGTAGCTCCTGGGAGGAAAGCATGTTTCCTATCCTAAGCAAATGTATTCTGACATCTTAGCCTTCTTCACTTTTGGTATTGGAGGACAAAATGAATTGCCTTCCAAATTGACAGCATAGATTATTAGTACTCTCACAATAGCAACAGCTCTACCTTATATATGCATTTCTATGCCACACAGAAAGAACTGTGGTCCCTGCATACAAATAATACAGTCTTCAAAACCAATTATAACAGTTGTTTGATTCTATAATTGATTTTGGTGGAGAATTTGTCTTATACAAGCACTAGCCTGAATTCCCTTCCCAGTCCTATTGGACAGCTTGGAAGCAGCAAAAAGGCAAAATTCTCCATTCTTATTTTCTGAGAGGATGGAGAAGCAAACTCTCAGATTTCCTTATTTTTTTTAAAAAAGTGAGTTGTCTCCATAAGTATATCATATTTATATGCAACTTGAAGAACTCAGAAACATTCTTCTTGCCAAACGTCACTACTGAAATGATACCATCAATAGGCATTTATTTGTTGCCATGCTGCTATTAAACTTAAAAAACTCTAGCTCTTGCAAAAAGTTGTCACCCTAGTACTATTTAGTTTGAGTTTTTTTTCTTTCTTTCTTTTCCTCTTATGGATTAGATAAAAACATCTGCAACGTAGAGATTTAAATAAAGTTTGGGAAGTAGAAGCACAAAAGGAAGTGACATTAAATTTTAGAATGCTAGTTACTGACCAGCAACAGAAGCAGTTGGAGGATGAAGGTAAATTTCACTGTGTCAAGTTTTTAAAAAAACATGCATTTACTTCAACATGGGCATGGAATGGGTGAAATGTAACAAAATAGTGTTATATGACTGTAATCCCTGGAATAACAACAACAGGAATGTCAGAAAACTGTCACAGAAGGTTGGTGTGGATAGATACTGATAATCTCATCAAATACCTAGTTGTGTAGTTAAAATGCATTTGTTTTAATGTCCCTCTAATCTGGCTTTGCATTTTGGCTCTGCCACTGAGCAGTGTACTCCCAGGCAAATTGCTTTCTAATCTTCAGATTCTTTATTTGTAAAATAGTGATTTTAAAAAATGAACTACCAGATATAATTGTTTTGAGAATTATGTAAAATTGTTTATGCAGTAGAGAGACACTCTTAACGGCTAAACCTTTCTGAAAGTTCACAATGTACTTAAAATCTCTTCTAGGCATTTTAGCAGTAATAATGCATTTTAATATTCATGGCATTGCTATGAAATAGGCGCTGTCAGTGTCATTTACATCGTACAAGTCAGAAAATCAAGGAGCTATGAGGTTAATAACTTGGTCAAGTTCACACAGCTAGCCAGAGGTAGGATTAGAATTGATACAGTCTGATTTGAGGCATAGGACCCTTAAGCACTCCAGTAATTCTTGAGGAAACATGATTAGTTTATTGTCAGTCATCTTCAATAATTATTTCATACCTGGTCTAGTTTGTATATATTTATACCTATATTCTGATAAAATTCCCCAGCATAATTAAAAATATCTATGCACTGAGTGGAAAAAAAAACTTAGACAATTACCCTATATAATTTTGAAAAATTCATATAATTTGCAATGTAAATTATTTTGAAACATTTTAATGAATCTATAATAAATATTCTGCTTGAATTTAGGAGAATACAGAGTTAATCTAGCCCAGAGATTGGTATTCTACCTCCCTGCAGGGCAGATTAGTCCTGCTGACTAATTTTATGCCACCTGTAAGCTAAGAATGGATTCTGCATTTTTAAATGGTTAAAAAAATCAAAAGAATAATATTTTGTGACATGTTAACATTATATAAAATTCAAATGTCAGTGTATATGAATAAAGTTTCAAATTTTATCAATACAAATTATTGAAAATTTGTTTTTTCTCATTTATTTTATATAATATACATATACATGTAAAATCTACAGAATGGCCTAGATTTTGCATCTAATTCGCAGGGCCTAAAATACCATTATCTGGCTTATTACAAAAATTTTTTGAAAAAGTACATTTTAGTCCAATAGTCTCACATGAGGTATGAAAATTGAGACCCACCTGCATCAAGAGCTTTGCCTAGTATCACAGAGGTAGTTAGAAGAGAACCTAATCCAGAATCAAGGCCTCTGACTGTAGGTTCCTTGTTGTGGACCCAATCAATGATCCCAAAAACTGAACTGTAGCACCATGAGACTGTGTTGTGAGAAACCCAGTAGAGTTCTCATTCAGCTTTTCACTTCCCTTTCAAAAATAAACTAAGAATTTACAACATGGCACCACAGCCATGCAGAAAGAACTGAAGCTACTTAGAGCTTTATGAAGACAGAAAAGTATCCTTGCACAATCCCTAAAACAAATACTTGAATTTCAGCAGGACTAAAAAAAATAAATAAATAAATGAAAAGCAATTACAATTTACTCAGAGGATTAAGTTCAATTAACTTAAATTGTTAGGGATTATAGACAGTTAGGAATGGTGTGCAGAATGATGTTTCTTCTCTAAAAAAACATGGAATATTTTTTATTATGCTGTCTACACTCCAATTGGACCAACTACCAAATGTGACACAGATAACCAGGTCCAATCCTAGAGTTACCTGCAAGCAAAGGTAAATAAAATAAAACTTTCCAAAATAGAGACCAACTTTTGATTACCAAATAAAAATTGCCTTATCCTCATCCCTGTCTTATTATTGATTACTATAGCTAATCTGCCTTTGCCAGAAATCCTTCCTCTTGAGGGGAAAAAAAGATTAGTTTTTTCTCACTGGTAACACATAAAATTACTTGCTTCCTTTTCACTCAGAAATATGCTTATTAAAGCAAAGAGCTTAAGCATTTCAATTTAAAATTTACACTGTCCTTTATATCACAATCTGTTTTGCCCTTTCTATGCCACTATTTTCTATTTTCAATTGATTTTCATACATGAATGTTTTGCTAGGTTTTATATGTAATCTTCTGATCTGAGGAGAAATGCACAGATATTGGAGGTACCATACATGTTTTACAGCTTTCCTATGCCAGTTATGTCTAAAGCCAAGTTTACAGTCAGTTTTCAATAAATCTGCCCTAAAGTTCTAGATACCAGTTAAATGCAACCACAGGCTTTAATACTATAAAATAGTGCCACCTCTAAAAGCTGAATGATGAATTCCAAATCTCTGTTTTCCTCCATGAATTCTCCCTGAGCTCCATATTCGTATACCTAACAGTCTACCCAGAGCATGTAATGGGAATCTCGATGTTAACCATGTTCAAAACCTAACACCGGGTTCCTCCAGCTTTCCCTTCTTAGTAAAAGACACCACCATTGAGTTGATTGATACATACGCGTGCGTGCACGGAGACACACACGCACACCCTAATTTTTCCTTTCCTTTTCTTACACATCTTCTTCAATACAGAGTTCTGCTGGACACCGCAAATTTACTACCAGGCTCTTCAGTTCTGTCCACCTCCATTACCACCACTGCTGTCCAAGATACCACCATGCCTTTCCCAAAGTGCAACAGCAGTTCCTTGCCTTCTACTTTCCCCGCCCTACTATAATTCATTCTCACTAAATAATCCAAAATGGCTAAACTACTTGGATCATATCATTTCCATGCTTAAAATTCCCTGTTATATTTGAAATAAAATCTAAACTCGTTGCTATGGTTTATAAGTCATGCTCTGGTTTCTCTCTGCCTCTCCAACTTCATATCCATCTATGGTCAGATGCCAGCCATTCTGGCCTGCTTTCTAGTACTCAAACATCTCATGCACATTTATAAATCAGATTTTGTACTTGGTGATTTATTTGCCAGGATCTCTTTTGGTTCTAATCTTCAAATGATTGTCTCCTGACACTTTTCACTTAGTTCATGCATCACCTCCTCAGAGAGAACTGCCCTGACTGCCCTAAAAATAGAAATCATCAGCCCCTTTCTCATTTTATTTCATTCACAGCTCTTCATTATTCTCTGGTTTATGGTAACCATTATTTTTGTTTTGTTTTATGTAATCCCATATAAAATGCAAATTAAGATAACTGAAAATATAGTCTGTCCTGCGTAGTTTTAGAACCTCTGCATAAGTGCTCGGCATGCTGTACAGGATCATGTTGAAGATATCAAAGTCAAATGTCCATCATCCTCAGTTGTTTTTCCTTTTCTTGTTTTTGTTTTCTAAATGAGGCATGATTAAGATGTCTCTCCCTGACACCAATGCTATTTTGCCTCCTAGAAATGCCTCAAGGTATACGGTATGTACACCACTGACAATTGTACTAGTTTTTGATTACTCATCAAGTATATAAATTGGGCTTGCAGGGATAGAAATATGATAGGCACCATATTAACTATCCCTGTGAAAATGCTGAAAAAATGTTCTATATTATACAAAGCTTGTGGCATGGCTATAAGTGATGTCATGCTTATGCAAATAATGTTCAAAAAGGGCTCTGATCTGACTTTTCTCAATTTGTGGCTATAAATTTAAAATTATAATAAAAATGTGACATTCCCTATAATTCATTTCTTGGGGATTATTACTATTTCCAGCTGTTAGTTTCTTGGCTCAAGCCTAATTCCTTATAATACTACACCATACTATATAATGCCCTCCTGGAATATTCTGCTTGTTATGTCTTAATGTGTAATTATACCAAATGCCATCTGGAACCTGAAACCTGATTGTTGGAATGCTGACCATTCTAGTTAAAAATACAAATGCCATCCAAAGTTTTGAGGAAAAGCTAAAAAAGTAGCATTTTCTGACCTCTCCACAAAACAATAATAATTAAGATCTCTCGTTAAAGCATGTATTGAGACACGAGAACATTTAGTCATTCAGGAAACAGAGGAATTAACAGCATTAAACTCTTTGCTGTAGTAATTTCATTCCTTTTAGATTCATCTGATAATGAGTCAAGCCAATTTAGATCTATTATTGAGGAGCCATGAAAAGTTCACTAAAATAAATTTCCAACCCAGTGATAAGGAGGCCAAACTCAAACATTTCCTGAATAGCCACCAAAACGCAAACCTGTGCTAAAGATATGCAATTAAGTTGACTGAACTTGCCAGTTTATCACATTAGCTACAAAAATTGTCTAACAGAGGAGAAATTAGCAAATAATTTTTATATGATGCCATTGCATATATTATACAGCAAAATATTCTAGATACAGTAATAACTTAGTCATGTAGGATTACTTAAATTATACAAAATACTTATTTTAATAAATAAAAATTCCTGAACTAAAACATGTGGATTCTGCAAAAATATATAGGCAATGTCATCATTTCAATTTCAATTACTATTTTGTAACCCTATTCTTTTACAAAAATGGAAAAAGTTCTACATGTATAGGCAGGTGATATTCTTCAAATCACATTACCATCATGATAATGAGCAAAACTTTCTTGTATAATTTGCAGTTTTGAAATGTAAAAAGATACAGACTTAAAAAAGAAAAGTGCACAATAAATATCACAGAATCATTCAAAAAGCCATTGTTGCTTACGGTAATAGTGACCCTTTTCTACTCATCCCCCTTTCCTGGGAGGCAGAGAGACTATTCTGATTACACTATGGATTGACTATTTATCATCTACAATTGAGGCACTTCTCATTTTTCACTGTACACTGACTTATTCTATTGATATGCTGCAGCTGAACATGTTTCCTTCCTGTATCCTTCTGCCCAGAAAAGAAATTGAGGCAAAGGGTATAAGGCATAAAATTTACAAAGTGCACAGCTTTGCTTATTGCTTTTTTCTTATTAAACCTTCTAACTCAGACATCTAGAACTTGTGCATTACTAAGTAACAGAATATTAGGGTTTACTAAACAATAAATGACTAGGGGATTATCAGCATTAATGTGAAAATTTTAAAGTATATGTAGTATATTAAAGCTTCTGCTGTCTACTTTACATATGCCCTAAACAACACAAATCAAAGTACCCAGAGACAATTATTCTAAAATTCTTATGATACCATAAAATATTTCATTCAACATTATAAATTTGTATTCAATTTCTCAGATAAATAACATTGAAAACTGTCACTTTTTCATTCATTAAGATAAAAACCGGTTTGATTATTTCTTTTTAGAATGTTTAGATAGAAAATTTTTAGGGGAGTTCCCGTCATGGCACAGCAGAAAGGAAAATGACTAGGAACCATGAAGTCCAGGTTGGAACCCTGACTTTGCTCAATGGGTTAAGGATCCAGCGTTGCCCTGAGCTGTGGTGTAGGTCACAGACATGGCTCAGATCCCCTGTTTCTGTGGCTGTGGCTTAGGCCAGCAGCTGTAGCTCCGATTAGACCCCCTAGACTGGGAACCTCCATATGCCATGCGGGGGGCCCTAAAAAGACAAAAAAAAAGAAAAGAAACCTCTTAGAGAAGTTACAAAATACCAGATATTATTCCCATTTCATTGAAAAAGAAATTAAAATAAAACTAGTAATGAAAGTATCTTATTTCATTTTAAAACATTGTTTTAAGACTTTCAGCTCTTTGAAGAAGATGTAGTAAAACTTACATGACAACAATACTTATACGAATGGCCCAAACCCTAAATTTCCTGAAAGAAACAAAATTTTCTAGTGGCATCACATTATTTAAAAATTGCCAGCAATGTGCTATTCTACAAGTACAATGATGTATCATGTCTTTGTAGGTTGTAAACTCCTTGAAGTTAGATCTCCCCCTTTTTTCCTCAAGAGATCTACAATATTTTTCATGTAGCAAGTGCCCAATTATTCTTGTCAATTGAATATTTAGGTTCTAGGTGATTCTAAATTCTCTAAAGTATTAGATAATTCTCCTGTAAGCTTTGTGCCAGGTTCAAGTAGGAAATATAATTATTGTTCAGGTAAACAACATAGAATATACTTAGCATGTAAATGGAAAAAGAGTAATTGATTAGATCTTAGTGGTCTAACCCAATAAGCTGAAATTGCCAGTCAATTGAGGCCAAAGAGTGACAGTGGGCTTTATTATCTAAGTTGATTTCTTTTGCTATCCATCTCATTATAAAATTGTACTTTTTAAACAATCTATTATGATCTTAACTATTTTTTTGAACCCCAATCAAATTTTGATAGGCCAGAACAGAGTCAATATTGATTCAAGTTTTATGATTGTTTCATTTGCAAAATGTGTTTTCATGAAACCATTTAATGGTATTTCTTTCACATGCAACACCAAGAAGAAAGCCCTGTATGTCCTGTGTGTTACTTTTTATAATCACATTTTTGGTGACTTTATAGATGAAAGAAAATGCCAGAGGATAACACGAAACATTTAATTTAGCCTTCTTTTCTTATTGTTCAGGGCCACATTGAAGCAAATCATATAACTAAATAATTTTGATATGCATTTACTATATCTGCCTGATATCACACAGAGTTCATCTTTTAAAAGTTAATTTGTTACATTTGAAATACATTAAAATAAGAAAGAAAATGAACCCAAAGTGAACACATGTTACACTTAAATTTTAGCCATCTTTTATATTTCCACTTTTCTTCAAATAAGCATACAAATTAAAAAAATAGCATTTATAAATTAGCTATCAGAAGAACTGAATTAAAAACTACTCTACTTAATATTCTACTACACGTGAAAAACACAGATTTCCTTGCGCTCATTTGCAAATTTATCCATCTATCTCTACATAGCAAATACATTTATTAGCAACCTGTGAAAGGCTAAGCTAACAAACTGTCCTTGGAATCACCAATATAATTTTACCACATATTAAAATGCCTGGCAATTCTAATTATATTCGATATAAGTACTAAGAAAAAGAATCCTGTCATAGTAATGTTAGATCAGCTATTCCAGCTTCCTCCAGGGTAAACATGTAAAAATGGTTAAACAATAAATTTCTATGGCAACAACTTAAATTCTAGGATATTCTTAGTTACACCAGCAGCCACAGAAGCTACTACTCTTTAAAGCAATGGAACAAAAAAAGATATCTCCTTCTTTCCTCCTTTTCCATCTGGCACAGCTAAAATCTCTTTTACTTTGATTAACTATAACTGGAAACAAGATATCTCAACGAAAGCACATGGTGACTACAGTTGTATGAGCACTTTATGTAAAGGGAAAACAAAAACAAGAAGCTTAGTATTCCTAAATGAAAATTACATGGTGAGCTTATATGTATTGGGTGCCCTGTAAACTAACTAACATATATATAAACCACATGACCTATTAGTTTATGTATATGATTGTGATAGAGATATTTACCAAAATAAATAAAACATTGCTTAAATAATAAATGCACTTTCCATGAAATCATTGAATACTTTCTCTACATGGATTTTAATGATATTATTTTGTATTAAAATATGATAATCCTAACATTTTAGAGTCAATATATAGATAATTTAGATTTAATGATTTGAATTCATGTAATATATGAATTCATGTAGCATATTCATCTTTTTTCTTATTTGTTGTCTTCTTTTACACTCCTAGAGAACACACTAAAGATGTACTGGACATATAAAAGGCCACCACTACATAGTCAATTAAGAAAATACAACTAGGGTCTTTAATTTGTTATATTGCATATTTACAGATATATATTTAATATATGTATATATTACGGGTAACCTTCTTTAAGTAGTTACCACGTAAACACATACAACTATTCCATTCAAAGAATGAGGTTTTGGAATATGAGAAAAATTGGGTTTAAATACAGCTCCACTATTTACCAGGTATAGATTGAGTTATTTCTTACTCTCCTTAAACCTCAATTTTCACATTGGTATAACGGAAATAGAAATATCTTATTAATTTATTCTGTGGTTCTGAGGAGTAAATTAAATAATTATGTAAACCACTTAACATATGCCTGGCACACAATGACCACTCAAAAACCACTGAAGCTAATATTTTTAAAATAATTTTACCCCTTTAATTTTGCCTTCTATAATTTATTTATTTTTAATTAGTATGAAGTGAAGTTCATGCCCCAGTGCACACCTTCTACCAGAAATTCTATTTTCCTGACTTAAACTCATCATGTATCAGTTTTAAAAATTACCGCCATGCCTCACTAGGTATCTTGCAAGTATCACATTACACCTGCCTTATTTTATTTTCCTCCTTAAGGTCACAATACCATTGGATATCCCCCTCTTCCAATTTTTCCAACACAAATAAATCTGTTTGCCTACCAGGAACCCAGTTGTCTTTCCATTAAAGAATTAAGGCCTTCATATGAAAACTAAACAAATAAATGACAACCCATAATATTTGTCAGAGGATAGTAGGTTACAATTTTACTACTATGAAATGCAGTCCACAAACAAAAGAATCAAGAGAGAAAATGATGAATGGCCTTAGAAATAGTCATGGTTTATAATAAAGATTTTATTTAAAAAGCATTAAAATAAATAATACACACTCCAGAACATCGCTGTCCTGGGAAATTACTTCTTTTTAGAATATGAGTTCTAGAAGGCAAATCTTCTTACAACTGCTCTGGGGGTTTTCATTAGCTGATTCACAATCCTGAAGTAAGTTTTTTTTTTTTTTTTAATCTGTGGTCTGCAGTCTGTTAACATACTTCTCAAGGGTGGATATGTGGTGGAATGCAGACCCCATTAATACGTGTAGTTTTCTTTGCTTTTTGTCCCCTAACTGCTGATAAAATAGATTGCTTAGAAATCCCAGAGGAATATGATTGAGGCTAGAGTTACACTGGCTCATAAAATTCAAATAGTTCAATGCTTTTCTTGTTAATTACTGGGCCACAAGCAGAAATCCGAATGATGGGAGAGAAACACTTTAGGATAATGATTGATTTCCATAAAGATGAGTGCTTTAACAAATTTCAATATGCAGTTGCTGGGGCGGGGAGGGTGGGTGGGCACTAATTAGTTTTACGGTTTTTCAGCAGATGTTGAATTCAAAATGCCAGCAGCATCTCAAATGCCAGTCATTAGGACCGTCTTTCATCTAAGAGTGCTGACCAATGAAACCTCCACTGTTTAATGAGACCGATCAAGGCAGAGTCAATTAAATCAAATCTCTACTAACATCCTTAACCTGTCTGCAGTGTGTGCAGCAGCAACAGAAGGGGAAGCCAGGGATTTCCAGTATTAATAAAGGGGATTCACTGCCGCTAAAGGAGAGAGAGGGAAAAGGGAGGGGAGGGGGTGTGTTGGGGGAAAGACCTAACTTAACCACAGGGGAAAGATCGAAAAGTCCGGGCGGGGAAGGAGGAGGGGGAGCTACGTAAAGGGTAAAAATCTAAGTAAGACTTGATTAAAGAGAGAGGCTTCCTGAAGCTCTTGAAGGGACCCACCCTTAACGTCCCCCTCCCGCGTCCCTTCCACCGCAAATCCAATTTATCAGTTGCAAATATGAAGCTGGAAAAATGTAAGGACCCAGAGTTGAAAACATTTTCACTTTAATACTGAAAAAATATGCCATTATAAAATCCTCGAATAGAATTAGTAAGTTCCACGTGCTTCCTCGGTTCTTTTCTCCTACTTTATAAGTAAGATTTACACCAGCACAGAATCGCTACCATAGGATCGCAGCCTAAGCACTAATGTGACATTAATTGGTCATGCTTAACTGCCTCAAAATCTGTTTTTTTAATAATCACACTGATACTATAATAGAAATCATGGGTACTTATTTTACATTCAGATGGAAGGCATTATTGGATATGTATAGAAAAATACTCCCCCTCCAAAAAAAAAAATCACCGCCAAAATAAAAGAAAGAACCCAAAACAACCCATAAAAACTTTGCTCAACAAAATACATTTTTAACTCATAAAAATGGACTGTGACTAGCCATGCAAATGTCTTAAATAAAACCTTTACATTTTTTTTTCCACAGTAAACGTACGCTCTGAACTGCCTAAGGATCACAAATAATGGCGAAATGGCACTTTCTGATTATACTGTATTTTGTTTATAGAAAGTTTGATACGCTGGGACTTATCAGGTAAGAGGGTGGGTGCTGTGAACGTGACGGCGTCCCCAGTCGCTGGGAGGGCAGCTTCCCTGGAGCGCGTGGATTCCATGCGAGCCATGCAGCACTTTTTGTTTTTTTGTCAGAAGTCAAAGTTACTTATTTACAATACATTCATGCCTTCGTGCAACTGCCCATCCCTGCGCAGCCAACAGGGAGCCATCACGCCCCCCTCCTCATGGGGCTAATCCACAGGGGAAAAATAGATATCTATTTCACTATATAGATGAGGGTATCTGTATATATGTATAGGACCTCGGCGGCCATCCCCTCCAGCCCCTCCTCCGAGGAGTTGTCAGTTCTCTGAGCAGGGCTCCTGCTGGGCTTTGTTAAAAGAGGCTGCAGCAAAAAGCGATTTGGCAGCGCTCTCCCAGCTCGCCACAGTCTGCTCTTTGTTTCCAGAAGGGAGCTAAGGGGTCAGACCCTCTCAGCTGAGCGAATTCATAGTTATTTTTTTACTTATGTCCATCAAGCCTTGGGGCGCGCGCAGGACTTGGGTCTGGCCTCCTCTGGCCCCCGGAGATGCTGGAGGAGTGGGGGGTGGAGGGGCATCGCCATGCCCCCTTCCCTGCTTTCCCCGGATTGGGGTCTCAGTCTGAGAGCGAGTGGGAGCCACAATCATACACTCTGTGGGCCCCATCTGCGTTGTAAGGCCCATTGTGCCAGTAGGAAGAGTCACAGACTGTCTGTAGGGAATTAATTTCGGACGCGGAGGAGTTGGCGTCCCTTCTCTTAGACCGCTTTCGATTCCTCAGGATAAACACGAGCATGCCCACCACAGTGAAGGCGGAGGTGACAAACACCAGCAGCAGTCCCGGGACCAACACGGAGATGGACACCCTGCTGGTGTCTAAGTAGGAGTTGGAGTGCGTCCCGGTCTCCGCCAACCCAGTGCTGTTTTTACTGTGCGAAGTTAATGTGGGCGAGATCCTCGCGTACAGCTGGGGGCAGATCTCGTCATTTGAGAGGAGCATGAAATCCTTCCTAAAGAAGTTCACCGGCGTCTCACACTTGAGGTCGCTCATCAGCACTTCGGAACCCAGGCGTTCTGCCCATTGCTTGAAAGGCACAATGGTGCAGGAACACTCCCAAGGGTTTCCATGCAAGTCTATCTGGATGATGGAGGTTAATTGGTCCAGCACCCCTGCCACCGGAAGGTACATGAAGTAATTGTTGTGTAGGCTGAGCTTAGACAGCGAGACCCCAGCAAACACGTCCACTGGTAGGGACCTCAGCAAGTTATTGTTGAGAATGAGGATCCTCAGTTTGGGCATGGCATTGAAGGTGCCAGGAAGGATGAGCTGGATCGCGTTGTACTCCACGTTCAGGTACTCCAGGTTTTGCAGCCCGGCGAATTTCTCCCGGGACAGCGTGTCCAGGTAGTTGCTATCCATATACAACCACCTGAGGTCCAAAAGGTTCTTAAAAGTGTTGTTCTCTACGGTGGCGATGTTATTGTTGCCCAGATCCAAGAGAATGAGATGCTTGTAATCCACAAAGTGCGATTTTCGGATGCTATGGATCTTATTATCACGCAGGAAAAGCTCCTGCACGTTGGAGAGCTTGGGCTTCAAATCAGCCAAGCTGCTCACGTTCCGGTTATTGCAGTTCATCTTTAAACCCGACCCTGGAATGTGGTCGCAGCTGCAGCCCCCAGGGCAGGGCAAGCTGTTGGCTGGAGGTTTGTTTCTGCCGCTGCCAGTCGCTATAGCTGCCGTGGGTCTGATTTTGATCTGCCAGTTTCCTGGGATCTTTGTACCTCCGTTTGGAGCCGACCCTGGGGTTGCATGATCTTCTTGCCCATTTGTCTTGAAAGGAGTTGGCAGGGGGCCAGGAGCAAAAGTCTCTTCTTGGGCTGGGGGCGCCGGAAGACTAGAATCCACTCTGTTTTTCAAAGGACACAAGTCCTGTTCAGTGGTTTCATTGAGGTCTTTTCCCTGCAGTCTTGTGGGGGCTTCGCAGACCACTCGGCCGATCAGGGCATTTTTGGGGATGTTTTCGAGCCATTCTTTCAGGGAGAGCAGATCACAGGTGCAGTCCCATGGGTTATCCTCTAGCAGGATCTCAGCAATGCCAGGGATTTGCTCCAAGACCTCCTCATAGGGCAGCGTTTTCAGCCTGTTTCCCCTGAGGTCGAGGTGGGTGATGGGCACATACTGGAACACGTTGGCAGGTAGGGTGCTGATGAGATTGTCATTTAAAATGAGTACCTCCAGCTTGTTCAAGTCCTGGAAGGCCCCTGGGTCTATATCCCGTAATAAATTAAAATCAGCCTGGAGGTATTCCAGGTCGTCCAGCCCCAGAAAAGTCTGCTTTCGAAAAGATTTGATCTTGTTGTTGTTGATGTGCAGCCTTTTCACCAGCTGCAGCCCCAGAAAAGCCCCAGGAACGATCTCATGCAAGCCATTGTTTTCCATGTGCAAACTAACCGCATTATAAAAGTTAGCGAACTCATTAGGGAAAAGTCGAGTGAGGGAATTGCCATGCAGAAATAGATGGTAAAACTGGGAAGTCGGCGCGGTGAAACGCTGCAGACTTGTAAAGCCCTTTTTTTCACAGTCTACGTGTAGGTCCCCTTCTATCTCATTGCAGGAACAGATCTTCTCTTTGCAAACGTCCCCTGTAACGTTTCCAGCAGCAAAACAAAGAGACGTCTCCAGCAACAGAATCCAAAGCAGCATTTTTAAAGCGAGCAATTCATCCCAGATCTCATCACAAAGTAACAGCGACCATCCTGCTCGCCACAGACACAATTCAAGTTCATTTAGTGCTCCAATGTCCGAACCCAGGGAAGGAGAAGAGAAGGGTTTGGGGGGGTGGGGGTGGATTCCTTCCTCCCTAACCCCCCCGCACTGCAACAACCCAGGCGCCAGTCAATAATTATATCTACAAACTATCCAGGCACGTAGTGCAAGGCAAGCAAAAAAAAAAAAAAAAAAAAAAAAAAAAAAAAATAACCCCACTCCCCCTCAACCCTTTAAAAATAACGAAAAATAAGTTAAATATATACATATAAATTAAAAATACACTCTTACAGAATCTCGTCTAGTGTTCCTCACTAAACAGGAAGGGAACAAGGCTAGTAATTAGAAGCAAGTGCATGTTAAGAGAAATAAGCAGAGCGTTTGCAGCGTAGTACAGGCGCACTGCCTGTGCATGGCTGTGCGTCGGACTGACCTTGCCTCTTTGATACAAAGCAGGGTTTTCGGTGCCTTCTGTTGTTGAGGCTGCTGATGGAGTTCTCGCTGTGGCTGCGGGTTGCACAGGAGTCCCCCCGAGGTGCTGTCCAGTCCCCCCGGTGCTGAAATCACGCCCGACAGAAGGACTCAAGCTGCCGAGCCAATGGCGCTGGAAAATTTCCGCAATCGCTGCGTTTGGTGGCTGACCATCCTTTTCCTTTCCTCCGCTTCAATTATATTCAATCTGTTTTTCTTTCTTTCTTTCTTTCTTTTTTTTTTCTTCTGGGCTCCGGCTTTCGGTTACTAGCTCTTCTTTTCTTGTTCTCCTTCTCTTTCTTCTGCTCTTTCGGAATTACGTGGAGGGGGCGGAGGGCCGGGGGCGAGTTGTCTGAGGGAGCGAGAGAGCGCGAGAATGGGGAGGGGAGAAGAAGAGAGTTGCTAAGAAGCTCTGCTCGTTCCAGCCTAGTGCACTCTGAAAGATCTGACACCCTCTGCTGATCTGCAGTAGCAAAAATCCATCTGGTGAGGGAATGCTGAAGGAAAAAAAAAATCAATCCACGTACAGGGCAAGCGTTAAAAATGTGGGCATTAAAGGCTGTCGATCCACATAGACGCTTATTTTAAAAGGATTATTTAATTCTTTCGCGTGCTGGAAACTTTACCCTTTCCTTTCCTTAACGACCGCACAGCCCCCACTAGCTCCAGCGTGTGGAAAGAGAGCTTTTAAAACATTTATTTCCCGATGGCTTGAATAAAATTAGTGTCAGGGTGTCAAGCGAACAGCAATTTGAGGTAATTATACTGCACGCCATTTTCATCGGTGCTTTAAATGCATTTCTTCTGTCTCTGCAGTACAGTGTTTTATGCTATTTGATGTCTGAAATCTTTTTCTTTTTTGCTTGTTGAATGTGACTGCTTGGAACGTACATTCATATCATATATATTTAATATGATGAAACTGGGTATGAATTTTTACTGGGAGGTATAAAACTCAGGCACACACTTTTTTTTTTAAACTTGGTATAGAATTTCAGTCAATTTGGTCGTTGAAAGTTAGGTTTCTATGATGATATTTCTTGAATGTTACTTAAGTCTGCAGGGTGAAAACACAATGCACGCTTGCATCTTTGATTCAAGACCGAAAGCATTCACTGAGAACCGGAAAAGGAGGGAGGGGGCAGGGAAAAATCCCAAAATGATTCATGAGTGCTCTTAAAAAAAACCCTGGCAGACTTGTGTGCACACACTACCCCAACACACACACAAGCACACACACACACACTCACAAAGTTTCTGCATGGGTTCGGGAGGAATTAAAATGCATACAAGTAAATAACCAGTTGCATTTTGCTAGAGGGAGATAGCAATCTCCAGTCTCTAATGCTCAGTTGGAATCTTATTTGCAGGTAGTAGCCTTTCCTCTTTGCTGGGTCAGTGGTCCTGCCAGGGCACAGTACTGGAGCTTTTCCCAGAGAAGGAATCTTGGGGTTCTGCAAACTTAGATGTAGCTTATAAAAATCAAGTTCTACTAACATCTGGGAGGGGAGAGAATGCGGAAACGCAGCTTCTCTAAGAAGGCTGTTTTGCTGACTTACTAGTTGACACTTTTTCCATCGATACTTTCTAAATGTGTGCATCATTTTAATGTTTGGAATTTACAGGACTTTTAAAAAACTGTTTTTCTGTCTTTTCTTTCAGTCTAAGCAGAGATTATATGTTCACATCAGTTTATCTTTTAATTAAGTCTTACACATGTTGGACAGCTGTTACAAGCCTGCTAATAAGCTGCATAAAAGATCAAATATTCAAGCATGTGTGCATTTTTGAAAAGGCTGGAGGGTGAAAGATTTAGGGAAGGAATGGGGTTAGGAAAATTCAAGGAATTGTAGAGGAGATTTCTTTTTCTGGTCCAGAAGCTAATTATTTGTGAGGAGCAGTTTTCATATCTATACATATTATTCAGATAATCAAATGCTGTGTTATCATCAAGGAGTGAAATTTAGTTGGGGGGACCAAAGGGATGAGGGTTCAGTTCACTCAGTGGTATGGTATGTCTGTGTGTGTCTGTGTGTGTGTGTGTGTGTGTGTGTGTGTGTGTGTGTGAGAGAGAGAGAGAGAATGAAAGTCCTTGGCCTTTTTTTTTAGACAACCTATTACATTTCTAAGAACAATACTGTTTTTATTTAATCAACCCATTACAACATGTAGAAAGAGGAGAAAGACCTTAATCAATTTGAAACCGTTTCACTAAATAATGCTATACAATTGAGAACTGCAGATATGGAGGAGGAGTTAAACTGAAGGGAAGGATATATCTATTTCTTTGTAATGGGACTCAGGTCAGAAGCTTCTTGGCCCTCAAACCATTTTGAGAAAGGAGGACATACTCATGCATTTTCTGTGGTTGATGGAGTAGGTAAGACTGTGAAGGAGAGACAGAAAAATGCTGGCTGTTTGGGAAGAAAAATAATCTAGAATCACACTTTGAAGCTTAATTGGTTACTTATTTATTCAATTTTATGTGAAGATACAGAAAGAACGTAATTAAGTTGACTTTAAATGAACAGAATTGGGGTAACAAGTAACTGATGTTCACATTTTATGCCTCTTTACCCATTAAACTCAGTGTCTTTCTCTCCTGATTGCTTCTTTCTTCTGAAAGCACCAATGACATTAGAAAATTTACTGGCAGGATTTTTCTATTTCAATATGTTCAAACTTTTTTTTTTCCCCAATTCCACCCTCCTCAAATAGTTTATTATATCTCTACACTCTCTAAGAAAAGGATGTGATATGGCCCAGATGGACAACCAAATCTCAAAGAAAATGTAAAGGTTAATATCACCTCTATGAAGATAACCACTAGCAAATAGTAAGCAAAAAACAGAGACACACACATGTAGTTCTATGCAAAATGCACCCTCATAAACGCGTTAACAAAATTCTTCTTAATCATTTTCATAATAAATATATTTCAGAGAAATAAAGCAGTCTAAAAAAGCACACCCACCCCTCCAAAAGCTAACTAATTCTTCAAGTATAACAGTACATTTCTTAGTAGGCAATAACAAAAAAAATAGGAATGTGTATGTGACCTAAACATTTCTAATGCCCCAAAGGAACATTTCTTAGGCATGAACTCTTCTTAAAAGGGCTCTACTATGTCTATTTGAGCTCAAGTGAACTACTTCAATTGCCTTGCCTCTCATAACAGATGATCTCAGGAGCCAGAGATAAAGGACACTTCAGATGATGATGAGAATTGATAATATTTGCTCAGGGCTATAGTTTCATTTCTAGGCTGTGGCCAGAAGTATTTCAATTTCATCATTAAATGTTAATTTTTTTTTCTTCTTCTGCAAACAGGTTCATCCCTCAAGTGCCACAAGTTGGATATAAACATCATAAAATCATTCAGATTAAGAAAGAAGTTTTTGGACAATAATATATATTTTTTAAAAAAATGACATAAATTTCCAGACATTCCAATATGTGTACTGCATATTTAAGATGAAAAAGAAGAATTCAGAGTAAACATTAATTTAATATCTTTATATTCTTCAGTTTTTTAATCCTCACAATAATTTTTTTAAATATTCAATTTTGATTTGAATTATAAAAGTAATTTTTTAAGACATACAAAATTATATATATATAAGAAGTCCTTTTTTAGTTTTTCCTCATCATATTACTTTTTATACTAGAGGGAAATACTGATAAATTGGTGTATAGTGATATCATCATCCTATTTTAGAAATGGGGAAATTGAAACTGAGGAATATTGGCTTATGTACCAAGATTAAATAATATCTACTGACTTCGCCAAGACAACAAAGCTCCACACTCATGAGCTAAACTTTTACTCTCACTTCTAAATCCCTATTTGTTCTAAATATGCAATGTTGTTATCTTAGTTAAGTTCTCCCCAGACTAGTTTTTTAGTGGTAAGTTAAACCATTGGAGTAAGTGGATTTTTTTAGGTCTCTTCAAGCTCTTTTTTTTTACTGAATCCAACACTTTAAAAAAATAGTATCACAAAAGGCCTGATGTTCTTGACTCCTACTTTTTACATTTTAATTTAGGATGTGTTGTTCATGTATTTGCATATTTACTAGGGCTTGAAGCCAAGAATAAATGTAATAGCCACCATAAAATAGAATTCACTAGGTCTGAGCTTAATATACTACTATATTTTCCTATTTTTCATAAGATAAAGGAGTTGTTGGAATTCTTCCTTCTGGTAACAATTGAAACTAGGAGACAAGGACATACAGTTATATCCCTAAACTAATATGTTTAGAATGTAAGATTTCCTGATATTTCTTCATATTTTCCTATTGTATATTATAAATAATGTTCTAGGAATGGAGTATCAAGATAATTATCACATTATGTGACTTCTGGAAAGCAAAACAATAACACATTTAAAAAATATTTCTTTTATAATATGTTGATTTTTAAAATTGCTTTCATATACCACCAAATAAACAGCAAATTCAGTAGAATACAGCAAAATACTTTTACTATTTTTATTTTGTGTTCTCCAGTATCATTTTTCACATGTTCTTATTACTTTAAATTTTATGTTGCTTTGTGTCATAAGTTCGGCCATCTTGGGGTGGAAACTATTTTCTCCTAAAGTCTCATTTGTCTAATAAAACTTATCCTACTCACTAGTTTGGAACTATTGGAGAGAACATTGATCAAAAATATAAATTTATATGTAAGAAACTCAGTTTATTCCTTTTTTATTTTAACATGAGTCAGGCAACCAAAGTTTTTTTTATTATTCTTAGATGTATACTGTACCATGCTACACTACGCTGAAATAAGGACATATATCTGTACAATTGTTTATTTTATTAATTGGTGCTTAATTATATACTGTTAAGAACTTATTCTCTTTTTTTAATATATTCTACCAGACCATGCATATACTCACTTACAGAAAGAAGAACTTTCTTTTTGCTTCCTACGATGTATGTATTATTGCTTTTAAGAGAAATAAATACATATTACTTGAATGCGTTTTGGAAAATACTAAGAAAAACAACAAATTAAAATAACAGAATTGCAGAACTTAGAAATTAATATTGTGAACATATAACCACATATTTTGTAATATACTTTTGGCATTTAATATTTATTTGTGAAATTTTCAATGTTAACAAATATCCACTACTATATTACATTAGAGGGTGAATTCTTTGTATGACATAAAACAATTCATTGAACTAATTCCACACTGTTGAATATTTAGTTCTAAAAATTTCCCATTTTATAGTCTTGTCTCCTTTGTCAACGATTAATTGACCACAGGTGTCTGGGTTTATTTCTGGGTTCTGGTTCTGTTCCATTGGCCTATATGTCTGTTCTGATACCAGTACCACATTGTCTTGATTACTGTAGCTTTGTAATATTGCTGGAAATCTGGGAGAGTTATGCTTCCTGCTTGTTTTCTTGTTCCTCAGGATTGCTTTGGCAATTTTGGGTCTTTTATGGGTCCATATAAATTTTTAGATTCCTTGTTCTAATTCTGTGAAAAATGTCATGGGTAATTTCATAAGGATTGCACTGAATCTGTAGATTGCCTTAGGTAGTATGCCCATTTCTACGATATTAATTCTTCCAACCCAGGAGCATGGAATTTCCATTTCTTTGAATCCTCTTTAATTTCCTTGAATAATGTTTTATAGTTCCCTGCTTATAAGTGTCTAACCTCCTTGGTCAGGCTTATACCTAGGTATTTAATTTTTGGGGGTGCAATTTTAAAAGGTATTGTATTTTTGTATTACTTTTCAAATATTTCATTGTTAGTATAACAGAAATGCAACCAATTTCTGAATGTTAATCCTGTCTTTTCAGCAAGTGGTGCTGGGAAAATTGGATAGCCACATGTACATCAATAAAACTGGAACACACCCTCACACCATGCACAAAAATAAACTCAAAATCACTTAAAGGCTTAAACATAAGACAAGAAACCATCAAATTCTTAGAAGAGATCATAGGCAAAACATTCTCTGACATCAACCATACAAATGTTTTCTTAGGTCAGTCTCCCAAGGCAACATAAATAAAAGCAAAAATAATCCAATGGGACCTAATCAAAATTACAACATTCACAGAGCAAAGGAAACCATAAAAAAAAAAAAGACAACTTATGGAATTGGAGAAAATAGTTTCAAATGATGCAACTGACAAGGGCTTAATCTTTCATATATACAAACAACTTATACAACTCAACAGCAAAAAACAGACAACCCAATTGAACAATGGGCAAAAGACCTGAGTAGATATTTCTCCAAAGAAAGGAGACAGGATTAAGATGGTAGAATAGAAGAACTGGAGCTTAACACCTCCCATAAAAACAACAAAATTAAAATCAAATGCTGAACAACCTTCATCTAAGTGGACTGGAAACTTTCAAAAAGACATCCTACTCCAGAAGACAAAGAGGAGGCCACATCAAAAGTTAGGAGGGGCAATTATGTGATATAAGCAACCCCATACCGCACATGTGGTAAGTCCACAGACTGGAAAGTAACTGTACCCCAAAGACTCACACACAGGAGTGAGAGTTCTGAGCCCCACATCAAATTCCCACACCTGGAGATCCCGCATTGGGAGAAAGAGCCCCCGGAGCATCTGGCATTGAAGGCAAGTGGGGCATGTGCACAGGAGCTCCACATGATTGGGGGAAATGGAGACTGTGTTCTTGAAAGGCTCACATAGACTTTCTTGTGCCCTGGATCTCAGGGCACAGCAAAGACTCCACAGAAATCTGGGTTGGACCTGTCTGCAGTTCTTGGAGGATCTCCTGGGAAAACAGGGGGTGACTGTGGCTGGTTTTGGGGAAAGGACTTTGAGGGCAAAGCTCTCAGGAATATGCATCAGTGTGTGTTTCTCTGGAGTTGGCCATTTTGGGAAAATCTGGCCCCACCCATCAGTAAACAGGCTGCCTAAAGACCCCCCCCCCCACCAGGCATGCAGAGCCTATAACTAGACAAAGAACTATAACTCAGATAAGGGAGAAAGAGAAAACCCCAGAAAAACGGTGAAGTGATCAGGAGATTATCAGCCTCTAGGAAAAAGACTTTAGACTGTTGATGCTGAAGATGATGCAAGACATTGGAAATAAACTTGAGGCAAAGACAGATAATTTACAGGAAACACTGAGCAAAGAAATCCAAGATATAAAACTTAAGCAAGATGAGATGCAAAATACAATAACAGAAACAAAAAATTCATTAGAAGCAACCAAAAGCAGAATACAGGAGGCAGAAGAACGAATAAGGTAGGTGGAGGACAGACTAGTGGAAATCACTGATGCAGAACAGAAAAGAGAAAAAAGATTGAAAAGAAATGAAGACAGTCTCAGGGAACTCTGGGACAATGTTAAATGCACTAACATCCTTATTATAGGGGTACCAGTAGGAGAAGAGAGAGAGAAAGGGACAGATATACAGATGGCCAATGAGCAGATGATAAAATGCTCAACATCACAGATTATTAGAGAAATTCAAATCAAAACTACTATGAGGTACCAACTCACCCTCATCAGAATGGCCATCATCAACAAGTTAACAAATAACAAATTCTGGAGAGGGTGTGGAGATAGGGTACCCTCCTATACTGTTGGTGGGAATGTAAATTGGTATAACCATTATGGAAAACAGTATGGAGGTACCTCAGAAAACTAAATATAGAACTCCCATATGATCCAGTAATCCCACTCTTGGGCATATATCCAGACAAAACTTTCACTGAAAAATATACATTCATCCCTATGTTCATTGCAGCACTTTTCACAATAGCCAAGACATGGAAATAACCTAAATGTCCACTGACAGATGAATGGATTAAGAAGATGTGGTATACAGAACACAATGGATTACTACTCAGCCACACAAAAGAGCAAAATAATGCCCATTTGCAGCAACATGGATGGAACTAGAGACTCTCATACTAAGTGAAGTAAGTCAGAAAGAGAAAGACAAATACCCTATGATTTCACTTATATCTGGAATCTAATATATGGTACAAATGAACCTTTCCATAGCAAAGAAACTCGTGGACTTGGAGAATAGACTTGTTGCCATGACGGTGGGGGAGGGAGTGGGATGGACTGGGAGTTTGGGGTTAATACATGCAAACTATTGCATTTGGAATGGCTAAGCAATGAGATCCTGCTGTATAGACAGGGAATTATATCTAGTCTCTTGTGATAGAACATGATGGAGGATAATGTGAGAAAAAGAATATATATATGTAATTATCATTTTAAAAAGTTACATGCAAATAAAATAAAATACAAATTTTCTCACGATGCTTCAAAGAACACCTTCGGACATAAGTCACTGTGAACATCATTATTTATCTTCTTATTACAGATTCTATACTCTGAGCAGTATATTAAACTTGTCATTTCCCTAAATCTCCACCAATACTATTTATTATCATTTAAAGTATTTCCCACTAGTTCAGTACTTTTAAAGTGAAGCCAATGCTGACCCTGTTACCTGAGCAAATTCATTTCAATTTTAATTATTATCAAATACAGCATTTGCCTTCTTCATTCCTGCTCAACTTTTTTTTTTTTTTGTCATTTATTTTTTAGGGCCGCACCCATGGCATACGGACGTTCTAAGGCTAGGGGTCCAATCGTAACTACAGCTGCCAGCCTACAACACAGCCACAGCAACATCAGATCCGAGCCGTGTCAGCGAACTACACCACAGTTCACGGCAACACCGGAGCCTTAACCCACTGAGTGAGGCCAGGGATCAAACCCACAACCTCATGGTTCCTAGTTGGTTTCTTTTCCGCTGCGCCATAACAGGAACTCCTGTCCAACTTTTAACATAAAATTTTGAACAACACCTCTGTGAATCCTTTCTATATGAAGCTCACTCTTACTCACCTTATTTGAGTCATTAGAATAACTATTAAATTGTACGCTTTTTTTTTTAAAACAAAAAGTTGTTGGAGGCATTGATTTCTCACCTGAGTGTAACATTCTTCAGGGCAGAGATCAAATTCTTTTCTTTTTTTATCTATCACCTACCAGAGTACCAGCCACATTGTTTGTTGTGACATGCATAGTACAACAGTGAAATAAACTGATATGTGAACTAGTGGTAAATTGAGTGAGGTAGATTGCAAGGGTTAGAAAGCTCAGACTCAGGATTAATTCACAAACTAGAGACTTGGGAAAGTGATGCAATCTATGAATTATTTAGGTAGACTTTTAGGTTTCATGTTTTCTATGCATTATATGCCCTTAATATATTTTCTCCTGTTTATATATTTATACAATTATTTTTTCTCTAGAAAATGAGTTTCTCATCTACATTTTGTGTATCCCCTAAGAGTTACTACGGAACCATGCACCTGGTCGACAACCAATAAATGTGCAGTGATGCTAATGATAGGAAGGCATTGTTGCTTTTGCAAGAGGAAGTAGATTGTGAAATTAACTGCTGTGAATATAAAAACATTTTAAAAATTGGAAAGTCTAAAGCCTCAGTGATTTTGGCTCTTCAGCTTACTGACTGGATTTTTAAAATACAAAAAACAAAAATATTACTTGTTAGTCTTTTGGGGGCTGTGGCAAAATTTTTAAAGTTAAGTTTTCTTCCTTTTTTAAAAAAAATTCCTTTAAAAAATGACCTTACCCACTAGTGACTATATTATCTTTGTTATGTACATTACTATGTCTTCCTTGGGTCTTATTTCAGGTCAAAATTTGACTTTCTTTTTTGAGAGTATTCATGTGATGTCAAGATAATGCAATAATTTAAAAATGTTTGAAACCCATATTCTGCTTCAGCAGTTTTCAAGTAAGTAGATGTTAACATCATTTATTTATTTACCTTTACATATAAACACTCATGTGCTGCAAGCATTGTATACTATATTATATAATGCCCACTCTGTGTAAGATGCCAGAATGCAAAAACGTAAGATGGACAATGCCACCACTTGCATTTTCACTCTTGTTTCTTGAATATGCAATATCTTGATCCAGAGGAATAAACCTCCAAATCACATGTACTATTGAAAGCCAGGTAGAGCGATGTATTTAACAGAGATGGATGCCTTTTTGTGATGGTCATTTAATCACATCACATATATGGCTGACATCTAATTGGCTAATGAAGAAAGTCAGCACCACTAATATAGATTTCTGTACAAGCACTATGTACGAGAAACTAATTTTTATTTTGACATCATGAAAAATGGAAATTCAGTAGGGCATTTTTAATTACACAAGGAAAAAGTATTTTTTTTAAAAGTAGAAAACATATCATTGTCTAATCAGTTGGAGTTGGCAACTCTTGCATTTATAGTAACTATTAGGCTGTGAAAAAGCATTATCTCACATGAGCAGTTACCTGGAACTTTGAAAATATCAAGGATATTAGCATCAAACACAGAAAATCATAGTGTGCTTACACTGTACTTAAGGAAGAATCTTTCTTCATATCACTGGTCAGTTTAAGTCTTGTTTAGAGAGAAACTACACATACTATAACAATATGATAAACAAACAAACAAAAAACGCTAGCCACCCATTTTCCTGCTCTTATGGAGGCTCTAGCAGGTTGTGTAATTTGGTCTGGCCAATTATACTCTCATGTTTGGATTTTGAAATTAGACCTAGTGACATGTGGAAAGAGAAACAGAAGGATCACCGCTAGCAGTGGTGGAGTACACTGGCTCCAGGGGGAGCCTACAGCTCAGCTGCGACAGGGAACTTCTGCTCAGGTAAAGTTGTTGCAAACTACCCCCCCCCGCCCTCCTCCCAGTCAGAATCACTGGCAACACCATCCTCAGCACAGAACTGCCGCAGAACTATTGCCATATCCGACAGTGAGGCCACTTTTTTTTCTGTCCATATATCCAGTGTGGTTCTCTGGTCTTTCCAGAGCCTTTGGGAGCCACTCCATTTTCTCTCTCCAGAGGTCTTTTCTATGTAAATTAATCAGGAAATCTGATCTGAAATGTGAATAAACTGAACGTAACACTCTCGTTTTCCCAGAAAGGTCCTGGCTAATACTGTTTTTTGCAGTAATAATTATGCATAGTGCACAACTTTGCTTTCAAAAGTGTCCTGATCCATCAATAAACTATATGATCAATGTAACAAAGAGGCCATCTCTCCTCTTGCATTTATGTAAGTTAAGATGACATAAATAGTGCATGAGCCAGTACATTCTAGTAGGTTTAAAAATGGGATAAAAAACCACAAATTTTAAATTCACAGATTCTGATTATGACTGTTCCTGAAACATTTTTGGACACGAGTCATTCTTGTGTGGAGTTGTACTGTTAACAGATCTTTTTGCTTCACACTAGGTATAACTTGTCTGTGGTAAGAATTAAAAAGCAATTAATCTCTCTTGGTGGTTCCTGTTGTTGTTGAAGTAAGTGTACATAAACTTAAACAAGTTGAATATTAGAAAAATTAATTAATTAATATTTTAAGGGAGAATTCTAGGAACCAAGGAAGGAAAGAGAATTAAAAAAATAATGTGTACATTTGTTTACATATCAGCTTTTACAGAGAGCTGTAAGGGGTGTAAGGGGCTTATGAATACCTGATATAATGCAAACCATTGGTACAATAATCAATGATTTTTTGATAAAGTGTATACTTGTATTGTTAGAATCTGCATAAGTAATCTGAGTATTTCTCTATTCCTTGTCAAAATGTAAAGGGATCCACCTGATATGTATACTTGGAACTTCCAAAATTATTTCTTATTTTAGACTGACTTTTAGGTTTGGGAATGATGATGCTCAGGACAATTAACAATTGAACATGTCTCCCATCACAGGGATCATTTTGGAACTTGACCTAACAATGATGTCATTCAAGAAGTAATTCTGCATGAAATATTCTGAAGGAACAAAGTGATAACAACAAAACCACAGATACTAATTCCTGGATGAAAATTCCCACCATCACCCCAAACTCTACCTGTACTTTTTCTAACCTGAGTTTATCAAAATAATTGTATGAAAAAGTAGGTAATTTGTGCCCATGTCTAAGACAATGATGGCTAAGGCTTTCATAATACTATCACGATTACACAGCAAAACATGCATTCAAACTTTGGAATCAAGTTTGAAAATCCACACTGTCACTTCTTGAGGGTGGCATTGAAAAATAAAGCTTTACAGCCAGTAAACTGGTTCAGTTTTAACTTTGCTGCTGTTTACATACTCAGTTATTTCATTTCTAGTAGCATCTCATAGGTCAGCTACTATTGGTATGTTACATTGCATGGCTTGCATATTTCCCTTGAGAGAATTTTGTTATTGTTTCTCATTTTACTTATGTCCTCACTAGATACATTCCTATTTCTTCTTGGACAAGCACCTCCATTATAGGCATTTATTTTCTTGAGTAAATAGTATCATATGTATGCTTATATTAAAATTATAATACTTTCCTCAGTTCCCAATTATTTAAAGGTGAAGTTCATATATAAATACTATGAGGTATCCTTTTCCTGAAATATTTCTTTTTATCTAAAGCCTTTCTCCTTTTAACAGCTAACACAATGTCTAGGGTGTGATCTCATATCTTATAGCTTATTTGAGTAAGATATTAAATAAAAAAATATATATACACACACATATATACAGGGATATACGCACATGTAAGCCTGAACATATGGATACACACATATAAATAGGTGTACATACATACGTGATGCATCTATATATGTTTCCTGAAATGTGGTTTTCTGTCTCAACTTGGTTGTCTCCCATTAGTGTGATTTTTTGGAAAAGTAACAATCTTCTTTATCTTCATTTGTTTTTCATTAAAATTGGAATAACTTATTTTTGAGAATATATTCTACATACATATTAATGGACAATTTCTGTTTTTTGTCTATGTCTTTATATATCTTGTTTTTGTTTTATTTTATACATTCCTCCTTTTTCTAATGTGGCACAGCTTGAAACTGTCGCCCTAAAAAAATCCACTGACTGGTCTAGAAATATATGCATGGAGTATCTCAAATATAATGAAAACTCTCATATAACATAAAGAAATTCACTAGTTTAGTAGCTATGTTAAAAACAATTGTGTTAAATGGGCACTAGATTTGCATTCTAAAACTCATAGAGTAACTGTTTTCTTAAAATAATTTTTCAAGTAACAGGTTTTAGTTAAGGGGGCAATTTGGCAAAAATTTATTTTGCAGTAACTTTCTAAAATGCTTCTTTACAAGGCCATTTTTACATATCCTTGTAATTTACTTCTTAATGCTTGAAGAAGTTGAATTTATTTTAAGTGATTAGCTTATTTGTACTGTTTATGAAATTAGGCACTTTGAATGTTTTGTTTGTTAACACACAACTTTCGTAAAAACAATCATCACTGAAAAATATGGCTACTACAGAAGTATTACTTAGAAGTAGAAACAATAAAAAAAACAATACACAAAAAAATTTCCTTACACTTTAAAGCTTTTCACCTTTAGTACTGTGTTTGAAAAGATGTACAGTTTTAATATACTCTTTCACAAATTTTTACTAATTTGAATTTGAAAATATTTCTTAATTATTCTCAAATATTCCATACCTTCTGAATTGGAAATACATACCATAAACTTTAAAAACCTATAATTTTGCTTATGCTTTTAATTCTTTTTTAAAATAAAGAATTTATTTTATCACCTTGTTTTGCTATTTATTTATTTATTTGCTTTGTTTTTTTATGGCTCCGCCTGTGGCATATGGAAGTTCCCAGGCTAGGGGTTGAACTGGAGCTGCAGGTGCCTGCCTACACCACAGAGACAGCAACATTGGACCTAAGCCACATCTGAAACCAACAACGCAGCTCATGGCAACATTAGATTCTTAACCCGCTGATCGGGACCAGGGATCAAACCAGCATCTTCATGGATACTAATGGGATTTGTAAGCACTGAACCACTGAGCATGCACTACTGAGCATGGAAATTCCATGCTTTTAATACTTTATCTACTTTTTAAAAATTAATCTAAAAATAAGTAGTAACAATAGCATATTTGAAATTTTCAAAACTGTAACTGTTTCAAGTTATATTATATATAAAGAATACCATTAGGAAACTCTCTAGAAGATGATTTACTGCAGCATCATTACTATTTTATTTGCATTTTTACCATATTAGCCAAGTTTTGCCTTTTGCTTAGTCAATCAATTCTAGGTAAAGCAATTTTATCTTCAAACCATAAATGACTAGGTTTATATCATTGTTTCTCAAACTTTTAATTTTTTCTCCTTATCACTTATCATGCCAAGAACATTTTTAGACTTTTTTCTTCCTAATCCTCCATCCAGGAAATTTCTCACCAGAAATATATACTGTATATCATGTATGTACTGGGGCTCTTTGGTGGTTTACAAACCATTGCAGTGGCTATTACTCTGCCACTCCAAGCCAGGATTTTCCCCTTGTGGGTGATATTACCCCCACTGAAAATGTGTGGTCTACTCCACAGTGTTTATTACTGGTCTAGAAACATATTTACAATTCACAGTACTACTAAAGGAAGACCAGCACATAAAATATGACAACAGTATTAGGAGATAACATATAACATTTTGTCTATGAGGTGGTCTTGAAAAACCAAATCAAATGTCATATTTCAGTGGGATGTTACTCACGTAAATCAACCAGATGCAAAAATCTTATTTTCATAAATTATAGTTCTGCTCATGGTACTTAAATATCTGAAAACATGTCAGTCAAAAAACATGCTGAAATGCTCTCCCAACCTATGTTAAGAGGAAACATCATTTTTTCCCCCTTTGATCTGAGGCATATTATAGCAAGTATCAGTACACATGCCTGTGGCAAAGGGTTTGCAGCACAGTGCTTGTCCTGCTGTCAGTCTCAATTGCCCTGTGTCAGGTGTTGTGCTCTTGGCCACCTCCAGTACCCTAGAGCTGGACTCTCCCTCGCTGATGTAGTGAAGAGAAGGGGAGAGAAACAGTGGGAGAGTAAACAGCATTTTTAAAAATCTATTTTCAAATTATAACCAAATAAAACACAAACCATGCATAGGATGTGTAAACAGTCATAGCTTATCGCTTATTTTATCTAATAAAATAAAAAATGAATAATTATAATAGGACTATATATATATACCACTATATTAGTAAATGATTATTTATTTTGCTTTACATGTTTAAAATAAACACAGAATTATAAACAAATTAGAGGCTTTTGTTAATAGGATATGAAGTTTCACTCTGATCTTTGCCTCTAGATTCCTGGGATTCTATTGTATTTGAGATCACGTCACTGCCTTTTCTGAGGTTATGAAGAAGTAGTACACAATTGGCATTATCTATATAAACAGGCGATTTTCTTATTTTGATCACAGTGGAAGCATTTGTTTTATGAAGATCAAAATTCAGTGACACAATACAGAATCGAAGGCAGCTTCACCAAAGTTTTAGTTATTCTCCCAGAATATCTATTCAGATTTGCGTTTTCACACAGCTACATCTTCCCAGTGGATCTATTACTGAACAAAGTAATTGTTGCAATTCAGTGCCCTGGAAGAGTAAACATACTTCTAATGCACTTTTAAAATTTCCCATGTGTGTATATCAAATATGATGATGTGGAAAACCTTCCTATATTCCAAAGTGCCATGAAAATGGGAGCTACTTTGGCTACATTTTCAACTCCTTGAAAAAAAAGGGATTGTGTCATGTTTTTTCTTTGTATTTCCATCATCTGGTGGAGGGCCTGGTGCAGTGCAGTTGCACAGAATTAAACAATTAATTAAGAGCATGCCAGGTTCCACAAAGGATTCCAGGTAGTTTGTATAGGAAATACATACAATCAAATAACAAAATAGAGAAGTAAACATATTTTTAGGGAGAACATAAATTGGGAAACGTCATAAGGACTCATCAGGACAATAAGGTCTTCAGATTCATTTTAATTTTTCTCCTGAGCATTATGCCATCTGAAAACAAAATAGGTAATGATATTTGCTAGTTTATAAGGGCATGATTATAAGTAAAGTGTATTCCACACTTCGAAAATTACTCATGGAATACCAAACTCATAGAGTTGCTGGGATTTTTTTCTCTTTCTACACTTTGCTACTAAGGATAGCATAATTCTCTCTCTATATATATATACACACACACACGCACATATATATATATATATATATATATATATATATATATATACTTTTATATTATTAATCACCATGTCTTATGACCTTTCCTATTAATCAAATTTATCTTACCTTTGAATAGTCTAGTTTCATTTATAAATAGGTGCCCTAAGTGCAGGATGTTTTTAAACATCCTTCAGTGAGTGGCCAAATTCTGAAAGTAAGTACTATATTGGGAGTTACTTCCTAATATGGGGAGGTAACACATTTTTTTTTCAGAAGTATTGAATTTAAGTGAATATTTTCAATGTAGGTTTTCATATAGAAGAAATTGAGAAATGTCAGTATTTTGGATAATATAATAACTCCTTTGAGCAAATACAGGATGAGTTTTAAAGGATGTTTCTGTGATAATCTTCTGGTGAACTAGCACGACTTCATTCAAATAATTTGATAGGGTGCCAAGACTGGATAATCTACATACAAACTCCTTGATTGTATGACTTAATCCACGTTCAAATCTTTAATTGTCAGCAAAGATAAATGGACTCCATATGCTTCATAAACTCTTTCCAAGTAACATTATGGTATATGTCAGTCTGCTTTCTGTAAAAGGTTAAGAAGCTTAAAAAATGCTCAGGACTGTTTATACAATGAATGATAACTATGCTTCCACAAAAGCTATGTGGAAAAAATACATGCCAATGCCTTCCTTCAAAAATAATACTTTAGAAGAAATATTTATCTTCTTACTAATGAGAAACACTGTTTTAATAAGGTCCATTGCTATTTCTTATCGTATATGCTGAAATATATTGTATTCATAAATGAGGGGAAGCGAGAAGAAAATTTAAAAGAAGATACGAAAAGAGCAGTTTTCAATACTAGCCAGCTATTGAGATGTAAAGTACAAAACACTATTGAAATTAAAGTTAAAAGACATGAAAACATTATAGAACTATGCCAAAAACAGTCAAAAGAGGTGGGAGGGTGTTTAGCTCTCAAAGGACACTAATTAGTGCTCAAAAGAAATTTAGTAACTCCATGTTGCAGCTCATAATATTCTTATATGCCTGTCCTATCTTGCATTGTAAATGGTAAACTATTTGAATTTATGTGTGCACGCGTGTGTGTATGTTTTAAGCATATTCCAGTGCTTAAAATAACATCCTATTTTGTACTTTGGTATGGATGGCAATAATAAGACCTCTTCACTAGCTCTTCCTTGAAAGTTATACTTTCACATAGGTACATATTATCTTATACACAGGACACTTCATCCTAAAGACTAGCTCATTGTATAAAGTCAACTGATACCAAAAAGAAAATTATAAGAGAAAAGCATTAGAACCAGAGCACAATAAAAGGAAAATCACAAAGTAACATACTGGCAAAGGCCATCCAGGTATGTCAAGGAAAATAGAGAGCCTGGAAAATATGTCCACTTAAGTCCTTTAATTCTGATTTCACACTCATCAAACCTCCTTCCAATTACCATATATCTTCCCCCAGACATTTCCTATGGGAGTGGGAATAAACACAGTAGATACTCAAAACTACCTTTCAAATAAATAAATGAATGACAATTACAACTTTAAATCCTCTGAACTCTTTTGTTTTACATCTTTTCTACTCATTTGGCTAAAAATTAGAAATTTCTTTATATCAGAATTATTTCATCTCACATTTTCTTTTAATGTATAGCATATCTAGGCTTGATTTTTTCACCTAGACTATACATACTTTGAAATAGATCTACATTTTATACTACTCATAGTATGTTCACAACAAATATCTTTAATTTCTCATAATAAAAATAAAATAAAACCCAAATGTAATTGTATGTGTCAAATAAGAGATAATAACCTTGCTAATTCTGTTGTTTTCTTTAGTGACTCATAGAACTAATCTATAATTTCTGAGCTTCATGAAATAATCTAGAAATATGTATTTAATTTCAAAATTATAATATCAATTAGGAATACATGGAAATCACTTCTTAGAACAAAAAGTAGTAAGAAACCAGGAGAGATATACCTTGGATTTTATAAGAACTTGTAGTTTGCATAAAACAGTATCTCATTTTAATATGAGGCTGAATGTTCTGCTGTCCGCACCAGGACCCACTATATGCAACTCTTAATTGCACTGGGGCAAGTTTTGAATATTTGCTTAGAAACATCCATATCCATATATATATATATATATATATATATATATAGAGAGAGAGAGAGAGAGAGAGAGAGAGAGAGAGAGAGTGAGATCCTATTAGAAGTTGTATTAACTTCTAATATTTTTATTCACCCACTCAACTCTAAAACAAAGGCACTAGCAACATCAAAGCCAACTGAAAACTAAAAACAATTACAAGTAATAAAAACATGATGATAAGGGAAGTTTTTGTTTTACAGCAACTTAATTATTTTAAGAATTAAAAGAACACACTTATTTGGTACCGCCTAATAAAATAATGTATCTTGTACAATTAAATTAGGCCATATGTTTGTTTCAGTTGGGACACAATAATAATTGTTCTATAGTTTATATAAAATGATAATTATTTGAATACAAGAAAATACATCCTCTTGTCACGTGAAAAATATACTCATTTGGCAGCAGAAGCATGTATCTAGTTAAAGCTAGAAGGAAGGTTGAGGCACTCAAAGATATCTATTGAACACTAAGCTCCTCTCTGGGCCTTCAAGTGTAATGGGATATACATGATTATCTATACAGTTTTCCTCAAAGGGCTCCGTTTTTCGGTCTCAAATTAATGACCACTGATAGTTGCTTACCTTTAAACACCTTTTTTAATGTGAAAAATGAACTGCTTTCTAAGCCACTTAATATTTAGAAAGTCAGCCTTTTTATTGTAGAAAGATCTGTACAGGTATTTGTGAGTTGTCAACAGCTATAGAATTCTTGAATAAAAACAATTCAGGACCTTCAGGGCACTATGCTGAGATAAGTCAGATGGAGAAAGATAAATACTATATGACCTTACCTGTTTCAGGAACCCAAAAGAAGCTTTCTCTTAGAAATAGAGAGCAGAAGTCTGCTAGCAGCAGCTATGGGTGGGGGAATTGGGAGATGTTGCTCAAAGGGTGCAAAGTGTAGTTAGATGAATAAGTTCTGGAGATCTAAGCACAGCATGGTGATTATAGTCAATAATACTCTATCATATACTTCAAAGATGCTAAGAGACCACATGTTAAATATTCCCACACCAAAAAGGAAATGTTAATTATGTGATGTGTTAGAGGTGTTCACAAACACAATAGCACTATTCATATTGCAAGTACCAAATCAGTACGTTGTACAATTAAACTTACACAACCATACCTGGATAAAAAAATATAAGATTCAGAAAAAGAAAAGAAAACTATTTCAGATTTTTAAGGTGATAAAGAAAGGACAAGGACTATTATCTAAAAGCTTGCTTTTAACACTTTGATACAGATGAGTAATATCAGAGATTTCCCTAGAAGAGCTTTGGATGGTATGCAAACTCCTACCATCTAGATTCTAAGAGAAGAATGAAACTATTTGTTCTTTACCTGAGTTTGTTCTGAACATATATAAATTGTTAAACAGATTCAAAATTATACTCCATGAACTGCGTATAATGATATATTAATGTTATACTTAATTTTAATGTGTATCTATATCTGTTTATTTTTTCTTGATTAATCAAGATGCAGGTCTCTTTCATTATTCAAGCAGTATTTTTTCCTCTTTATCGCCAACTTTTTGTTTTTGTTCCCCTTCCCTATTGCATCTTCTTTCTCTAATTCATTAATTTCTTCTCTCATGTTAAGTAGTTCATACTTTGAGTTTTATTCAGTGTTCAGTTTTAAAGTTAATATTTTGCTATTTTCATTTGTTCATTCTAATTAATTAATTAATTAATTAATTAATTATCTTTTCAGGTCTGCACCTATGGCATAGGGAAGTTCCCAAACTAGAGGTTGAATCGGAGCTGCAGTTGTTGGCCACAGCCACAGCAATGCCAGATCTGAGTCACGTCTACAACCTATACCACAGCTCATGGCAACACTGGATCCTTAACCTCCTGAGCGAGGCCAGGGATTGTACCCACATCCTCATGGAGACTAGCCTGGTTACCACTGAGTCACAACAGGAACTCCCCATTTTCATTTTTATCTCATATAAACATAAATCCATAATTTTTCTTCAACATATTCTTGTTTAGGTATTAATATGTATGCTTTTCACTGCCCCCCATTTTTTTGTAATATAGAAGATCATTTGGAGATATGTAAAAGAGCATTTAAAAATTTTCACATGTTGTATTTTGGTATTGGATTCTAACTTAAATTTCATTGTAGTTCAAGCATATGATCAGTCTCACAATCATACCTAAAACTGTTAAACTTGCTTTAAATTCTGGTATATCAATGATTGCAATACATATTATCTATGTACTTTAGGAAGAATGTATTTCCTCAAAACATTGGATGCTGCATACTATTGTTCAAATATTTTATATTCTATCATTTTGTCTACTTAAACATACAAATAAACAATGCAGACATTTTAATGTCCTTTTACATGATGATGGATTTTCCAAATCTCATCAAAATTAGATTACTTTTTTATGTTATGTTTGTCAGGCATCAATCTATTTTGTTTGATATTACTATAAATAATCTTTTGCTTCCATCTTCTTTATATATTAATTATGGCTTTAGGAAATAGGACACAGCAGCCAATTTTTACATCTTTTTTTTCTTTTTTTAGAGCCAAACCTGCAGCACACGGAGGTTCCCAGACTAGGGGTCTAATTGGAGCTACAGCTTCCATCCTATGCTGTAGCAACGCGAGATCCGAGCCATGTCTGCTACCTACACCACATGTCACGGCAATGCTGGATCCTTAACACACTGACCAAGGCCAGGGATTGAACCTGCAACCTCATGGGTCCTAGTCAAATTCATTTCTGATGCTTCATGAAGGGAACTCCCAATTTTTATGTCTTAATTGACAAACTACTGCTCTTATTCATTATCATTCCTCAAATTTATTTCTACCTACATATTTTGAATTTTCCAGTTGCCCTTCTTTTCATACATTTTTATATTTTCTTATTTAAATAGGCCTTTTTTCCAATATTCCATCTACTCTTAGAATTTGTGCATTTTTATTTGCATAATAGTTATGCTTGAAACTTTACCATGCATCTTTAAGTCAATGAGATTAAAAATTTAAACAAAATATTTAATTATCTTCGTGCTTTAGAAGACAAAAACTTTGGAACAGCTTAACTCCATCCACTCTTCACAGATTACATGCTTTTGTGGTTCTATTTAACAAAATCATTTTCATTAGACTTTCTTTTGTTTCTTTGACTTAGCTCACATGTATAGCTTATTGCTTATATTGTTTCACCTCAGTCTTTCCTGATGAGAGAATTTTCTGTTAAATCTATAAAGTGATAACTTCTTTGATCCCAAGCTACCTCACTGCTTATGATAATTATGACTCAAATGTAACTTTCATTAATTTACATACAATCTCTTTCTCTAGGAAAGAGTTTAGAACCCACTCTTCATCTTTCAGTCTTTTGTCATGGGGGGATGTGCTCGCCAAGCCTACATAGCTCAGACACTTGTCTTTCTGAGAATTTTTTTGATTAGCTTTTATTTCCTTTGTCCTCTTTATATAGAACTCATATTTAATTCTATACTGGATCTCATAAATTTGTTTTCCCTCATTTTATTCTTTTGTTCTATTTATTTTGTATATCTTGACTTTTATAAGCCATTATTATTTTTATTTAATTTTTGGAAAAATATTTTTTAATTTTCACAAGTTTGTTACTTCCTATTTGACCTTTTAGATCTTTTTTGTATAGTGAATGCAATATTTCAGTGAAGTATAGCTATTCTAAATTGTCTTATCTTCCTCAATCCATTTCCTGGTTCTTAACTGGAGATGGTTCTCAACTGGAGATGATCCAGTTGAGACACTGGAAGATGATCCCCTTGGGACACTGGATCATCAACTGGAGATGATCCCCTTGGGACACTGGAAATGCCTGAAGTCACTTTTAGTTATCACAACTAAGAGGGAAGTGCTGTTGGCTTCTACTATGCATCCTGTCCAAAATGTCAATAGTGTCATGACTGAGAAACACTGCTTTTAGAGTCATTTTTAAAAATTTCAAATTTTGATTGTTCTACTGACCTTTGAATATCCTTTCATATTTAAAAATGAATCATTAGCAAGCTGGTCTGGAACTTTTTGTACTTATGTGAATTTTTCAATGGTGAGCTTTGTTACAGGATGAATAGGACAAAAACAAAAATTTACATTGGGAATTTAATTGCTTCAGAGAAAAGTCCTTTAATTCTTCATCTGAATGCCTAGTTTCCAGAACTTTATGAGATGGTGTAAGAGAAGAGGTAATGTAATGTTATGGTTCATACATAGTCATGTAATTAACTCTCTTGTTTGGAACCATATATCAACTTTATACTTTATTGTATTCAGGATTCTCAAGTTTCTACTTTCCTAGGGTTCTCCTATGACAAGTCTTTACTGTTTTTCCTTCAATTTATACTAAAACCTCCCATTACTGATGCTCTGTTTTATCACTTTCACCACTTTATTTGCTTCAGTTTTCAGAATTCTGTTGAAACCTCTTGTCTGTTGATTTCATTACACTCATTCTCCTGAATGTTATAAGTTTATAATTTCATGATTTCAAAATTTCACTTTAGTGGAGTTTTAGGATATAAGGATGGTAGGCATGCCAAATGTACCAATTAGTTGCACTGGTCATTGAAAATTATTTGCTTCTTTCACTTTTGGACTTGTTGAATCATTGAAAAGCATTAAAATCAGTAATCTAGTCTTCATCCAACAGTTGAAGTGATCTATTTAGTATGCCTATTAAAACGTAATACTTCCCAAACAGAACACTTTAACATTTCCTCATTGCACGTTAACTAACACATAAAATCCTTACCCTGATTTTCTATGAAAGTACCTAATGATCAGAATCCTGTTTACCTCTCAAACCTCAACATTGTTGTAATGACTTTGGAGCAGTCACATTGATATCATTGCCCCCCCCCCAAATTAAATTCTCTCCAGGTTTAGAGGCATTAGAAATGCTGTTACTTTGGCCTGGAAAAAAAAATTTCTAACTGAAGTGTTACTTCCTACAAGACACCTTCTCTGATCATCATTCACTCCCCATCTTAATATTAATTATGTCTAATTGCTATAAATTCTCATGTGCCCAATGTTTTTTCTTTCAAAGCACTTTCACTTTTAAAGCTACTACAAAGATACCTTTTGTAACTGTTATAAATAACTTTCCCTTCCACAAAGTTTGACGAAGCATGGATGGATCACATCTTTTCACTGAACATAATATCCTCAGAACTTAGACTATCAAGCACAGAATAGGCAATAATCACATAATTATAAGTAAGTTAGTCACATTAAACATGCTATTTGTATTTTTGATCTTTGTACATTGTCAAGTACAATTATAATGACCACCTTCTCAATAGATAAGTTTTATGTACCTAAAGTTTAATCACAATGAATGGAACTATGTTGCATATCATAAAGAATGAGGAATACCTTGTAACATTCACATGCACGTATATATGTATCTATTTTCTTTCAATCTTGATAGGACCCAAAAGTTTCTATATTTTTAATGCTACACAAAATCTTAGATTATAAGGTTTCTTTGTTTTTCTTTTTTTATTTTTTATTTTCTAACCATTTGTTTTCCATTATACCCAGCTACACAGCATGGTGACAGGTTTACACATACATACATGGATTCATCACAAGTGGTTAGACATAGTTCCCAGTGCTATACAGTATCTCTCTTTCTCTCTCTCTCAGATACACACACAGAGTTCTGTATTCCTACGTTCCTTTCCACAATGTGAACTTTGCAGCACGTGGCATATTATGGCCCTGGTATATATCATTTTGAATGAGAATTCCTGAGCATTGAAGTCTTGAAGTGATATTACGTCATTGGTTTTATAAGTTCAAAATTAATTAATTAAACCTAAATACTACTGTCTCTTTTCAGAAATATCAAGATAAAAATGTTTCCATATTGTATATTTGATGTAAAATATTTATCCTCAAATAACAAAGCTCATGGGCAGCTTTGTGGTTGTCATATAAACCAAAAATTGCATACTATTTGAAAAGAACTATGTTCTATTACTTGATACAGCAAATTTCCAATTAGAATTTTAAAGCCACAAATGGGCACATTACCAAAGTCCTCATTAATGTGTATCAGTAAATAAATGCTTCACATCTAGATGATGGAGAAATAGAACTCTATAAAGAGCTGTGGTAATATTCATATCAGAATAGTTTCTCCAAATGTCCTCTACCTCTCTGCTGAATTACTTCATTATAATCATAAAAATGCAAAAGGATATTACTTTATTATTACATCAATATTGTTCTACTCTGAAACTGCTTATGCCTTTTGCTTTTTCAATACATGTCTGAATTGAGAAAAGTGTATGATATGAAAAATTAGGTTTCTCTTGCCTCAAAGATGTAATTTTACTCAGAATTCTTTTCATTTAAACATTTCACTATAGTCCAAGCTTTAATCAATGCCAAAGTGTTGAATTCTGTGTTTGTATAGGTATATGTAAGTATACATTGGGAAGCTTAATGGATATTTATTAGCACTTCTATACATCTGTGATAACTACCATTTGACACACTGGTCTAATTCACACAGTTGTCATTAATGGACAACAAATTTAAAGCTAAGTTTGTCCAGTTATAAAATCCACAATAGTACACTGCAGGCTATATCCTTTACCATGTGATACATTTAACTGATATTGATCACTTTGGACTCAACATCTCTTAAGTACAAGAAAAAATGTTTTTGGAGTTCCTGGTATGGCACAGTGGTAACGAGCCCAACTAGCATCCATGAAGACTCGGTGTCAATCCTTGGTTTCGCTCAGTGAGTTGGGGAACCAGTGTTGCCGTGAGCTGTGGTGTAAGCCACAGATGCGGCTTGGATCCCACATTGTTGTGGGTGTGGTGTAGGCCAGCGACTAAAACTTTGATTCAACCCCTAGCCTGGGAACTTCCATGTGCTGCAGGTGTGGCCCTAAAAATATGACCAAAAAAAAGTTTTCCTTGAAAAACGTATTAATGCTATATTAAATATATAAAACACTATGAAAGTTGAAATTGGGGGCATGAAGATAACTAGAAACCTGAAATTTGAACTGTAGATAGTAACACACACAGTTCACATGCTGATATTTTAAGATAAATCAAGCTAACTAAGGCACTGAATTACTGTACAATAATAGATTTTCCAAAGAGTTGATATCTTCTTTTTTTGGAATATATATTTATCTAATGTAAAACTTCTCTTTTTCTCTAAAATTTTAAATAAAAATCTGATTTTGTGTGTTGCCATTATAATGGCCTCTCGTTAGAGAAATTATGGCTTTTGCCTTATTCTCCTCACTCCCAAGAGAGAAGATATATGAGATTATCATTATTTTGAATTGGCCCAGAGACAAAAGGAGTTACCAAGAGCATAATCTGAAAAGTAAGCTCTGTGAGAATAGCTCTCTTGTTCTCAGTGATGAATGATCCCCAACCCCAGCTCAGTAAAAAGTGTAGAGGTAAAATAAATTTTATGCAATAAATATTTGCTGATTCAATGAATGACTGTAATAATATTATCTCTACAACTGGATTAATTTAACCTTAACAGGTATTCTAAGAAATATAACTGTGTTGGAGTTCCTGGTGGTCCAGCAATTAGTTAACAACAAAAGCTTAATGTTTGAACAAAGAGAATCAATTATCAAAAGTAGTTTTTAAATTATTATTTCTTTGATATTATTTTTAGGCTTGTGTGTTTATTTAGTTTGAACAAATTAAATTGGTACAAATCCAACTGCTATCAATATAAAGGAATATTTTTCAGAGATAAAATAGTGATTTTTAATTTTATGTGCAACAAATTCAGATCAATATCTCCAGAGTATTATAGTTACTAGAGATACTACCTGCATGTAGAGTTCAGAAAAATATACTTTAATTAGTAAATTATATTACTTCTTCATGTTTATATGTATATATATGTTTTGTATATATACATATATATATACATAAAATATATATATGTTTACGTGCATAGATACACACATACTTTGTTAAGACTTTGCCTTAGGTTGAAGAATCAATTAAAAGCAAAAGCAAAATACTATTCCATAACCTGTGCAAAATACTGATTATTTTAATGTCAAATTTTAAAATATTTCAGATATTAAATATGTGACAGGAATCCATGATCACACAAGCTGAATATTAGTGCTATTGGTGCCTTGTTTTCTCCTTTCAAAACACATGTACAATAAATAGACCCACCAGAGTACCTACATGGTATTATTTATGGGAAGCAAGTCAGCAGATATATGAAAAATGAGTATGACAGAAATGACCCAAATATTTGTTACCTTAGATCATGACAGTGTTGCACTTTATAAGGAAGAATTCAGATCAAATGCTGCAATAATGTAAAAATGGGTAAGTCTTTGGGCAATAGAACCTCTTAAATATGATTCACATTTTTATTTTCAGATAATAAAAAAATATATCTACATATTTTTTCCTTACAGATGTATTCCTACTAAACATAATTTCTCTGTATACATTATTTAGAATATTCTTTCTATGATTCTTAAACTAAAATATGCTACCAGATAATAGTATCACTCCTTACATCATTATCCCATCATAGACTGGCTGATTCCAATGTAATATTTATATTAAAATACATTTGGATATTAAAATATTAAAGGCTATTCCATATGAATACAGTCCATATTTTTATGGACCAGTTTTATTATATATATATATATATATATATATATATATATATATATATATAATATTATATATATATTTAAGTAAAAAATATAAAACCTATGAGGAAATTATCTATAGCTATATTTATGTATGTTTAATTCTAAAAACAAATACATTAAGGACTGTGGATGGATCTTTGTGCTAAACAAATTTAAATGTGTTTTTAATATCACAAAAATTAATGACCAGAAAAACAAAAATCTAAACATTTTTATAAAATTATTACTAGTTTACCTTTATGGCTTTTCATTTGGATCTTAGTTTATACCTTGAATACTCTAGTTTTAATTAATTTCTTTGTAATAAATTAAATTTCAAATGGCAAAACTGAATAATAAGTGAATCATATTCTCATGATTAGATTATACTGCTTGCAGAAAACAAAGCTTTCACTAAAAATACTGAAATTGTAGCATACAATCCAGACTTTTTTTTACTCTGTTCAAAGGTTATTGCAATTTACAAAGGCAAAACGAAAGACAAAACAACCACCTCAAAATCTCTATCGTGGCAAAATTGTTGCGATAAAATATTCCAATATAAAGCTAGCAGTATAATCTTATAGGCCCTTCTTGGTAATTTTGATTTGGGTAGTTCATTAGTAATTTTTTAATTCTGTGCATTAAGTCAACCATGAACAACTCTTTAATTTCTACATATTCTGACTATCTTTTTACAATATATAGAAAAAAGGTATAAGCATAAAATATTATTCTCTATTTCTTAATCACTCATTTACTTCAAATTCAGGTTATATTGAGCCACCTATTTATATGGCAGACATACACTTTTTACCATTTTATCTTCACAACAAATTGTGAGGTTTATAAAACTTTTCTCATTTTACAGTTAAGTAAATTGGGAAATGTAGAAAATAAGTGATTTTGTAATATTTACAAAACTGATATTTCCAGATATATGTACTTGTATTCTTTATTTATATTTCTGTAGGAGCTAGCCATAAGAATATCTGAAGTAATTATTACCTAGTAGCTGGAATAAATTCTTGAAAAATGTTACATTTTGTTCTTGCTAAATTGTTTTGTGAGTTATGGATGGAATGATATTATGTGTTGGTTATGATTTAAAAATATCTTCTGGTGGATGAAAGGGGGGATGTACAGAAGAAAAACAAATGACCAAGGGTTGATAAGCATTGAAATAGAACATGAGTAAACAGGGGTTTATTATGTTTTACTTCCTACTTTCATATATGCTTGATTTTTTTTCATAAAAATCTTAAAATATGAGTACTTCATCTAACAACAGCAGAATACACATTCTTCTCACGCTCACATGAAACACTTACCAAGATAGAACATAGTCTAGACTATAAAACATGTTTTAACAAATTTAAAATAATATAAACCATGTAATATCTGCTCTTGGGGAGCTCTTGTTGTGGCTCAGTGGTTAACGAATCTGACTAGGAACCATGAGGTTGCGGGTTCAATCCCTGGCCTTGCTCAGTGGGTTAACGATCTGGTGTTGCCGTGAGCTGTGGTGTAGGCCAGCAGCTGTAGCTCTGATTAGACCCCTAGCCTGGGAGCCTCCATGTGCCACAAGTGCGGCCCTAGAAAAGGCAAAAAGACAAAAAAAATCTTCTCTTGAACCACAGTGGATTTAACTAGAAATTTAAAAAAAGAGCTAATCAGAAAATCCCGAAGTACATGCAGATTAAATGACATACCCTTAAACAACACATGGGTTCAAGGAGAAGTTTTTTGTTTTTGTTTTTTTGTTTTTTTGCTGCAACAGGGACATGTAGAACTTCCCATGCCAGGGACTGAGCCACTGCTACAGCAGTGACAACACTAGATCTTTAACTAATCTTTAACTTCCACCAGGGAACTCTGAAAGGAGAATTTTAAAAATATTTGAAACATTGGAAACAACTCAAATTCCCATTATCTAGACTATGGATAGAATATATTTGTACTATGAACTATTATATGGCAGTGAAAATGAAACTGTAGCAAGTTTTAAAATAAATCATTCCAGTTTTCTTGTAGTATATTTAAGATTTTCTAGGAATAATATCATGTCATCTGCAAATAGTGATAGCTTTACTTCTCCCTTTCCAATTTGGATTCCTTTTATTTATTTTTCTTCTCTGATTGCCATGGCTAGGACTTCCAAAACTATGTTGAATAGTAATGGCTAGAGTGGACATCCTTGTCTTGTTCCTGATATCAGTGGGAATTCTTTCATCTTTTCACCATTAAGAATGATGTTAGTTCTGGGTTTGCTGTATATGGCCTTTATTATGTTGAGATAGGTTCCCTCTCTGCCCACTTTCTGAAGGGTTTTTTTTTTTTATCAGAAATGGGTGTTGGATTTTGTCTAAAGCTTTTTCTGCATATATTGAAAGCTCATATGGTTTTTATTCTTCAGTTTGTTAATGTGGTGTGTCACACTGATTGATTTGCGGATATTGAAGAACACTTGCATCACTGGGATAAATCCCACTTGATCATGATGTACAATCCTTTTAATGTATTATTGGATTTAGTTTGCTAGTATTTTGCTGAGGATTTTTGCATCTATGTTCATCAGTGACATTGGCTTGTAATTTTCTTTTTTTGTGATATCGTTGTCTGGTTTTGGTATCAAGGTGATGATGGCCACATAGAATGACTTTGGGAGTGTTTCTTCTTCTGAAATTTTTGGAATAGTTTCAGAAGGATAGGTTTTAGCTCTTTTTTAAGTGTTTAGTAGAATTCACCCGTGAAACCACACTGTTAGAACTCATCAATGAATTTGGCAAAGTTGCAGGATACAAAATTAATACACAGAAATTAACTGCATTTATATATACTAAACAAAAGATCAGAAAGAGAAATTAGGGAAACAATCCCATTTACCATCACATAAAAAGAATAAAATACTTAGGAATAAACCTACCTGAAAAGACAAAAGACCTGTACTCTGAAAACTATGACACTGATGAAAGAAATCAAAGGTCACACAAACATATGGAAAGACATACCATGCTCTTGGATTAGAAGAATCAATATTATCAAAATAACTATACTACCCAAGGCAATCTATGGATTCAATGCAATCTGTATGAAATTACCAAGGATATTTTTTGCAGAACTAGACACAAAAAAATAATCTCAAAATGGATTAAAGACCTAAATATAAGACCAGGTACTATAAAACTCTTAGAGGAAAACATAGACCAAACACTCTGTAACATAAACCACAGAAATATCTTCTCAGATCCACCTCCTAAGTAAGACAATAACAACCAAAAAAAAATAAATGGGACTTAATTCAACTGAAAAGTTACTGCACAGCAAAGGAAACCCTAAATGAAACAAAAAGACAACCTACAGAATGGGAGAAAATATTTGCAAATGAAATGACTGACAAGGGATTAACCTCCAAAATTTTTAAACACCTCCTACAGTTCAATACCAAAGAAAACAACCCCATTAAAAAATGAGAAGATCTAAACAGACAATTCTCCAAAGAAGATGTACAGATGGCCAAAAAAAACACATGAAAAGATGTTCAACATCACTAATTATTATAAAAGTGCAATTCAAAACCACTATGAGGTACCACCTTACACAGGCCAGAATCGCCATCATCATAACAGCAACATGGATGGAATTAGAAACCCTCACACTGAGTGAAGCAAGTCAGAAGGAGAAAGACAGATGTCATATGAAATCTCTTATAACTGGAGTCTAAAACACTGCACAAATGAACATCTCAACAGAAAAGAAAATCACGAACTTGGGGAACAGACTTGTGGTTGCCAAGGGGGCGGAGGAGGGGTGGGGGAGGGGTGGGAGGGAATGGGGATAACTAGTGCTTTAATGA
>PVHT021183727.1:17436844-17490417 GCA_004024745.2 Catagonus wagneri
TCGATCCCTGCCCTTGCTCAGTGGGTTAACGATCCGGCGTTGCCGTGAGCTGTGGTGTAGGTTGCAGACGCGGCTCGGATCCTGCGTTGCTGTGGCTGCGGCACAGGCCAGTGGCCACAGCTCCGATTAGACCCCTAGCCTGGGAACCTCCACATGCCGCGGGTGTGGCCATAAACCCGCGGCCATAAAATGACAAAAAGGCAAAAAAAAAAAAAAAATGCCAAATTTAACATTATACCAAAACCAAAGTGACAAGACAGCTGCAAACCAATATTTTTATGAACATAGGTTTAAAAATTCTCAACAAAGTATTAGTAAGTTGAATTCAACAATGCACCAAAAATGACCTAGTGTTATTTCAAATTAAAAACATAATACCACTAACATTAGCATCCCCCAAAAATGATATACTTAAGTATATATCTAACTATATATATAACTATGTTTATGAGAAAAAAATACACAGCTCTGATGTGAGGAATCAAAACTAAAGGAATGAATAAATACTCTGTATTCCTGGACAGGAAGACTCAATATTGTTTACATATCCACTCTTCTTAACTTTATCAATAGAAGCAGTTAAATCCCAATCAAAATCCTACCAAATGACTTTGTGAATACTGACAAACTGGTTCCAAAATTTATATGAGGCAAAAGATCCAGAAAAGCCAATACAATATTGAAGGACAAAAAGTTGGAGGCCTAACACTACCCAGTTTCAAGATTTACTGTAAAAATACAGCAATCTAGAAAGTATGGTATTCGTGAAAAGATAGATTAATAGATCAACAGAACAGAATGGAGTTCCCAAAAATTGGTCCACATAAATATAATTAGCTGATCTTTGACAACAGAACAAAAATAGTATTTTTAATAAGTGATGTTGGACTAATTATACGTCCATGTGAATATAGACACAGAACTTACATCCTTCACAAAGATTAACTCAAAATGGATCATAGATTTAAATGTAAAATACCGAACTCTAAAACTCCTAGATGAGGATGTAAGAGTAAATTTAGATGGTCTTTGGTATGGTAACATTTTTTTTTTTTAAGGGCAACAGGTGCTGCATATGGAAGTTTCCAGTTCCCAGGCTAGGGGTCAAATCGAAGCTACAGATGCTGGCCTATGCCACAGTTATAGCAATGCCAGATCCAAGCCAAGTCTGTGACTATACCACAGCTCATGCCAATACCAGATCCTTAACCCACTAAGCTGGGCCAAGGATCAAACACGCACCCTCATGGATACTGATTGGGTTCATTTCCACTGAGCCACAACCTGGAACTCCAACAAATTTTAAAATATAACATCAGAGATACAATCCATGAAAGAAAGAATTGATAAACCAGACTTCATTAAAATTAAAAGTTCTGGTCTGTGAAGAACAAGCTCAAGAAAATGAGAAGACAAGCCACAGATTGAGGGAAAATATTTCCAAAAGACACCATGTAATAAAGGACTGTTATCCACAATATGCAAAGAATTTTAATAACTCAACCATAAAAAAAATCCAACCTGATTCAAAAAAATAAACCAGGAACTCCCATTTCGGCACAGCAGAAACAAATTTGACTAGTATCTATGAGGATCTGGGTTTGATCCCTGGCCTCACTCAGTAGGTTGGAGCTCCAGTGTTGCTGTGAGCTGTGGTATAGGTCACAGACGCAGCTTGTATCCTATGTTGCTGTGGCTGTGGCATAGGCCAGCAGCTGTAGCTCCAATTCAACCTCTATCCTGGGAACTTCCATATGCCACAGGAAGTGGACCTAAAAATAAAAGCAAAAAAATATGTAAAAAAAACCCCAAAGCCCTCAACAGACATCTTACCATGATAAATAAAGCTATGTACAGATGATAAATACATGATAAATAAAGCTATGTACAGATGTTCCACATTATATGTCATCATGGAAATACAAATAAGACAGCGAGATACCACTACACATATATAGCCAAAATCTAAAACACTGCAACACTAAATGCTGACGTGGATGTGGAGCAACAGGAATTCTCATTCATTACCTATTAGAATGCAAATGGTACAGCAACTTTTGCAGACACTTTGGTGGTTTCCTTACAAAACCAAACATACTCTTTCAACAGGATCCAGCAGTAATGCTCCCTCATATTGTCCCAAATGAGTTTAAAACTTATGTCCCCACAAAAACCTTAACGAAGGTGTTTAAAGAAGTTTTATTTATAATTGCCAAAGTTCGTTATCAACAAAGGAGTCCTTCAGTACATAAACAGGTAAACTGTGGAACATCCAAACAAAAGAATTATTTATTCACTGCTAAAAAGAAACAAACTACTGACCCATGAAAGCACAGGGAGGAAACTTAATTACATATTACTAAGTGAAAGAAAACAACGTGAGAAGGTATATACCGTATAATTCTAGCATAACTTCTAGAAAATGTAAAACTATGAAGACAATAAAGAGATCTGTCGTTGCTGGGGTTAGGAGGGGATGGATAAAGAGGTGGAACATAGGTGATTTTGGGGGCAGTGGAAATATTTTGTATGATACTATAATAATGGATGCATGTCATTATACATTTATCTAAACCTAAAGTATGTGCAATACCAAGAATGAATCCTAAGTAATCTGTGAACTTGGGGGAATTATGATATGTCAAGGTTGATTCATTTATTGATTACAAATGTACCTTCTAGTGTGGATGTTAATAATGGGTGAGGCCATGTGCGGGTGGGAGTTGAGACTAAATAAGCTATCTTTGTATCTTCACCCAATTTTCCTCTGAATATAAAACTTCTCTAAAAATGAAGTCTTTAAGAAGAAGTGTTGCCAACTTTAAACAAATCTATAGCGAAATAATGAAATAAAAGGATCCAATTTACTTTGTGTGTGTCCTAGTAAAGACCTTTGGGTGGAAAACTAGAAATGATACTAACATACTATATCAGGTTAAGATTAAGATTAGTTTAAGAAGAATGGAAAAAAAGAATGACAACGTGGGAAAATATAGCATCACTGAAGTTAAATTCAAATAATTAGCTTAAAAAAAGGAGAAAAGACACGAGACACGATAGAATACAAAATGGTCATAACATTTTGGAACAAACTTACTTTGTTATATTCATAATGTGTAGTTTAAGAAATAACCTTTGACTAGAACATTGGCCATGTTAATAAATTTGTAAAAATATGTTGCAAATTTGGAAGTTTCTAAATTTACTCTTGCTTATTTATGAGATATACTGAATCTTGGTCTTAAACTTTTCCAGTAATTAAACAACTGCTTGTATGGCAAATTCAAAAGTCATCATTTATTAGATATGCAATATTGGGCATGCTACTCAACTTCCATATGCTTTGTGACCCTTATCACAAATGATGGTAACAACAGTGTTTATTTTATAAGGATATTATAATGAGTCATGGTGTTAATACATGCTACGTTCTTAAGCATATAAAACAGGATGTGACACATATATGAAATCAGTGCTAACTATGACAATAAGGAGGATGGTGATGAGGAAGACATAGGAATCAATCATGGTTTGAGTTTTGATTTTTAAAAATATTCACAGTAGAAGAAATCCTCACTTAACCAGCACCAAGCACAGATATATAATGAGATATTTAATGTCACCAGTTTCTTTAGTATTTCACAGCATTTTCTTCCTGAGGCAAAGTCATGTTCTTAAAGGTCTGTCTAGGAAATATAGAAAATTCAGCCCGCATTCTTAATTCAGGACTATTTTGATGAGGGTTCCACAAGGTTTCCATTATTTTAATGTTACAGTGATTGATTAGAGATTGCCATTTCTGTTTTGGAAATACCATCATCTTCTCTACAGAACAATATCTTGGTTACTTCACTTAGTATGAGAGTCTCTAGTTCCACCTATGTTACTGCAAATGGTATTACTTTGTTCTTTTTAACAGCTGAGTAGTATTCTATTGTGTTTATGTACCACATCTTAACCCATTCATCTTTCCATGGACATTTAGGTTGTTTCCATGTCTTGGCTATTGTGAATAGTGCTACAGTGAACATAGGGATGAATGTATATTTTTCAATGAGAATTTTGTCTGGATATATGCCCAGGAGTGGAATTTCTGGATCATATGGTAGTTTTATATTTAGTTTTCTGAGGTACCACCATACTGTTTTCTATTGTGGTTGTACCAATTTATATTCCCACCAACAGTGTAGGAGGCTTCTCTTTCTGTACATCCTCTCCAGCATTTGCTATTTGTAGACTTACTGATGACGGCCATTCTGACTGGTGCAAAGTAGTATCTCATAGTAGTTGTGATTTGCATTTCCCTAATAATTAGTAATGTTACTAAGAGAAGTAAGTCAGAGAGAGAAAAATACCATATGATATCACTTATAACTGGAATCTAATATATGGCACAAATGAACCTATCTACACAAAAGAAACAGACTCAGGGACATGGAGAACAGACTTGTGGTTGACAGGGAAGGCCAGGGAATGGGATGGACTGGGAGTTTGGGGGTCAGTAGATGCAAACTATTGCATTTGGAGTAGATAAGTAATGAGATCCTCCTGTGTATCACAGGGAACTATATCTAATCACTTGTGATGGAACATGACTTAGGATAATGTGAGAAAAATACTATATATATGTATAACTGGGTCACTTTACAGCAGAAATTGACAGAACATTATAAATCAACTATAATAAACATTTTAAAAAATAAAAAAGAAAGAAATCTTGTTTTTTTTTCATTTTTCCTTTTTTTTTTCTTTTTGGCTTCACCCAAAGCATATGGAAGTTCCCAGGCCAGGGACTGAATCCCTGAGCCACAGCTGCAACCTACCTATGCTGCTGTGGCAACACTGGATTCTTTAACCCACTGCCTTTGGCTGGGGATCGAATCTGCCCCTCCTCAGTGACTCAAGTTGCTGCAGTTGGATCCTTAACACACTGTGTCATAGTGGACGCTCCTATACTTGTTTCTTAATAGACAAGAATTTCATTTAGTTTGAGAATACAAGCAAAGTATAGCTTTTAATTTTTATACTTTGGATACGGCTTATGTCATATTCTCTAAGTAGAGAAACCCATCTCTAGTGGCTTACGTCCCAGTATGGGTATATTCTGATAAAAGGGATATTTTCTCAGACTTTCAGTTATTCAGTCTCTTCAGATGAACTGAAGATAGATAAATTTCATCTCACCATAAATTACTCTCAAGAGTGAGAGATATATAAATGAGTTTCCTATAGTATCTCAAAAAATTGATATCATATGGCTATTACAAAGACCTAATTTTTAGTCATGGAGTATAACTGTCACTGTATCATTTAGTATACAGCATTATACAAGAAAATGCCCCACTACATTTTCTTACATTCTAAAACTGTATCTCTGTCTCAGAATCCAATATAATGAAATGTTTGTTTGGATCAATTCACTCGCTGTCATCTTGGTTTCCCTATTATAAAGCAATCTAAATGAGTTGCAGTAAATTAGACTAATTAAGCTAACCACTCAAGTAATGAACACACAGTACTGTTCATCTCTGTTCAAACAATAGTAAGTTCAGTTATCATATGTCTTTATTTCTATAGCTATTGAAGGGATTTCTAAATACATGTATCATATTTAGAACTTTCTTTTTGATGTTGGAGTTATGTAAATATAATGGATCAGCATCATTATTATAGGTTAGAATAATAAAATTTTCTTACACTAAACCATGCAACAAATTATCATGGTACCCATTTGGCACTGTTAATGCTTAATTAGATTTCCAGTGAAGAGAAGATGACGAATAGAATTTTGATATTTAATACTGTAATGTGGGAATGAGGTGAAAATGTTCATCATGAAAAGAGCCATCTCCATATGTTTTAAAATTCGATTTTCTCCTTTCTAAGTTGAATCGATCCTGATACTTCAGGATAAGACATATATTTCCTATTGTGTTTCCTTTGTTATTTTCTCAATTTCATTGTCTTAATCATTGGGAATCTGCTAAATGCTTTGGATTGCACTTCAAATTTATTCTTCAGTGGTTCAACAAACTTGTTTTTTTAAACTAGAAGTGGAAACAATTTAAATGGAAACTTAAATAACCAACACATGAGGCTCTTTTTCTTCCTACCATTTATATTGACATTTTTCATCAGTGTTGCTTATATGCCATAGAAAATAATACCTTACTTATGTTAAGATGACTTTTCTAGTGTGTCAAATATTTAGAACATGAAAGCAATAAACTTATGCCATTCAATTGTGCAAAAAAACTATACAATTTCCTTAAAGAAAGCACTTCAAGCTGCCATTTAGGGCCTATGAATGCTAATTTTAGATATCACTTCGATGACTTTTTTTAAATTGCTATTTGGGTTTGTAGTACCTTAGAAGCAAATTAGAAATCTTTCTGTTTGTGTGTGAGTGCATGTGCGTGTGTATACATATGTAGTTGTGAGTGTCAAAAGTTAGGAAATGTATTAAAGTATCATTCAGGACAGAATAAATTATAAGCAGTTACAGCTCATTCAAAGGCCCTAAGGTGGGAACATGACTCATGTTTTCAAAGAGAGTAGGAGGAAGTGAGAATAAGGGCAGTAATGAGGAGCCAGGTCATGGAAGGCTTTGCAAGCTATTACAAAAATCAGTAGGATCTACTGGAGTGTTTTGAGCTGAAAAGTGACATGATTTGACTTAACCTTTAAAAGGATTATTCTGGTTTCTGTGACAACAGGCTGTAGTAGGCATGAGGAAATGTTGAGAAACCAGATAGCAGGCACTAAAATAATTAAAACAGATGATACATAATATTTGTGTGGGCCAGAGTGTGGTGGGTAAGGTTGAGATAAAGAGGTAGGTTCTGACATGTTTTGAAGTTAGAGTCAACAGATGTTGGTAATAAAGGTCCTGAGTCATTACATGAAAGTGAAATTGTATTCAGTACATGTTATGTAAATGGCGAGTATATGTATAATCTACTTTGGAAAGACTTCCACTAAAACGCTAAAACCAAGGTCACATTAAATGTTCAATTTTAAAGAGTAAGTCTTTATTCTGGGAAAAGATTAGCACATTATCTGACAATCATGAGAAAAGAGGATTTCCATATAATAAAACAGTATCTCTAATAACAAACTCCTGGAACACAGCCACTGTGGTGGTTAATTTTACATCAACTCTAATGGACCCCAGGGTGCCCAGATATTTGGCTAAACATTATTTCTGAGTAGGTCGGTGAGGGTGCCTCTGGATGAAATTAGCATTTGAATGAGTGGACTCAGTAAAGCAGTTTACCCTCTACAATGCGAGCCTCAATAGAACAAAAAGCAGAGAAAGGAAAATTTTGGCCTCTTTTGTCTAAGTGATTGAACTGGGACATTGATCTCCTGTTCCCAGTTATCAGGCCTTTGGATTCAGTCTGAATTACACCATTGACTTTTCGGGATATCCAGCTTATAGATGGCAATCATGGGGCTTCTCATCCTCTAGAAATGTGTGAGCCAGTTTCTAACAAATTTCTTTGTGTGTGTGTGTGTGTATAGGATCTAAGTATCTGTCTTTTATTCATTCTATTTATCTAGAGAATCCTAACTAATCTAGCCAACTTTCCTTGAATTAAAGTCATTTTTTTAATTTTACAACTGATTCAGTAAATCCTAATAGTACGATTCTGCAGAAAGTGCACTGATGTGGAAGGATCACAAGAAGAATGGCTGGAGAAAATTCTTAAAAGCCACCCTGAAGCAGCAGCACAAATTATGGGCAGAGAGATTACTGGCCACAGAATGAAAAAGGAAATGTAGACTCATACTGAAGAAACGGAGACAGAGTTGGAGGCTAATGCAATAATTTATGTGGGGAATAATGGAGGTATAAATTAACTGGGATCCCTGGTATTGATGGTGACTAAATTTTATTTGATTGTAGGATCTAATTAATTTTTCAAAGTATTGTAGAAGGATATTTGCTATTATTAAAAATGAATTAGGGGCACAGCAGAAATGAATCCAAAATAGTAACCAAGTGGTTGTGGTCTGACCCCTGGCCTCGTTCAGTGGGTTAAGGGTTCGGTGTTGTTGCGAGCTGTGGTATACGTCATAGACACAGCTCAGATCCTGTGTTGCTGTGGCTGTGGCATAGGCTGGCAGTTGTAGCTCTGATTCGACTCCTCGCCTGGGAAACTCCCTATGCTGCAGGTGTGGCCCTAAACAGCAAAATAAATAAATAAATAAATAAATAAATAAATAAATAAATAAATATTATATAATGAAGTTATGCTGTTCTGTTAATTTGAGGAGCTAGTGATATATTTTGTAGTAATAATATTTGAAAGTTATAAAATTCTTAATGAATATAGAAGCATAGTCTATCAGATAACCCAAAGGTAAAACACTAAAACATTAGTAATAAATGAACACTCTGGGCTCAACACCATGTTGGGTCATGCGGAAATATATATGTTAATATAAAATATTGTTTTCTTATAGGCAATTCAGAAACATACACATACAATTGGCTAAAACAAAATTATATCAACACAATAAGAGACAATGGTAATAAAGGTTCAATCTGACAGGTAGATTATGGGAAATCATTTACAGGACTTCACAGAGGACCTTTGTGCCAAAACTACCCAATACATGTCTTCATCCAAATTTGCCTTTCTCATTGCCAGTTCATACTGGCATATGCCAAACTCCATTATATCGGACTCCAATAATCTAAGATGAATTCATTCGTTTCTTTTTAAAGGGGTTCCTTTTCCATTTATTATTTCTGCTAATGAAATTCTTTACTTGCTTTTTCACAGATTAGAAATACCAAAATTACTTTTACTTCAAGCATTTCTTTCTCATTTCCCATACCCAATCGCCTGCTAAATTCCACTAATTATCTTGATACATTTTTCAAAATTCTCTTTCTCTTCTGTAGTTTCTTCCTGTTAATATCTTTGTTCAGGTACTCAGCATCTGCCTTATCTGTTGCAATATCTATCCAACTAATCTCCAAGTCACTGAATTCTAATCTTTTAAATCTGTTTTACACACTGTCATGGGAGTTATCTCTATAAGAACAGGTAAAATAGTGTCATTTTCCTTTTCAAAAACCTGTGTGTCTCATTATCTACCAAATACAGTCAAATTCTTTAGCATAGCATTCAAAGATCCAAATTACTTGAATTTAAATTACCTTTCCATTTCCATCACTTGAAACCAAATTATGTTTCCATTTTTATTACTCTATCACTTGCATCATTTCTTTCTGGAAAGCATGAGTTAATCATACCAGTCTACATATTACCCTTCAAATATATCCAAAATTATTTTTCCTCTGGAGTGTCCCTTTTATGTATAATTATCTTGGACAGATATAACATCATTTATTAAACTTGTCTTTGAATGACTTTAGTTTAAAAAGAAAAAGGAGTTCCTGTGGTAGCTCAGTGCATTAAGAACCCAACTAGTATCCGTGAGGATGTGGCCTGGCTCAGTGGGTTAAGGATCTAGTTTTGCTGCAAGTTGCAGCATAGGAAATAGCTTGGGTCAGGTGTGACTGGGACACAGGCATGCAGCTACAACCCCAATTTGACCCCTAGCCCAGGAACTTATATATGCTGCAGGTATGGCAATAAAAAGGAGAATAAATACATAAATAAATAAAATGAAAAAGAATAAAAGAAATTATGGATCATACAACTTGTAAAACAAGAATTTCAGAACTTTTGTTGTGGTTCAGTGGTAACTAACCCAACTAGTATCCATGAGGATGTGTGTTCAATCCCTGGCCTTACTTAGTGGATCCTGCATTGCTGTGAGCTGTGGTGTGGGTCACAGATGTGGCTCAGATCCCATGTTGCTGTGGCTGTGGCTGGAAGCTGCAGATCCAATTTGACCCTTAGCCTGGGGATGTCCATATGCTGAGGGTTTGGCCCTAAAAATACAAAAATAACTAACTAAATAAATGAATAAAGAAAGAAAATGACTTTCTATCAGCAATCCTGCTGTCTATGGCCATGCCCAATAAAGATTTTTTTTTAATTTTATTTAAGTAAAACATACATATAGAATAAGCACACAAATCTTAACTACTAGTTTGATGAATTTGCTCTTGTTAACACATCCATGTAAACAGAAACCAGGTAAAGAAGTAGAACTCTGACCATACCCAGAAGCTCCCTGTCCCCATGCAAGACTACAGGCAACCAAAGATAACCACTAAACTAACTGCTGCCACCCAACACATGTTTTGTGTTTTCCCTCTATATTTCTGTTACTTTAGAAAATGGAATTGTACAGCACTGCCCCTTTGTGACTGTTTTATTTTACACAACATTTATTTGTGAAACATCCATGTCATTGCAATAATTTTAGTTCATTCTCACTGCTGTATAGTTTATTCATTTATTGAATGTATACGCTGTAGCATGACTATGCATTCCAACAATGAGGAATATTTCTTATACCTGTAGTTGGTGAACTTTGGAACATGATTTTATTTTGTATATACTATGGAGCAGAATTGCTGGAATAAGGGCTTATTATATTAAATTTTAGTAGATCTAGCTAAACATTTTGCCAAAGTGTCTATACCAATTTACTCTCCCACAAAAATATGTGAGCTTCATTCGCTCCCCATACCCACCAGTACTTGACATTTTAATCTTTCCTATATGTATTCTACTGAGTATGAGTTGGTGTCAGCTGTAGGTTTTAATTTCAAGTTTTATCCTTTCCCTGGTAGCTAATGAATTTGAGCACATTTTCTAATGTTTATTGGCTATTTAGATATTCTCTGTTGTAATGTGCTTGTTTGAGTATTTCCTCATTTTTCAATATCTTGGGTGATTTTCTTTTATTTATTTAGAAGAAGTTTTCACATATCCATTGAAATGAAATCTTCATCAGGTTTGTGGTTGCAAACCTTCTCCCACGTGGGTTGCCTTCTCATTTTCATAATGGTAACTTTTGATGAGAAGTGTTTCTTACCATTAATATAGTAAAAATTTATTATTTTTCCTTTAATTTCTGACTTTGCATCACCTTAAAAAACATCTTACTACTCCATAATTATAGATATTCTTATCTGCTACTATCTGGAAATTTTATTGTTTTACTTTTCATATATAAATATGCAATCCATTTGAAGTTATTTTTTTTCTTATGGAGTGAGGGACCAAAATTCATACATTAAAAAAAAAATGGATACCCAGTTGACAAAACCTTATTGACTGAAAATGTATCCTTTTCCCACTGCACTGCAGTATTGGCTTTGTTAAAATTATTTTATTCTAAATTTGTGAATGTTTTTGAGCTCTGTATTCTGTTTCAATGATGTTGAAGAATTAAAAGTCAATTAGATTTTGGAAATCATGTTATATGATTTTGGAAATCATGTTATATATGTACTGTAAGATATTAAGCACATAATTAGCATTATGTGTTCAATATTTCTTTGGTAAACCACTTATTAATAGAATCTTCTTTCTAGTCTTCATCTAGGACATTTCTCTAATATCTAAACATTCATCTTTTTCATGTCATAAATCCAACCCAACTAAATTATCTCTCTTTAGTCACTAATATTACATACTTCTCTACCTTGTTCAGTAGTCTTGTCCAGGGTGAGATTGCTCAATCCTAATTGTCTGTAACCATCCTTAAGTAATTCCCCTCAATTAAAATTTTTGTCTCACTCATTCTGTGTATGCTGTATATTTAACTCTTCCAATTCAAGCTTATTACCATCTTCAAATATAACTTGAAATGCTTTTCTCCTGAGAAGATAATGATACTTGTAAGCTTCTTAATTGTTAAATAATAAAGTGATTCTTGCTTATATAGAGTATTCACTCTAAAGAGCAGAACACATATATGCTCGTTGCTCTCAATTTTTACCTACAATTCTTCTTTAATATCTACCTCTCCCTTTCTGCTATATAAATCCCACCCAAATAAAACCTCTTTAAAAAAATTGAGATTAATTGACATATTATATACGTTTAATGTGTACAACAGAATAATTTTATATGTATATGTTGCAAATTGAGTACCATGTTAAAGATAGTTGGCATGCCTATCACTCACATAGTTATATTTTGTGTGTGTGTTAATGAGAACGTTAAAGATCTACTTTCTTAGCAATTATGAAATATACAATATAGCATTGTTATGCTATAGAGCACATTCTCAACACTTATTCACCTTATCACTAGAAATGTGTACCCTTTGAGTACCTTCAACCATTTCCCTCACCCATACCCTGTACACCTGATCTGTCCTCTCTTCCTGTGTTTGTTTTGAGATCATGTAATATTTGTTTTTTGCTGTCTGTTATATTTCACTTTGCATAACACCCTTGAGTTTCATCTATGTTATTGCAACTGGCAAGATTTCCTTCTTTAATGGCTGAATAATATCCCACTGTAGTTATATCTTATATATGGACATTATCTTTATCCATTCATCCGTTGATGGCCACTTAGGTAGCTTTCATGCCTTGGCTACTTTAAATAATGCTTCCATGAATATAGGAGTGCAGATTTCCTTTTGAGACTGTGATTTTATTTCCCTCAGATACACACCCAGAAATGGATTGCAACAGTAATAGTTACAGTAAGAGTCATAGTAAATGTAATAGTTCTTTTTTTCATTTTTGAGGACCTTCTATACTGTTCTCCACAGTACCTGTACCAATTAACATTCCCACCAACAGTTACAAGGGGTCCCTCTTCTCTCCATCCTTGCTAGCACTTGTTATCTCCTGTCTTTTCATAATAGCTATTCTAACAGGCATAAATTGATATCTCCCTGTGCTTTTATCTAATAATTAGTGATTCTGAGTACCTTTTTATGTATCTATTGGCCATTTGAATATATTATTTGGAAGTATATCCATTCAAGTCCTTTGCCGCCTACTACTATTACTACAACTACCGCTGCTATTATACTGAGTTGTCTGTGTTCGTTATTTTGGATATTAATTCTTTGTCAAATATGGGGTATTTAAATGTTTTCTATTATTCCATTGGCTGCCATTTCAATTTTTTTTATTACTACTCTTGCTCTGGAGAAACTTTTTGGTTTGATGCTTAATTTTTATTTTGCTGCTTATGTTTTTGCTGTCATATCCATAAAATTATTGCCAAGATCAATGTCAAGGACCTTTTTCCTCTATGTTTTCTTCTGGGAGTTTTATGGCTTTAGTTCTTACATCTGTCTTAATCAATTTTGAGTTAATTTTTGTGAGTGGAAATCACACCTTTTACCAATACCAGAACATTACATTTTGAACTTTGCAAAAGGGAAGACCTCTTTAAAAATATTCCCTTCTTACTTGGAGTACATAATTTTTAAAATTAAAGAAAAGAATTAATATGTTATAAGACTTGTTAAGAGCATGTCATTAAAATATTTTCCCTGAGAATCTTAAAATAGATACCAGTATATAATAGTCACAAACATTGAAATTATTTGGTCTCCAGTTTCTAGATTAAATTTAATATCATCCCCGATTTTTCTTCCTCCATTTTCCATTTTAATTTGAAATTAATAACAATATACTTTTCAGGAAATAAATTAGGTTAGAATATGGAAATTATAGCTGAATTACGATGGGAACTCCTGAAGCAAAAAGTTTTAATAGAAAAGATTACTCAAAAAATACTCAAAATCTTGAGATTGCCACACTACAGATTCCCAAAGAGGTTTCTGGACTTTCAAATGAACCAAGAAAAAGTCTTACAGTACACAAATAACTTTTCTTTATAGATTACCCAGTTTAACATTTAAAAATGAGACACTAAATTTCTTTATGTTCTTAAATATATGCAAAGGAAGTACCCATATTATAATTCTATTTTATGGATTGCAGGCATTACTTCTTGATACCTACTGTCTAATACTAAACCTAGAATATAGTGACAACTTTAGATATTTTATCAGTATTCTATTGGTAGATTCTGCCATTGAAGACAAACCACATGAGGCTCATATGAAACTACTCTGTTTCATATCAATTTCTTCAAAATAGCTCAGTATTCAAAGGCTCACCCCAATGCTTCTCAAATCCTTCATATTTTTAGATAATCTTTTATGGTCTGCAAAATACCAAATGGTAGGCTTTAAGTATCTCTTTGAATCAAGTTTAAAGCAGCTGCTACCAACGTAATTAGTTTCAACAATTGTTTCTTATCAATAAAATATACTCCTGTAATCTTAGAAGACGTAGGATTCATTTAAATCAATGTTATATGCATAGAGTGGAGGAGTAAAATTATGCCAATATAAAGTCAGTACATGAAAACAGGAGTTGTTTATTCTAATTAAGAGTATGAGACTTATTTCCAACATGAGCTTAGGAGTTATCATTTTCATCTTTACAGCAAGAACACATCTAAACAAACTGAAAATCAGCATCTCTTCTTAAACCCAAGAGAGAATTTAGGCTGGAGGACTAACCACCACCCTAAAATCTGGAGAGGCAAGTAAATACAGACATTCACAATCAAGATCTGCTTACTTAAAGCAGAAATTGCTGGAGTTAATACTTAGAAACTCTTAAATGATAATTTTGACAAATTGTTGGCTGTTGAGTATGGACTTATGTAAGAGTCAGAAACCCCTGGAGGCCTTAGTTTTAGTGAGAGTTCAACAGTTTGTGCATATTATTTCTGGAAAACCTACCAAATACTCATCGTAAAAAACCAAGAAATATCCACTCTGGATCTGACAGGAAGAAGGGATCATTTTAAAATATGTTCATCCTTCTCCAAAAGAAAAATAAAAAGACTTTAACAGAATCTCATTCCACTTAGGGGGAGGGTTATTAAGCCAGCTTGAACAACCAAAATACTAAGAATTAATCATAACATTATAGATCGCATCTTCTGACTTCCCCTACACCATGCATATATTTTATCACCACATCAGCAGGATTCCAGTTTTATTTGAATAACGGTGCTAAGATGCAATAAAATCACCGTTTTGACTCACAGTCAGATAACCAAATTCCATTACTTTGGAAGGTTTCAATGAGGGCTAGCTTCTGAGGGAATTACAACAGAAAGGTGATCAACAGAAGCTGTAGAATTGGGGTCAGAGAGATGATAGGGGTCACTTTGCTCTTACAAGCCACTTTTTTTTTTTTGTCGTTTTTAGGGCCTCACCTGAAGCATATGGAAGTTCCCAAGCTAGGGGTCTGACGCAGGAACCTGAACCACAGCTCACAGCAACGCAGGATCCTTAACCCATTGAGTAAAGCCAAGGATAAACCTGCATCCTCATGGATACTAGTCAGGTTTGTTAACCACTGACCCATGATGGGAACTCCTCTTGCAAGCCATTCTTAAAGGAATTTGTATTTGTCCTTTCCAAGGGCACTGTAGAGCAGTTTATAGGACTAACAGGAATTTTGATTTTCACATATGAAAAGAATATTTCAAAAACAAAATCAGTATTCAATATCCACAGAAATCCTGGACAAGCCTTTCATTATTCCTTTGGAGTATTCAACACCAGTGTCAATTCTATACCTTAAGAATGACAATTCATAAACCAGTCGTTATTTACTTAAGCAAATCTAAAAGTATGTGAAAGTATGCTTAAATGTAGTTACATGTTATTAAGGACACCAGACATAATATTTTTTAAATGTAGTCTTTTAAAATTAAAAAGCCTTATAATCAGTCAAGGGTTCTATACTTCTTAGGAATGCCAGTAACTGTTTTAGTTTGTTTTGTGTTAATGAGAAAGACCAACAATCAGAAATAAAGGGAAGACTCATTGGCTGAGAAGAGTCAAAGATAAAAGTTATATTTCAAAGGCTTCCTGTCTGAAGCTTTCCTATAAAAGGAAAAAAGAGCTTCAGATCTTGTTTTCAAGGAATCTTAATATGTTAATTACAGTCATTAAGGATAATAAAACTTAGAATCTCACACTTTGTCAGAACTGAAAGCTAGTGAAGCAAAGATCTATCATTTACAGTTTTGGCCTTAAACATACTAAATTTTAGACTTAAAAATAATAATATACTATAGATGCTTGCAAAAATGTCTTTATTAATGTTAGTTAATAAACTGTTTTTCTTTCTTTTGAAAGTGAGAATAAATGAATTTTTTAGATTTAATAAAGGTATATGCTTTTCTTGTTATCCTTAAAGAGATTTAAGTACATTAAAAGCTTTACATTTTAAAATTTTTACAGAAGGCTTACAACTGGCATAAGTTCAACCTTTAATTAGGAAAACCCTTCACCTTAGCAGCAAACACAATGAAAATTTTCTCAATCCAGTTTTCTCTTTCTTGGTAGATCACATTTCTCATCAGCCATGTAGTTATTTAGGTTCAATATAAAGGAATGTGAGTAGAAGTGATAAAACACAAGTCCATGCTTGGCTGTCAAATGCTATTCATGAGAATCCACATTCTTTTTCTTCACTTGATCTTTCAGATACAGTGAAAGACAGAAGAGATTTCTAGAGGATGATGAAGCTACATCACTGAAAATGCCAGATCACTGAGTCATTGCTTAGCAGGAGAACTGTCCAGAGAGACACATGATCTCATTGAACTGTTGTGTGAATGAAACATAAATTTTTCTTATACCCCTGAGATTTTGGAATTGGTATCATTAGCTATTAAACTGGGATAATAAAACCAGTGTATGAATTTTCTAATCAGTTAATTGTTGTGCTATGGTCCAAACAAGATGTAATGCTCTTCCTATCACCAGCCATGTGGTCATGTGCATGTTACATAAGTTTGTGTTAATTAGTTTTATTATTTAGAGAAATTGGGATAACAGAGCAGTAGGTGGCCAGAGGCTTGGAACAGTATTAATTCCTGAGATGCCTTTGTACTATGATCTAGGATATGAGATTCTAACTTTTTTTTTTTTCAAACCTCACAATGACTCTCTGAAACAGGAATTTTTAAATTTTTTAAAAATTACAGTTGCTTTAAATTGTTCTATCAATTTCTGCTGTACAGCAAAGTGACCCAGTCATACACCTATACACCCTCTCTTTCTCATATTATCATTTTTGTTGTTTATATTAAAAGTTTTAAAGCATTGTGAGTATCCTTGGGGAAAGAATTATATATTGTTTCTACTGTTAAGGTACTAAATCATGGAATAAATTAATGTGAAACAAAAGAATAGAAAATATTAAAATGCTAAATGTGTCTGTAAGGCATTACCTTCAACGTGACTTTAAAGATTACAAAGTCCTTTGTGGATACAGCAATAAGACACAGATGTGGAAGGTTTATATGAGCTGTGACTGGCTGGATAGATGGATGGAAGTGGTGGAGCATACAAAGGGAAACTACACCCACAAAGAAATGCAGTGAGCATAGCATATTCAGATTTTTGGAATGACTGTTTTCTAAACAATTCTGTACATTGCTTTCCTACATAGGATGAGAGCTAAACTAGAAAGTTTTAGATCTTTCAGTTTTGACAGGTGAAAATCCAAAAGAGGTTTTGAAAATTATATGATTTTAGTTCTATATTTTGCGTATCAGGTTGTATAGCTAAAATATCCTTTATTTCAGGTATTGGCAGACCATGCCCTGAATCCAACTCACCAAGTGTTTTTGTATGTCCTACAAGCTGAGAATGATTTTTACATTTTTTTCTTTTATTTATTTATTTATTTATTTATTATTTATTTTGCTTTTTAGGGCCATACTTGTGGCATATGGAAGTTCTCAGGCTAGGGGTCTAACTGGAGCTGCAGCTGCCAGCCTATGCCATAGCCACAGCCATGTGGGATCCGAGCCATGTCTGTGACCTACACCACAGTTCACAACAACGCTGGATTCTTAACCCACTGAGCAAGGCCAGGGATCTAACCTGCATTTTCATGGATCCTAGTTGGGTTCATTAACTGCTGAGCTATGAAAGAAACTCCAGATTTTTACATTTTAAATTCATTGGGAAAAAAAGAAAAAGAAAAGCAATTTGTGACACAAGATCAAATGTCAGTTTCCACAAATGAGGTTTTATTGAAAACAACCAGACTCATTTATTTATGTATTTTTGTGGCTGCTTTCATGACATAACAGAACTGAGTATTTGCTATTGAGATGGTATGGCCTGCAATGTCAAAGATATTTACTTTCTGGTCTTTTGCAGGACAAGTTTGCCAGTTCTTCTTTATTTTCTTTCTATAACACTTTGTTAATTTATTAAATAGGATATATAACATGAAAAGTCATCTGCAATGATGCCCACAGATAACTGCAAATTTTAAGAAATCAGTGTTTTACATTTTTTGTGTAGCCTCTTAGACAGAACTTTGTTTCTGAAGTCAGGCAGACATCAGTTTGAATCTGAGATCCTTCAACGGCCACCACCTTAGATTCACACAAAGCACTCAACTTGTGTGAGTTCCTTTTTCCTCTACCAAAATGGGTGCAGGTCCTTCCAAAGTAATAAGGATTAAATTATATTTAAATTATATTACATATGTATGAGACCTTCATATGCATATATGAAATATTTTCATATACACGTCCGTATGTAGAGCAACTGTTTATATTTTTACCATTTGACCATAGGAAATACGCATTTTAATTTGAAATTTAAAACATCATTTGTGATTTTGTTTAATCTACTACTTTTAATATTCAGAGTCTTAAATAATTAAAACAATTTTTTTCTTATTGTGGACTAAAACCAAAATATTGTACATACTTTTCTTAAGGACAGAGTTCTACAATATATATCTTATTATGGTTGCTAGAAAAGGTGTTCTGTTCCTGGATTATTTCAGAGGCACATACAAAATTCCTCTGATTTCTATCTGGCAGAACTGAGTTTAGGAAATCAAGCTAAGGATCTGTTCTTGCATTATTACCTGTCTTTCAACATTCTATGACACCAGTAAGATTTACTTTGAAGATTCTCTTTGTTTAGCATGAATTTTGTGAAATTTTTATTTCATATTTTTACAATAACTAATCACATTTTTGTATGAATTTTTATCTATGCATACTATTTTACAGAAAATATATTAGAGCTTACATATAGTTATGCATATATAACTGTATATAATCATTTGCATATTAAGACAGCTTATACTTAGTCAATGGATACTACAACTCAAATTACAATTTTAAGTCATCATAAACTAAAATGAAGAATATAAAAAAATGGTGTTTCTGTTTCTACTTAGCACTCTTAGCATCTGTCCTAAATTCGGTCAATTTATTTGTTTACTTTAGGCATTTACTTATAATTAGTTCATACTAGGAAAAAGTTAGTGTTTGAGTTTGCAATGGCTAATAATACTAATTAAATTTGAACTCAGATCCTTTGCTTGTTATTCACCTTACAATATTCATTACTAGCAGTAATGAGAACTATTTAAAGTAGATATTAGTTAAGGAAGATAGAATGCCAGCCTAAAATAAGCAGTTGAATTTAGGTTACAGGCTGTTCCCATTGTGGCTCAGCAGAAACGAACTTGACTAGTATGCACGAGGATGCAGGTTGGATCCCTGGCCTTGCTCAGTGGGTTAAGGATCTGGCGTTGCTGTTGCAGTGAAATTGCACAGATGTAGGTCACAGATGAGGCTCATATCCCACGCTGCTGTGATTTAAGCATGCAGCTGTAGCTCCAATTCGACCCCCTAGCCTGGGAATTTCCATATGTGGCATGTAGAGCCCTAAAAAGACAAAAAAAAAAAATTTTTTTTTTGGAAGTGACTGAGACAGACAGGGAGATATCTCAATGCAGTAACCTGATAGAGATATTCTGAAGGTAATGGGATAAATGAGTTTGGAAATCTGTGTGGTGTTTAAGATCGGAGATCCAATCACTCATGATAGAACATGATAGAAGATAATATAAGAAAAAACATGTATACATGCATATGACCAGGTCGCCTTGCTTTACAGCAGAAATTGACAGAACATTGTATTAGCTGCAATTAAAAAAAGATTGGAGATACAGATTTTCCACATTACCATATGGGACAAATTTCCAAGAGTTTACATTTAAATGGCACTTCAGAGACATTAATGGAAAGGTCTAAGAAGTAGATTAAGGAGTTCCTATTGTGGCTTAGTGGTTAACAAACCCGACTAGTTTCTGTGAGGACTGGAGTTCATTCCCTGGCCTTGCTCAGTGGGTTAAATATCCCGCATTTGCGTGGGTCACAGACACGGCTCGGATTCTGCATTGCTGTGGCTGTGGCTGGCAGCTACAGTACAGAATCGACCCTTAGCCATGGGTGTGGCCCTAAAAAGACAAAAAAAAAAAAAGTAGATTAGGAACCAAAATTAAGTTTTGTCATCTGTAAAAGTAATAAAATCATTTCATATTCAAAATTACTCTATGGATCCAATCAGCCTATAGGATTAATATTTTAGTTTCTTTCCATGATACTGAAAGTACTTCTCACTCTTGCTCTTGGTAAAGTAAGCATGTATCCAGCCACAGATATTTTTAAATTATACAGACCAATAATATGAAATATTTGTGGTTCTTTAATAAACCCATTCACTCTTAACACTGTTTTGATTTATACATATAATTTCTTCTATGTAGAACCCTCATCTTCTGCTTGTGAAACTGGCAAGTACTTGCTCACCCCTACAACTTCATTTCAAAATCTTTTTTAACAGAGCCTTCCTTGATTTAAAGAAAGATTTAGTTCTTATTTCATAATGCTTCCGTTGAGGTTTATATCATTTCCCATTATGGGAATTTCATTATTACATTTTAATTTTCACTTATATGACTCACATTGAGACTAATCCTCTTGAGGGCAATATTCTTGAAAAATATCAACGTGACAATTTCAGTGGGGATAGTGAGATAATTCCTTAAGAAGGAGAAGCAAATTTCATATTAAGGGCTGGTCAGTGAGAAAGCTCCTATGATTTCCATCCCTGGGCTTTCAGTTTCTATTATGGTCATAGAAGTGATCCCTGAGAAAGGATGTGGATGAAGTAGTCCAAAGATATTAGGCAAAGTGCTGTCAGGCTATGTTTTATCTGAGTTATTCATGAAGATGCTGAAATTAACCAGGATGCTAGAAGTAGTTAAAGGTGGAAAGACAGACTGGGATTTTGTTCCTGTACCAGCCTCAGTGATTGTGAAAGGGTGATGTGGAAGCTAGCAGAGGTCCAACACGGCAGGGCTGAGAGGTTCTCTATCCATATCATTGTCCCCATCCATTATATTCTACGAATTTCCTATCTTCCTACTGCCCCTTCTGGAAATGGTGCCATTGAACCAGCTATGTCTGTCAAAGGTAAAAAGTGTGAGGTAAGAAGCAACTTCTGCATGAAGACAGAAAAACAAAAACTTCACTATTGCTTGCAGAGGTCTCTTCCTAATGAAGTCGCTCTCTCTTCTAATGTTCCTTCTATTTTTAAAACGTCCATTGGCCTTTTATCACCTAAAAACAAAGCTTATGCTCACAGCACTTTCCAGTCTGCTTCTGCCCCTGTTCTTTCTAGGTCCATCCCCTCTCCATCTCCTCCCAGAACACTGTGCTCTCCTTAATGAAATCTCATCACTCCTCACCTTTTGTTTCATATCCCCCTAGGTCTGTGCTGCTTTGTCTCTCTGGAAATTGCTCTCTTCCTGACCCACATGATAAACTCCTACTCAAATTCCAAAGTCCGCTCAAATGCTTGTTCCATGCCAGATTCTTCTATGAATATCCTCTCTGTGTTTTCATAGTACTTGCTTTATACCTCTACTCACCATATTTTATTTACAATAATTTGTTCACACCTGCCTCTCATTTTATTGTAGGCTCTCTGAGGGAGAGTGTCATAATTTATTCAGCTCTGTCTCTTCAACATCAAGCATAGAACCTGGCACATGGTTCACATCAATAAATACTGGCTGATTATGCCAAAAAATTGTATTGATTTTGGTAAAATTATAAATTTTTACTGTAATCACTCTGCTTAACCAAATAGGCATTTATGAAAGTGGAGTTATTAAACTTGCATATTCCCATATTTTATGCCCTTTTCAGTTTTCTAACATAATGTTATTCTCTCTTATTTTCAGTTTTTATTATTTGTTGTCATATGTTAGCAATAGCATTGATGGAAAAGAATGTAAAACATAAACTTACACAGAGAGATACACATATGCATGTTAGTATTCAGTTAGTATTTTACCCTACCTTTTTCCAGAATTCTCTATGTGTAAAACTTAATCATTTAGACTGCAAAGTTTAACATTCTCCAAGAAACTGCTAGGGAGAGATAAACAATCATCCCTTTCTTAGCTCCATAAAGAAATCTTTTTCATTCATAAAATAGCTAGCATGATTTATTATAAGTTATTTTTGTATGAATGTGAAATTATCATATTTTTGTTATTTTATATTACCTTGCCTCTAATATAAACATCTGGTCAAACTGTTATGTATGTAATTATTAAAATTTATTGCACTATAAAGAAAATCATTGCATATCGAAAGGGTGTGCCAGATAAGGAAATCTAAATTTAAAAATACTTGAGTCAGTTTGCTTGTAGTACAAAATCATACTTTTCATGAATAAAATATTCTAGGGAAGTGAAAACTTAACAGATAATATTCTCATTTTGTTTTCATTCAAAACAATTTCTCTTTACTTTTAGTGGAAACTATAATCAATAGTGACAAAAGCACATTTTTCTGTTCATATTTTAACGACAGCAAAAATGTCCCAAAACAGATATTTAAAATGTTATCAAATTTGGGGCAATAATGAAATATGGCTTCTGGAGTTCCCGTTGTGGCTAGGTGGAAACGAATCCAACTATATCCAAGAGGACACGGGTTCAATCCCTGGCCTTGCTCAGTGGGTAAAAGGATCCTGCGTTGCTGTGAGCTGTGGTGGTGTAGGTTGCAGACACAGCTCGGTTTCTGCATTGCTGTGGCTGTCGTGTGGGCCGGCAGCTACAGCTCCTTTTCAACCCCTATCTCGGGAGCTTCCAAATGCTTCATGTGTGGCCCTAAAAAGAAAAAAAAAAACAAAAAATGGAAATACGGCTTCTAAATTCTAAATTCTAATCTTAGGTCTTCAGTTAGAAAGTGCATGATCTTGAACAGTTTTCTTATTTTCTGAAAGTATCCCATATTTATTTATGTTTATTTATAAAACTGGATTTACTTACGTTACCTTCATTATAGGATTGTTGCTTAGTAGGGTTACGCTGAAGAATATAAGTTGGTAGAGGTCAAGTAATAAAATGAATAAAATGGGATACTTGAAGTACAATAGTGAGGGGAGAGGACTGTGGCAAGTCTGATTTAAAAAACTTAGCATGCAAATTTTTATTAAAAAGTTTATTATTATTGTTATAACTATCATTACTGTTTCATTATTCTATCACTAGCCCTATGGTAACCCAGAATTATATAGTAATAAATTTTATTGTATTGATTTTGTTGTGCTACATAGCATTTTGCCTTATCTGATTACCAGACAGTTAAATAAGAGCATGTTGGATTAAAAATGCAAAGGGTTTTAATATTATCCATATTTTTCTAATTCAAAAATCACACAAGGCAAAATTATTTAAATGACTGCTTTAATACAAATATTCAAAGAATCAAGATAGCAGATTCATATAGCACTAAAATTCGAAATGAAATTTAAATTTCAGTTTATGCACAGGTAAAATAAATATGAAACTGTGTTTTGGCTTGTTAACTAAACAAATTATTCATATTTGAAGAAAACTCCTACTTTAAAAAAACATATTTAAATGATTTGCAAAGTACATCTCAAAGAGTAAAATATGAATAAGAGTTATGGGATATTTCAGAGTCACTGACAACGTAACATCAATAACAAGTGTAACCACACATATCTCACAGAACTGCCAACTGTCCTTCAAATAGATGGAATGAGAGTCTGTGAGGAAACCTTTAAGAGCTGCCTCAGGTACATGTTGATAGCATTTTTACCACACTGAAAGAGGCATTTCCCTTTCAAAAACACTGTCAGGGGCTCATAAACACAAGCATTCCTTAGGGTGCGGTTATTGCCTTAAAGAACATTGAGTCTGAGGAAAACAGTGCAGTTTTTAGGACCCTAATTTATAACAGTGTCATTTTGTTCATGAAATAGTTTTTTTTTTCTCCTAGTTTTATAAAGAAATAGCCTTCTATATCAACTATGAAACTAACAGAATTGGATATGAAGTGTTATTTCATTTTTTAATTTTTTTTTTTTTTGTCTTTTTGCCTTATCTAGGGCCACACCTGTGGCATATAGAGGTTCCCAGGCCAGGGGTCTAACAGGAGATGTAGCTGCCGGCCTTCACCACAGCCACAGCAACGCAGGATCCGAGCCACATCTGCAACCTACACCACAGCTCATAGCAATGCCTGATCCTTAACCCACTGAGCAAGGCCAGGGATCGAACCCGCAACCTCATGGTTCCTAGTCAGATTCGTTAACCACTGAGCTACGACGGGATCTCTGGAAGTGTTATTTCTAATTTACAATCACCTGTGGTTTCTAATCTTTTAAGGAGTAATGTGGAAAAACGTTGTTCAAAAAATAAGTGGAAGAGACAAAAGTTGCGGAGTTATTTGGAGTTCATTGAGTTAAACCATAATATAAAAATGTAAGTTGGAGAAAATCATTCCTTTCATTAACAGAATTATTTTAATCTTTTTACTTAATCTGGATAATCTTAGCATATATATTTTTTTCCAAGATTAGGAAGAGAATGAAACTATGTTATCCTGTACAAAAATCCAAAAGCACTAGTATATGCTAGTGATATAAAAATACCTCTGCTAGTATTTGAGTTCATGGGTAACACAGAAAATTCCAATGTTAAAGATAGCATATTGCTAAATGCACAGAGACATAAGCTATAGTTATGTAAATACTTTAAATATATATGTAATAAATATATTTCAGAACAGAGGTTCTACAAATATAACTTACGCGTGTTTTCACAATTTCACATATTCCATGACATTATCCCTATAAAAGTTATTAAAGAATTATAGTCATAAGGATAAATTTCCCTGTATAGAAAATTATTTTTTTAATAGTTAAATGATTAAAATGCCTCATTTCAAGAAGTAGTTGGAAGATATGAAATAGATCTATTTTAGGTATTCTTATAAGCCATTAATTAAATGACTGATACACTTACCAACAATTTTTGAGCATAATTTGTTTCATAATAAAGCATATATAAAATCCTTTGAAGACATAGTGGAAGGTTTGGCTTCTTCATGGAAGATTACAAAATGTTGTAAAATAAAAGAGACACTTAGGAAGCTGAACTATGATTGGTGGTTTGCCCACTGAGTAAGGTCAAGTGAAGGTATTCACCTTAGGAAACAAGATAAGCTGTGGTAAGAAGGTAGAAAAGAACACAGGATGGGAGGGAAACACTAAGTCCTTCATTATTATTCTAAAGAGAGATAAACAGGGATCAGATTGTGAGAAAAAGTTATTCAGTACAAATAAATTGAGAGTTCTGGTTGGCAATAGGAACTAGAAATGATTCAACGTTTTAGAATATAGAATGTATGTGGAAGATAACATGAAAGATACAAGAAGGTCAGGATCAGAAGGTTTTGTGGGCAAAATGAAACCTCAATAATATCTATTACTTCCTTCATGAACATGAAATTGAAGTATGAAATATATAAAAAGAGAAAAAAAGTCCTAATAACAGGAAGATAAGGATATGTGTTTTTATATACCACATATTTCAAGAAACAAACAGATCAATATTTATACATAGCAATTATATTGTAGATACTAAAATAAAGCAAATGAAATACATAGATGCAGCAAACACCCACTGAAGATAGAAACATATTAAGAAATGCAGATGGGGGAGAGTACCTATCATGGCTCAGTAGAACGAATCTGACTGGCATCCATGAGGACACAGGTTCAGTCCCTGGCCTCCGTTAGTGAGTTAAGGATCTGTCAGTCATTGCCGTGAGCTGTGGTGTAGGTCACAGACACAGCTCGGATCCTGTGTTCCTGTGGCTGTGACTTAGGCCAATGGCTACAGCTCTGACTTGACCCCTAGCCTCGGAACCTCCATATGCTATGGGAATGGCCATAATAAAAAAAGAAAAAAAAAAGAGAGAGAGAGAGAGAAAAGAAATGCAGATGAATAAATAAGATTTGGGAAGCACAGAACACCATGGAACTGATGACATGGACAATCAACCTGGCAGATCTGTCCCCAAATACTTATCTGTCCAAAGTGTACTCATCAGTTTCAGACTTACTGCTGTTAAGACAAAACAAATATAGTAAAGATTAGCACCATAAGTGTGTTTTCTTCTTGCTTATCTCAAATAAAAATTTGGTAGGGGTGAGGGGGAATGTGCGGACTTTGCTCCCACATACTCATATATATCTCACAGTAATCTTGTATCCAGAATATGAAGAATTTCTCCAGAACGAGAGGAAAAAAACACAATTTTGTAAAAATAGGCAAAAACATGAACAGGCCTTTCACAAAAAGAGGATATTCAAATGGCCGATAAGCAACACGCAAAAAAGAAAGGTAGGTAATGTCATTACTTGTCAGGCAAATGCAGATTAAAACTGCACAGGTATACCACCATACAAACACTGAAAGGCCAAAAATGAAAACACAAGGTAAATCAAGAGTAGGTGAGGATGTAGAGAAATGGGAACACTATCACAGAGTAGATGAGCTTGTAAAGTGTACAATCCTTTAAAGGACTACTAAAACTGAACTTTTTAAAGTCCTATTGTATGTACGCTGAATTTTTGTCTATCTTCACATATATTCTTTCTCTCAAATTTTTAAAAAACTCTCTCTTCATTTCCTTTTGATTAAAAACATTCTTCTATCAATTTCCTTTTTCACTTAAGATAATACTTACTGTATTTACTCATTTGTGTTTCTTACAGTTTATTCTTCAGTTGTAATTTTTCTTTTCTTTCTCATTCTGAACTGAATTATTCATCTCTTTTTAAACATTTGTTTCAAATATATTTCTCAAGTGTTCCAGAACAGAGTTATGCTGGTTTTTTTTCCATCTCTTTTTATTTTAAAAGTTATTTTAGCTTATTCTGAAGCAGTAGGTAATAGTTTAATGGTATGCATATTTTTGGTAGGATTTTATTGCCTGTAGAAATGACCTTCTATTTCTTATTCTCTTTCCTCATATAAGACTTTACATAGAATTTGACAGGGATCCTTTTCTGTGGCTCATGTTTACATGAAAAGGATTGTCTACACTTTGTAAGGGACAAGTAGTGGGGAAGCTTTTCTAGGTTCATGTCTCTACACTTCTTTTTCTACTGTTTTCATGAACAGCTAAATACATGGCCTTCTGCTTTAAAATTTTACATCCTCTGAGTCCCTCTTTACTTCTCTTTCTTTTTCCCTTTGTCTCTATCCTGCTCATTTCAGATTCAATCATTAGCAGATTCTTCTAAGAATACAGATTTGTTTCGGGAAGATTTGGTAAAAAAGCAAAGAATATATATTTCCCAGGCTACTTCGGTATCATTTTTCCAGCCTACCTTTCCCCTTCCATGTTATAATTCTCTTCTCGTATTGGCTTGTCAACTATGGGGTGAACACCTGTTGAAATAAGTATTTTCTAGTTTTCAGTGCTGTAAGAAGCACTTCCGCCTTCCTCTGGATCTTCCTATAACCTTATGGATATAACACAAGTTTGATAGTTGTTGGGGATTTGTCCCCGCCCAATAGAATAATGAAATCCATGGGGGTGGCTGCTGTACAGTGGAAACTAGGTAGACTAAGTCTGGAACTTCAGGGCTTCATAGGGGTTGTAATTAGTGTACCATGTTCAATACTTGGCAATAAAAATTACAACAAACCTATAAAGACAGAAAAAGATAATTTGGTAATGATAATCTAGATAACCTCAACAGAGCACAAAAAATAAAGCTAAATGAGAAGTCCAGTTTGAGTGCTGGCATACATAGAACATGGGATGTATGACGGAAAAGGTAGGTAGGTAAGCATTATCCAATACAGATATATAATGAGCCACCGCAGTGGGGGAGTCTAATTGCTATTTCAGCTTAATTAACACTTCAGTCTTCCTTATTGGTGCTACCATCTACAAACTATAGGCTAATGTCAGTGTTTAATTTCCAGCTGATGTATAAAAGAATTGATATCCCTTGGCAAAATGGTGGCTTGCAGGAATTTGTGTTTGCCCTATGTCTGGGGTGCGACTTTCTTCATCTAACCAAAGGACATGATTAGATGCTAAACAGCAGAGTGGTGAACTTTGATGGTTATTCTCCATTTCCTCCCCACCTATACTCCATATTTTTCTTTCCTTTCTTTCTTTTTTTTTTTTTTTTGTCTTTTTGCCTTATCTAGAGCTGCATCCGCGGCATATAGAAGTTCCCAGGCTAGGGGTCTAACAGGAGCTGTAGCTGCCGGCCTACGCCCCAGCCACAGCAACGTGGGATCCGAGCCACGTCTGCAACCTACACCACAGCTCACGGCAACGCCGGATCCTTAACCCACTGAGCAAGGCCAGGGATTGAACCCGCAACCTCATGGTTCTCAGCTGGAGTTATTAACCACTGAGCCACCAAGGGAACTCCCAGCCACCAAGGGAACTCCCATTCTCCATATTTTTCTGACCTATTTCTTTTATTAGAGATTCTGACTTATACAGTCTATATTACCAGAGAACCCTTGTTGTGAGTTAAGCATCACTTTCAGTTTCAGTAATTATATCCAATCTGCCTCTGTGAGTTAAATGCTATATTCTGTTCTCTACAGATACTATCATTTCCACAGACATAAGTCCATTTAAACAGCAACATCTTTCGCCCTAAACAATAGACTGTGGGCCCCTCTGAACTTCACAAAAAAATATTCTCTTGGTTCTTGAAAGTCATCATTACCCAAATCCTGTAATTTCTCTTTTATGTGTATTAGTTTCTCATAGAGCAGGAATTATACTTCCCTAAGACTCTTCTGAGATCGGACTCTGGTTATTAGCCTGGAGATAACTGGGAAAGCAGGCATCTGATCTTGAGGATGAAAGGATTTTATGAGACTTCTGCTTCAGTTGAGGTAAAAATATGTGTATCTGCAATAAAAGTAAGTGCACAAGGAGAGAATATTTTTTGATTTTTAGAGTCTAAGACACAAATATTAATTTGCATATGTTCACAACTGGTCAAAACCACTTATTATTGCATATTAAAATTTTTTTTTTTTTGTCTTTTTGCCTTTATGGAGGGCCGCACCCGTGGCATATGGAGGTTCCCAGGCTAGGGGTCTAACAGGAGCTGTAGCTGCCGGCTACAGCAGGATCCGAGCCGCGTCTGCAACCTTCACCACAGCTCACGGCAACGCCGGATCTTTAACCCACTAAGCAAGGCCAGGGATCGAACCCGCAACCTCATGGTTCTTAGTCGGATTCGTTAACCACTGAGCCACGAAGGAAACTCCCATATTAAATATTTTGATGAATATTTTATTAATGACGTAATTGAAATTTATTCAAATTGTATATATAATAAATTATATGAAATTAAAATTTATAATTTATTAATTGTATATCTAAATATGATAGATCAGGCTTTTTTTAACAACTATTTTATGGATCCATATTACTATGAGCACAGAATTTTTATCTTTATAAAATTATTAAAATATAATTATATTTCTAATTTTAAGTCTCTTTATTCATATAAATAAATAATTGGGAAACTGAATTTTAAAGGGAGGCAGGAAAAAAGAATTGACAGAAGTCTTTGAAACTTGGCTTAATTTCACACAGAAGAATTTTAGGGAAAAACTATATTTGGAATTGAAGCTCTGGACATTGATTTCTTCCGTACATAAGAAAAACATTATGCATCTTGTTTTTTGTACAACCTACCTGGAAAATCACTCTCTATACCTTCCTTGGATTTTCTTATAGTCTGTGTACTAAGAAATCTAAATAGTTCTATTCTTCTCTTGAAATGAGTGCACACACACACTCACGTACCTGAATTTTTTTTTGTGTGTGTTTTTTTTTTTGCTTTTAAGGCCATACTAGTGGCAAATGGAAGTTCCCAATTTAGAGGTCGAGTTGGAGCTACAACTGCCAGCCTATACCACAGCCACAGCAATGCGGGATCTGATCCACATCCGTGACCTACATCACGGCTCACAGCAACGCTGGGTCCCTGACCCACTAAGCAAATCCAGGGATTGAACCTGCATCCTCATGGACACTAGTAAGATTCGTTTCTGCTGTGCTAACAGGAACTCCCTAAAGTTTTTTTTTTTTCTATATTTGTTAACCATTTTCTCTCAAACTAGATAGTAAATCATGAAAGACAATGTCAGGATATGTTTTCTGTATCATTTTTAGAGACATGGGACTTAGACACCTAATGCAACCAATTGAACATTGACTATTAAGGGGTATTTCGTGTGGGCCAGAATACCTTGTCATATCTAGGGACTGCTGCATGACTTTTCAGGTCTTCCACTTAGTCATTAGTAGAATAAAAGAGGTATTATAATAGCCTTTATCTTAGGTAGTATTTGTGAAGATTAAATGATTTAATACATCAAAAGTACTTACAACACTACCAGGAATAGAGTCAGAACTCAGTCTGTGTTAACTATTACAATTCTTCTTAATAAATTATATCTATATATTCTTGCTCTGTCGCATCTATCTCTCTCTCTATATATATCACCCCCAGGATATTATCTATAAGTCTACTGGCATCAAACTTTTAACTAGACTTGGAGCAAGTTTTCTTTCATCATTTTGAATTGATCTTCACTTCCAACCCAAATTGATTCTAACATCTCTTTTGGTCTTTAACTTTTCATAGTTCTGTTCTTTCACATCCAGCTCTTCTAGTAAAAGATGAAACTTTTGTGTTGTATTATACATCTTCAAATTACTCAAACTCCTCCACACAAGTTTCTGATACGAATTAACACTGAGTAGGAACTCCCTTCAATCTCTGTACTCCACACAGTATCCAAGTTAAGAAACAGGTCTTAAGCTGAATTTCATTATAAACCACAATAGATTTTTCTTTTGAGGTAATTTAGAAAAGATTTTTTCATAAACGTATAAAAAATTATTATTGAACTCTAGATCATAGTGATCAGACTGTGTTCAGGACTAGCAAGTTCAGGTCCACATCTGACATGAAATTCACAAAAGAGTAAAATCAAACTGTTAAAAATTAGGTATGTTAAGTATGCATTGAATTATATGCTTTAGAAATAAATATTTGATTAAATGATTTAATTAAAAAACACTGTTATACAGGACACAGGTAAATGTGGAGAGCTTGATCAGAAAAAGGGAGAAATCCATTTGAGGAACATAGAAACAACTATAACAACACATCTCCACACTCATCAAGACACTTACTACAAGAATGTGTGGTCCACTCCTGAGTTCCACCAACTTGCTTGAAATGTCATTGACCTCAACATCTTTAAACACTTAGTACAAATACCTTTCTTCTTTTAGATTCAGAAAAAAGATTAAGGCAACCATTTGTTATAAAATGTATTTCCAAGTATTTTAAATTATTCATAGCATAACTCTTTTTTGAAAAGCAAAAATAGCAAGCTAAGCCCAGCAGTTTCCAGTACATAAATCATTATGGTAGCAATAACAAGGGGGTGTGATTATGTTGACTAACTTCTGCAGAAAGTACTGGCATAGCTCAGTGTGGTGTGCAGAGAGTTTGAAGGGATTAATCACATTTTTACTTTACCTTAAATGATGCATTCTATTAAAAAATATTATTATTGTCCAGGCCATTTATGTTTATAAAAAATCCTGCTTTTCTCATGGTGCTACCACGAAATCTTGATTAAATGAAATTCCAGAGCCATTATTATTTGATTCAGAGGTTTAAGGGGAAAAAAATTCCCTGATAAAAATCTTTTAAAATATGTAATTGTGCGCCATTTCAAAAATATAGTGTGAATGGCATATATCATAGCTCCTTTGCAGACATGAGTTTTTGACCCTAAGTAACCATCAGAAAAACTAATTCTCATTGAACATAGAGTATTTGGTGGAAGTAAAGGAGACTATATTATGTCTATTCACATCCTCCAGAACCCACAAAATTTGTCTCATTTGTTTTTATCTCTTGAAAAATTAACCCAGAGAAAATAGAAAGTTTCTTGAAGGTTTTAATAAGTTCAGTTTTCTTATTAAAAGGCTACCATATAGGCATATACTGATTTTACACACACACAGACACACCCATACTCATTAGTTTGATGCTTCACTATAACCTCAAAATATATTTGACAGCTTATCAATTTTTCTTATTTCCATTTCATATTTAGCAGCATCATTCCTTTTTCAATTATCTTCATAGGTCTCCATTGACTATATAGGTGCTTCAGAAAATTATAATAATCCATCTCCTCCCCTAAAAACACATAATCTAAATAGAAGGTATTGCATTTTTTAGGAATCTCTTCCCTTCTCTCTTGAAAGAGCAGACATACTTGTCCTCCATTCCCTGGTTAATGACACGCATCTAGGAAAGAACGTAAATTTATAAGGTCATCCAATCTACACCTTTTTCATTAATCTTATGAAAATTACCACCTACGCATCTCTGTTGCCTCTTTCCTGAGAAAAATTCTACCAGTCCTGTTTATTTCTAGTCAATTCTCCATGGTGCTGCTCAAATGATTATCCCAAAATGAAAATCTGTTCATCGTTTCCCTACTTGAAATCTCTCTGTGACCTTTCTATTCATTTGTCCTACCCAGACACAGGCAAAACTTAGCTAATCAGTTTTATGAGAGGCAGTGTAGTGTTATGCAGTGGTTTTTCAGCTGTGCTTTATGATCTACATTAGTGGGTCATGAAATCAATTTAGTGGGTCATGTGGCCAGTTTTAAAAAGATAAAATTTAATAGACTATGGTGGAGTAGAATAGAAGGAAATAGCATACATAATCAGTAAACTCAGAGAAGATGTGTGGTCTTGGGAAATAATGTTGAACTGCAAGGATCCACATATAGACAAGATGGAGAGTACTCTGTGTTATCTATAGATCATGGACTTTTAGCTGGAGGCAGTGATAGGATGGGGCTTTTTCTTCCCGAAGAAAGTAGTGAGTACGTTCTGTGTGTGTGTTTTAAATTCCTGCAAAGCAGGTTATCTCCAAGTTTTGTAGCTTAAAAAGCAACAATTTATTACTTGTCATTCTGTGGCTTGAATGGATAGTTCTGTTCTACATGATGTCAATTGGAATCACCAACTCATTTGCTTTCAGGTGGCTTTTCAGATGTCTGGGACCTTGATTTTGACTTCAGCCTGGGGGTCCACAAGTTCCCTACTTCCTCATGGTGTTTCATTCTCTACGGGTTCTCAATATGGCCTTCTTCATCAGAAGAATAAGCTGAACATCTTTTCATCTCAAGACTGGTACAGCAAAAATTTCTCTTCCCCCACATTCTGTTAGTCAAAGCAAGTCCCAAGGCTAGTCTAAAGGCAAAGATAGGGAAATAATAACCCATTTCTTAATTGGAGGAATGGCCAAAGTCTTATGGCACTCTTTAATCCACATATCAACAGGGCTTACTCTGCCAGAGACAATATATGAGTACCCCCACCCTGCCCCATCCAATCCATTTCATTTTCACCCTGACACTCAAAACAGCCTTCTGGATGGGAGGGTAACTACCTCTGAACATTGCAATGTGAGTGAAAATGTTTGTTCACTGCAAACTAAATCTTAGGAACATAACAAGAAATATTCTTTAGTGAAACTTTCATTTCAAAAGGGGGCGGGCAGGTGCAGTAGTCCTGGTGTGTGGTATACAATCTATTTCTTTCTATGGATCTTGGTAAACAAAGTTTAGAAGGCATTTGAGTGGTAATGAAGAGCACAGAATTCAAAACCAGACAACCTGAGTTTTATTATTAGTCCTGTTACTAGTAGTGTGACCTTAAGCAAGTTACTTAAACAGTTTATACCTCACTTACCTCATCTATTAGTGGGAGTACACTAGTAGCTACTTCTTAAATTTGCTATGAGAATCAGTCACTTTATACATGTCTATAAGCTGAAGTTAAAACAAAGAAAATAATAATGAAACCAAGTAGAACAATAGCAAAATTTAAGATGGGGCACTGATTACAAAAGTGTTATGAAAGTTGAAAGATAAACAGGATGGTAAAATAACCCAGAGATTAATACAGAGAAAACAATATTTCTCCTATGGCTGAAGGACAAAGGATGGTTGTGGTTTCTCTGGAGCTTGAACCAACCCACCGGATTTGGGAACAGAGAGAAAGGAACTTCCTGGCAGGAACTTGGCATCATGGCATCACAGTGCCCTAGACAGAGGATACAGCCATATCCAAGAAAGAAAGGAGGAGAGAGGCACTGACTTTGCTAGTTTTCTTCCTCTTTTATCTCCCCACAAAACTTCCCTTGCCTGAATCTAACTAGAAACCAAATGTCAGGAGAAGGTAGCTTTTAAGGAGGAATTCCACTTCAATACAGAGCAGAGTAAGAAAGAAAGGAGAGGCAGTGAATCTAAGAACGAGCAAAATGGTCAATACAACATGTAAGAGGTTAAGAACATAAGCAAGCATGGGCTATTATACTTCCACTGTCCTTCATTTTAGTCAGCAGTGCTGAATCTTTTCAGAGAGCTTAAAAAAAGTTTATCCACCTGTTAGGAACGCACATAGAATTCTTCACACAGCACTGAAAGACTCTCTCACATTACACTGTAAGTGCCTTATTAGAAGATACTGTGATTTAGTCACCGGTGGAGCTCCTGGCACATTACTCAGCAAATGTGGTCTTTCAATGAATGCTCTGTTTTAAACTAAAAAATGGTCAATTTTCTGAAACATTTCTGTCACTGACCATATTCAGGCAATTAGCACCTCACTTCAGGTCAGCTCAATGTTCTTGTATGATTCTCTTACCCATTCCACATGCTGCCACACTTGCCTTTATTAAAAGTAAATACATGAAGATAACAACTTAATGTTATACAACAAGCTGTAAAAGGAAAACATAAATATGATAAGTTCTTTACTTACAGGATACTCTCACATGATTCCATTATCTGGTTTCAACCTAATTTTCCAGCTTTACATTTTCCCTCCATTCAAGTACACACCTTCCATTCACATATACTCCACACAGCATGCTCCTCCAGGCACCTACTCTCTCCTCTCAGAATATCTTTTCCGTATTCCTCTGCAATCTGACCAGAAGCAGCTACTCCTCCCTCAAGATTCAGTTCAACCTCTTGGGTAAAGTCCTGTTCAATTCTAAAGAGAAATGGTCACGTTCTTCAATTGTAATTACTTCCATTAGAGTTCTGCATTGATTATCTATCTTTCATTGTCAGTGCTTCTCAAGCCTACGTTCACATCAGAATTAGACCACAGTCTAATTCACAGTAGAATTAGACCACATTCAAGCACATTTTATCAGAACTCTGGGCATTGGTAGTGGAACCCGGGCATCAAATTTTAAAAGCTTTCCAGAAAATGTTAATACCGCGTTTGAAGAGCACTATTTCTAGACTGAATTCTTTTAAGAGCAGTGATAGGGCCATTTAAAGACGTGTAATTTTTATGCACTTAAATATGTATAACAGTTTCTAAAACAGAGTTGACCCTCAAAAATATTGTCTAATAAAACAGAATGCATACATCTACACAAGTAGGACATTTCTGGTCCAAACATCCCTCACTTGAATGAGCTTTTTTCAATCCTCTTTTAGATGTAGATGAATATGAATACATTGAAAAAATGACAATCAAACAGTCTGGCTACCAATGATTACATTCACTGATTAAGCTTAGAAAAAGTCTCAATCATTCTGCAAGAATATAAATCTAGAGGAGCTGTTACACTTTTATTAGGGGCTGTAGGTCAAATATGTATACTCATATATTAAGAAGTTCATTCAAATGATTTATAAATTACTTGCTATCTAGAAATTATTAGCATAGTATGAGCTATTATGAAATGTGATATCCACATATTTTGGGTTTGTTATGATTTAAATCAATTATTCTAGAAAACTGAGAACTAAAGTAATCCTCACAAATATTTGCTGATGTTTGTCCTAGTCAACTGACAATTTAAATTTATGTTTATTGTAGAGAACTACCTTAATTAAGCCACATGTACCTACTGGGCTGTTAACCACCTAGCATAATGATTATTCAATAAAAAAATGGGGAAAAAGAGAAATAAAGATTTAATAACATTTTTTGTGACTGCTTGAATTATGTACTCAGAGAAGGGAAAGGGAGAGTATTGGCAAAAACAGTTGCAATCTAAAGACTTTAACAGTTACATAAGAAAGACGACTGAAAAAAGCACATTTAAAATAAGTACTTTAAGCTTGAAAAAGAATGATGACAACCAACTTTAAGTTCATACTTAAAGCCAAGAATGTTCTCCCCTCTTAATTGTTACCGGAAAGGGGGAAGAAGAAATGTATATTACAGCCATGCCCATATGGAACCTGCTAATATTATTGAAATTCTCCCACCATACCTTCTTGATGAGCTAAAGAAGAGGAGATATCAAAATGCAAATATAGAGTATATCTAAATGGTAGATTGATCCTAAAAATAAAAAGGTAGGAGGCAGTTCCCATTGTGGTGCAGTGGTAATGAACCCAACTAATATCCATGAGGATGTTGGTTCAATCCCTAGCCTCACTCAGTGGGTTAAGGATCCCACTTTGCTGCGGCAGTGGCAGCTCTATCTCCAATTTGATACCTAGCCATGGGTGTAGCCCTAAAAAAAACAAAAAAAGAAAAAAAAAGGGTGGGCGAGGAAGATAAAAGTCAAGAACAAGCTATCATTTAAAGAAAAGAATTTTATTTTGCATCTGTAGAAAAATAAAGATTTATCTTCTAATGATAACTCATATTATGGTAATTGGAAATGCAGCAGAGTTCCTGAGAAAGTCACCTGGAGATAGAGAAGTTGAATTAAAATTGATGATGTATCAAATGACATGTATTATTTCTGTATTAAACTTGGATATAGTAAAGGAAAACAAACTTCATTATAAAACAACTGGCTAAGCAGAGCATATAGACAGACCAATCAGCCAGTTCAATAATTAAGGCGGTTTCTTTGTCTTTTAAAAGACACATCCAGTATAATTTAACTAAAAGGGAAAATAATTAAGAAGTTTTAAGGGAATAACAGCACATTTCAAATTCTGATTATGTCAGGGTTAGGAAATAGAATCGTACAAAGAATCATTAAAATATTAACCGTGTAATTCAGGGGAGTGAAAAGATGAACATTCTTGATAAGATTACAATCTATTTACGAGACCTTTGGTTATTAATGGTGATATGATAACAAATATTCAGGTTGTTGGATTTATCTTTTTTCTTCAACTGATTTATCCTCTTGAATTCTTATAGAAGACCCACATTTTCCTGTGTCATCTCCTTTGCAGAAATCAGAAAATAATCTTGGATTGAAGGGCTAGGTAGCTGCTTCTGATTCTTACCATCAGTTTTACATCATTCACTTGCTTGGTTTCCCTGTCATTTTATTTTCTTTTCCTTTTTCAATAAGAAATATCAGTGCTCTTGTCCTTCCTGGGTATTATGTGGAAAGTGAGTAACTAACTTATTTTTTTCTCTCAAAAGTGCCTTATGTGTTCATGTTATGATGGACTGAAGAGCTCTCCATAATTGTATTTTTTTATCTGTTGAAAACAAGTTTCCATTCCCAAAAGCTTTGTCTTCGGATCAGCTTCAGTCTTCACAAATAAGACTTAGGATTTAGGAATATGTGGCCCCAGTTTATTCTATGTTATATCTAAAGGGCATTTCACTGAAGACCTCTGTGGGCAATCCCAGGGCTATCACTTATCATGATCCACGGCTCTCTATAAAAGGAAAGTATAAATATCTGCAAGTTCTCTCGGAAGAAAAATATTACTTACCTGAAAGATAGTTGGATGTGGCCCTTATACTGCACTCTTTCTTGGCTCAGAATGAACTCTCTTACTCTTTAAGAATGTCCTTCCAGAGGTTTAAAATAAAGATCTCATCAATCCTTCCTGCTGGCATCTTATCTCCAGTATTTAACAAATCTGGAATAAGCTCCAACTTCCTAGTTACTTGATTCCCTATGTGTAATACCTCCAAGAAGCACATCTAGCAATTTCCCATTTTCCAATGGTAGATGGGAATGTGAGTCTTATATAGAAATAAAAAAAAAAATGGCATAGAGGCAAGATTTTTTTTCACATTAACCCTGATTTGACCACAAGTTGCAAATATGTGTGTGTGTATGTATGTATGTATGTGTGTGTGTATATATATATATATATATATATATATATATATACACACACACATACACACATATGTATGCATTTACATACAGTAAAGGGTTGTCAGTTAACTATTAAATATTTATATTTTAAAATTATATCATCTCATTGAAAGTACAAAAACTATAACGTAGGCCCAGTGCTTGACTACAAGCAATAGTAATTCTAATAAATACAGAAAATAATGAGACAGTATCTACTCATTCTACCTATTAACTGGATTGTAGAATAATATGTACAAAAGTTTAAGACAGGACTTACTGTCGTGGCACAGCAGAAATGAATCTGATTAGGAACCATGAGTTTGCAGGTTTAATCACTGGCCTTGCTCAGTGGGTTAGGGATCCAGCCTTGCCATCAGATGCGGCTTGGATCCCGCGTTGCTGTGGCTGTGGTATAGGCTGGCAGCTACAGCTCCAATTAGACCCCTAGCCTGGGAACCTCCACATGCCACAGGTGTGGCCATAAAAGGATAAAAAGACAAAAAAAAATTTAAGACATAACAAACTGATATTTTCTTAAAAAGGGATTATGTCATAAAAGAAATGAATAATTTATTAAAATGGACAAAGACTATTAAATCTTAAATTAAGCATAAAGATGATTAAATGAAACATCTATATTTCTAGGGTAAAATGGTTATCTATACTAATAATGGTTATTTTGAGTTGAAACATTAAATTTTTATTATATTTCCATCTTATTTTGTGACTTCTTATTCAAATCTATATTATCCAACAATAAATCCCATGCATGGTATATGTGATATTTCCCAATTAGCCAGCATATTTAAATAAATAAACTAGTCCATTATCCAGTAAAAATAATGGTTTTAATTAATTGAGTAAATGCTGTTCCCTGCAACAGGTTTATTTAATCTCATGTTGTTTCATTTAAACTGGTGAGGAAGCTGAGGGCAACAAAATTAAATCTTCAAGGTCATATAGGTCATGAGAATCAGGTAAAACTACATTTAAATGGGTAAATTGTCTACTCCTGATGTGAAATAGAATTATCAGAAAAAGACAGACACATTTTAAATATGGATAATCTTCTTATTCATTTTCTTCTTACTATACTTAAACAAATATCCCTAATATACACAAGCCTTTACTTTAAATCTTCTTTGAAAGGCTTTCTGATTTTTTTACACAATTGTACATGCTGGTACTTCTAATATTTCTAACTTCTTTGAACACTAAGCTTTTCTCACTGAATTCCATATTTATAAGTATGTAGCCCAGTTCTATTAATGCCAGGATTTTCTGCCAAAATATATACCTCTATTACACTTGTTCTTTCAATCTATTTTTTTTATTTTCTTCTGAAGTGGTTGTCCCTGCTCTAGTGACCCAGAACTTTTTATATCACAATTCAAAACCAGTGCCACATACAACCTAAGAATAGCAGGATAATTCCAAATAGTTTTTAACTATAAAAACACAAGAACAAAAAGGTAAAGCTTTTTTATTTTTGGTCTTTTTAGGGCCGCACCCGTGACATACAGAAGTTCCCCGGCTAGGGGTAGAATTGCAGCTGCAGCTGCCAGCCTATACCACAGCCACAGCAATGCCAGATCCAAACTGTGTCTGTGACCTACACCAAAGCTCACGGAAATGCTGGTTCCTTTCACCCACTGAGCGAGGCCAGGGATCGAACCTGCATCTTCATGGATATTAGGGTTATTACCCTGAGCCACGACGGGAACTCCTAAACCTATTTTTAAAGAAAATAATTTTGTTACATATTGTTTTTTTCCTACATTATCTGGGTATATATTCTAAAAAACTTCAAATTTGTACATATCAATATCATGAAAACCCCTTACATCATTAAACAATTCTCTCAAATAATTAAAATATAAATTTACTTTTTTATTTTGTCCTTCCAAAGACATCAAACATCTCTAATATCTTAACATACAGACTTTCTACTTTTTTTAATAGGTTCTACAGATAGACATGCTACAACATTAATTTTTTATGGCACCTTTCCAAAAATTAATGCATTTTGGCACAAACCCTCCAAATCTGAAATAGCACATCTAACTGCCAAAGTCATGAATCTTTGTGAATCTATCAGTTGGACACACTCTGCAGCAGCAACAAGCCACCCTTAAGAAGAGAGTCAGTGTTTGCAGATGATCAAGCTAGGACTCACAAATGTCAAGGTCCTAGTACTGGCCTTGCCTGATCACACACTCTTTTACCTAATGTTGAGAAAGCTACAGGGGCTATTTTGGACTTTGTAACAGTAAATTTCCAAAAGTTGCCTTCATAGAAACAAAGACATACAAATGTTAAAACCTTAACCATTTTTATATTGCACACGTGTTATTTGTTTTTAATATTAAATGGGTTTGAAATATAAACAGAATGTTGTACTTAGCTTTTTCTACATATTTTCCAAGTATATCTGTCCCAAATAGCATGATGAACTTATACAACAGTACACTAACCTTGCTCTATTTCCCTTGGTAAAAGTTGAGCATCTAAAAATTCTCTCCACAATATTAAATTATCTTTTCCTTAACTTGTCAACACATTGTAATCAAAAACAGGCGTTTCTGCAGGTGAGATATAAAATGGCATGCTATGATCATAATGAAGCTTAAATGATAGATGTGAGGAGTATTGAGGAATGATTCTTCCCAAGGAACAGTTTAAGAAGCAGTATAAATGTCTCACAGCAGTGATGACAATAGAGAAGTGCAAATGACTATGGCAGGGAATTTTCGAGAAAATCTGCCATCTGTGTAAAAAGAATCTTGCCACAACAGGGTCATGTCATGGAAAACCATTCACTAAGTGAACACAAATATTCTGAGCATAACAGTTTGATAAAAAGTATTGTTCATTAGAAATTAATTTTCAGTTGAGGAACTAATAATATTTTGATGATTAAAATGGATGACAGTCATTTGATTTCCTTAATTAGTATATATATTTTTCTCATTTAGGGTACTGGTCAAGTGACAATGACATTATTTTCAAATCTAAAAAAATACACAGAAACTAATTTATAATTGTTTTCCTTATCCAGATTTCTCCTTGTGTTAGGCGGTTTTTTTTTTTTTTTTTTTTTTGCAATTTAAAATTAGAGTTCATCTCAATGTAAATACAAATATGTGACTTTATTTGTAATTATTTTATAAAACTCCCATGTTATCAAGGGGGAATTGTTTTTAGAGGAGGTTGCTTGAGTGTTCTTACTGTCTGCTAATATTGGTTTGTAACATCACATAAATATCATGTGTACAACATCCTATTTCTGTTTTTATATATACTATAGCAAGCTTACCAGCAAAAATTTAGTTTCCTATCCCTCACCAAACAGATGCCTCTCTTTAACCTTTTTTCCCTCCCACATCCCTCTACCCCTCCCCTTCTGGTAACTATTACTCTATTCTCCATATCTATGCATTTGTTCTTATTTGCTTTGTTCATTTATTTAGTTTGTTTTTATATTCCACATATGAGTGAAATCATATGGTATTTGTCTTTCTCCATCTGAGTTACTTCCCTCAAGGTCCATCCATGCAAATGGCAAGATACAGCAATAAAAAAATAAATCTAAAATAAATAAAATTCTATAGCTGAAAAACAAACAAATAAGGAGGAGTTCCTGCTGTGGCACAACTGGGTCAGAGGTGTCTCAGCAGCAGTGGGACACAGGTTCAATCCTGGCCTGGCATAGTGGGTTAAGGCTCTGGGGCATAGGTGGCAACTGTGGTTTGGATCTGATTCCTGGCCTGGGAACTCCATAAGCCCTGGGGCAACCATAAAAGGATGACAAAGAAAGAAAGAAAAAAGATTGCCTTCTAAATTCAATCATGATTGTGAAAGAAAAGGGACTCTCTACCATGACTATTTTTCTTGATACTCTTTTGCTCGTTCTAAAATTCAGAAACTGTGAGCACTTGGTTGCTAGGCCAACTCTAAGAATGCAATGAACATTTATTGAAGAAATACTATGTGGTGTATGGAAATTTTATGCAAATAAAAGTTATCTCAATTACTCTCTGAACAAGTCCATTACTTCAGAGATACATAAATTAAGTCATATGAAAGGTAACTAACTTGTCCATAGTAACACAGCAAGTAAACTTTGAGCCAAAATTTCAACCCAAGTTACCTTATTCTAGGGCTTTCAGGTTCATCTCTGAATGAGCCTGCTCTGATGGTCAATGTTTTCCCAATTTTCTTTCAATCATTTTTTTTTATGTTTGTAACCATGACTGGCTATTAATTTGAGTTTCTGTATTTAACATCAGCATCAGGTGCCAAAAACAACGCTCATGTTTTCAACAAAGCACTCAGAAAAGATGAATAGGTAGCCTTTTTCCTACATGGATGCCTTTGCCTCTCTAACACATATTGATAAAAATTATTACATGTACTATTTTGGTTTTTCTTCCAAAGTAATAATTTCATGAGGCAATTTGCAGCAAATTATTGCATAATCCGTTACCTTCTTTCTTTCTGTAATCAGATCCCTTGACTCACTAGTATACTTCTGCCTCTAAGTCCTAATTCTCTTTCCCTCATTCTCTTTACTTATAGTTGGTGTGCCTGCAAGCAGTTGCTAATATAGTAGCCTGAGGGCCTAGTGGGAGAACTGCAGCGTTTGCATTCTCTCCCGCCCCACCCAGGAACTCAGAGAGAGAAAGATAAGGCAGTAACTTCTGTAATTTCAACATAAAGTTATGTCATGTTATCATTTACTCAGTGTTCTCTGGTCATATAATTCTTCCCTTTAATTTATCTTACCTAATAACAAGCTCTCCTTTAAAGGGAGGGATTTTCCTTTTCCAAATAGGTGTAAAGCTAAGTATGTAGTATGAGAAACAAGCAAAGGAAGCCCTTGGAGAAAGAGATGGAAGAAGGGAGAATTGTATGTTGGTTTAGAATAAAAGGAACAAGCAGAAGATTTACACGCAACATTATTATGGTGTGTTGTATGTCAGTGAATTCAGAGTTAATACACATGCATATAATGGAATTAATATTTTGGCCCTGGTAATGTAAAACGGATTAAAAAAAAATAGTGAAAAAAAGACAAGAGACTGCTGTGACAAAATGGGAAGTGAACAAAGTCTGTATTTTTAAAAGTTGTTTTACTATAGTTGATTTACAATGTTCCTTCAATTTCTTCTGTACAGCAAAGTGACAGAGCCACACATACAGATCCCTGTGCTATATGACCCCATTACTTACCTGTTCTAAATGTAATAGTTTGCATTCACCAATACCAGACTCCCTGTCCATACCCTTCTCCCTGTCTCCTTCCGCCCTGGCAAACACAAATCTTTACTCCATGTCCATGATCTGCTCCTTTTTTGTAGATAGGATCAACTGTGCCATTTTTTAGATTCCATAGGTAAGTGATATCATATGGTATTTGTATTTCTGTTTATTAAGAAGTCTGTATACTTGAATGAAACTTAAAAACACACTGGAGCACGTAATATACAAAGCAGCCCAGGACTGTTGAGACCATCACCACCTAGAGGATCCTGCTTTGGTACTATGGACTTAACTTTGGGGATACTTCCTTATCTTAAAGGTTACCAGTGTTTTGGGATGGTTTTCCAGAAGAGGCCTTGACCGGCCTCTACCAGTCTCCACCCTCTCAAGGAGCAGACTTCACTGCACTGAACTAGTCTTCCAGAAGCTGAGCTAAGGGGTGTGTGTGGTTAGCCTTGTCTCTCTGCATCACACAGCCTGTATGCAAGGAAGCCAGAACCCACATTTTCCTGAAGATTGGGGTTTTAATTTTGTTTTTACTGCACCTGACAAAATATAGTTATCTGATTGTTCCTCAGTTATGTTATTTTAATACAATAAATTAAATGTAAAAAAGTAAGAATAAATTCACATTGTTTAAGCCTGGATTCCTGAAGCACTGAGCAACCAACAAACAAGGGGGAAATCTGTTAATGTTGCTTTAACCTCGGGGCACAGGTAATTCCAACCCCACCCAAATCTGGCCCACACAACACAGCTACAAATTATTTTGTACATTTTGAAATGTTTCCATAAAATCAAAAGAAAATATTTTGCACCCATAAAAGGTATAGGAAATTTAGATTTCAATGTTCATAAAATAAAGTTTTTCATTATGGGAATATAAAATATATGGAAATTTATTTTCTCTCATTATATATGTATATAGTATTCTTCATTTTGCCTCATGGCTAGCAAAGTCTAAAATATTTACTAATTAGCTCTTTACAGGAACAAGTGTTTTTTGACCTCTGGCTTACTTAATCAGACCCACCTGGAATTAGAGAGAATTCTTGAAATGACACTGTCACTAGCCTATTGGGGTTGTGGATGAAATAGATTCAGGGAAATTTTCTCACTCAGAACTTTCACTGAAACAGATGGGACAAGGAAATAATATGCATATGAATTAATTATATAATTGATTTGTTATTTATAATTTGTTATATCAATTTTATACCCATATGAATATATGAATATATAATATGTCATGTGGCTATATAATATATTCATATTATAATGAAGATTTTATTTGGTATTTCTTTTTTCTTTTTTGTCCACCCCACACACATGGAGTTCTCAGTCCAAGGTGACATGTGATCCTTTAACTCACAGTGCTGGGTGGGGATTGAACCAGGATATTGGTGCTATAGAGACACGGCTGATCCTATTGTGTCACAGCACAGGAGCTCTGAATCTGACCTATTTTTATTCAATATACAGAAGAAACACATTGGGGAAGATAGTATATTTATCATCACAATGAGATTTTATCCTATATCAGTTTACACTCTTTTAATTTTTTCTATTTTTTCTTTATTAAAGTTGATTTACAATATTCTGTCAATTTCTGGGGTACAGCAAAGTGACTCAGTTATACATATATCTATACATTTTATATTATCTTCTATCATGGTCTGTCACAAGTGATTGGATATAGTCACCTGTGCTATACAGCAGGACCTCATTGCTTATTCATTCTAAATGTAATAGTTTTCATCTACTAACCCCAAACTTCTAGTCCATCCCCCTCTCTCCCCTTCCCCTTTGGCAACCACAAGTCTGTTCTCTATGTCCATGGACTTCAAAACTACAAAGTACTACCTCACACTGGTCAGAATGGCCATCATTAATAAGTCTACAAATAACAAATGCTGGAGAGGGTGTGGAGAAAAGAGAACCCTCCTACATTGTTGGTGGAAATGTACATTGGTACAACCACTGCGGAAAACAGTATTGAGGTACATCAGGAAATTAAATATAGAACTACCATATGATCCAGAAATCCCACTCCTGGGCACATATCCAGACAAAACTTTCATTCAAAAAGATACCTGCACCTATATGTTCATTGCAGCACTGTTCACAATAGCCAAAACATGGGATCAACCTAAATGTCCATGGACAGATGAATGGATTACGATGTAGTACATATACACAATGAAATACTAGTACGCCATAAAAAGGAAAAAATAATGCCATTTGCAGCAATGTGGATAGAACTAGAGATTCTCATACTAAGTGAAGTTAGAAAGACAAATACACCCTTTTAATTTTAATGTAGTCAGGTTCACTACCAATAATCAGCAAACAATCGTGAGTGTGCTCTTCTCCCCTCCCTCCGATATTTTCCTCATGAACAGATTTGGGTCTCTGAGTATATAAATTGTAGGAATTAATAATTGGTTGATCCATTCCAGAAAAATTTGGCAACAATCAAGGACAAGTTCTAGAAGACACTTTTTGAGAGTGGAGAGCAAATCTAAAATGATGAGAGCTATTTTTAAATTGAATTTATAAATTCAAGCAAAATAAACTGCAGTATGTTTAGATTATAAGGTGGAGAAATAGCATTTAAATAGGCCATATATTTAGAAAGAGAAGGATGGTTACATGACCCAAATCTGTAAAGGTGACTTTCTGAATTACAGCTAAACAGCATCTGGTTAACTAGGGGAGACTTACTGAGCAGTCAAATACAAGGCTTTATCAGATTAAGGGCAGGTTTGATGGATCCAGGCACCAGATAAGATGTCCTCTGATAGCTCTACTTAAGCAGCATATTTGACATTTTCTTGACTAACACATATACTCTTAAAAATAACTATGTACTATAAAAATTACAATGGAAGTCATTAATTCTTAAAAGGCTTTAGGAATAAAAAACTAAATCAATTTTTTGATTTTACATTATAGTAAATATTTCTTCAAAACAACTGACACACTGTCTTTCTTTTTCTTTTTCAAGCAGTGAGGGCTGGCAGATCTCCGGGCTAATCTTATCTCACTAATTAATCTCACTTATTAAGTATTTCATATTCTGTGTTTTGACTTCATGTTCTTTTTAAGTCGCAAAGATAAGATAGACAAGCAAAAGACAAATAATGAATTACCAAGGTTTATACTGATCACAAATATATTTTTATAACATTTAAAATTAATTTTAGTCATTAAAATTAATTTGCAATATTTCCTACTTGTAAAAAGATAAATCAATAAGGCTAAAGGAAACTATGCCCACTGGTCCAAGTCTTTGCTTTTTCACAAGCATTTCTTTCTGAGCTGCCATCCAATCTCTGAATCTGTAGAAGTGAATCCAAAACTGCCAGAAATGAGGAAAAGATCATGGTACAAAAGAGGTATAGGGAAATACATTAGCTACTGTAACCAAGTATATTATTACTAAAAAAGTGTGTGATGAAAATTGAAACAATATATTTTAATACATAAATATGATGTCAACCCTCTGATACATTCAAGTACCTTACTATTTTATTCAGAGTAAATGTTGGGGTCCTTACTAGGAGCAGAAAGTCTCACTGAGATAACCTGCCCACCCCCTCTCTTTTTACTCCATCCCTCTCTCATTCAATCCAATTCAATTGGTCCATGAATTTGCAACGAGTCAGGCAAAACCCACTTCAGAGCACATTGCTATTCCTCCTGTCTGAGAAGCTATTGCTCCAGACACAACTCCTGAAAAGCCCTCTTTACTTCAAGTCTTCAAATTAAGTCCCCTTCTTAATAAGGCTGGCCTAATTTTCCACCCCACCTTCCTAATACTTCATCTCTTCATTTTCTGGAGCATTTTGCTTCCTTTTCACTCTCTGCATTTTGCTTAAAATATAGTTTCTTGACTAACCTCCTCACTAGAATCCAAAGATTTTTCTCTATGTTCACTGATGCCTCCCTTGTTATAGAAGCATGTCTGTCAGATGACACCTTTTCCATAAATATTTGCAAAAGGAGTAAATGCATAAATACAGACTTTCAATCTTTTAAGATTTACTTCTTTCATTTGAGACCACTATAGATGGCATAATCAGTGAATTAGCTCTTTTTTTCTTTTGATAATGATATAAGAACAAATTAGAATAGTTTAAGTCTAAAAAATTAGACGGAAATATCCCAAGGGTGTTATCAGTACTCTAAGTCTCTCTTCCTACAGGTTCTCCTTCTGCTGCTCACTTTTGTTTAGATTCTCATAGACTCTCTAGTGGCAAATAGTCCTTGGCAGTTTCATGGATTTGGAAATTCACGAACCTAGTATCATGCCCAAGAGTGAAAACAAAAATCAAGAGGAAGGTTCTGAGCATTTTGGCTGTTCATGTGTCTACTACCAAACCACTGATGATGAACAGGGGTTGAAATTCTGTAATTTCTCAGACCTCAATCAGATACCTAATGGCAGAAGAGGTCTTCCCAGTTCCTTCTTCTGGATCAACAGTTTCTTAATCTATACAAACATGTCTACAAAGAAGGATTTCTCCATTTGTATTGAGTTGCAATATCTTCTGAATTTGATGTAACATGCACCCAGAAAGATTTTGCCCAGGAAGCAGAACCTCAAACAAATCCAGGAAATTTCACTGGGGAAATAAAAACCAAATTCTCCTGCCAATCCAGAAAACAACTCCACAATGGTAGATGAGAAAGAGAACAATTTTATTATTGACTAAGCATTGAGCCAGAATGCCATCCACTAAGAGAATGGAAAAATAAAAGGAAATCTCACCCATTTATCTGTTCTCAGATAATAACTAGTTCTTGAGTAAGAGGATTGACAGCACCACTTGCCACCCACACTCATCCTAGATTCACCTGGTAACTGGAGGGGCCATTTGTGTTTGCTAATTGTTTGTATCCAAAGAAAAAATATTTTTTTATGACAAGAGGCAGTTTTACAACTTGAAGGGAGAGGCCAGACTAAGGCAGCCCCTAGTCTCTCACAGAATCTGTGTGGTAGGGGTTCTGTCTTCTCTGCTAATTACATTACAAGGAGATGGTTCCCATATTCCTGAAAAAGACATTTCTTGGTCCTGGAAAGAGGCTTATTTTGCTCTTAAAAACATGTATGCACACTTCAAAGAGAAAACATTTAAAAGGACAGATTTCAAAGAAAATGCTCTAAGAAAAGGGGAGAGTCTTTTCCTTTATTTTCTACAGGGAGAACTAAGTTTCTTGTTTTTAATTTACATTTGCCCTTATAAGGTAATTTTTGAAAAAGGAAAAAGTGGAACAATATTGAGTAAAAAGAGTATATTTTTGTGTGGGCAAGTGTGTAAAATGTTGACATTTTTTTTAAAGGTAGAAGTGTGAGGTGTTGAGTGGAAAGAGAGAAACATAATTACATAGAAGATAACATCTAAAAACTAGGCACAGAGTTCCCATCGTGGCTCAGTGGAAGTGAATCTGATTAGTATCCATGAAGATGTGGGTTTGATCCCTGGTCTTGCTCAGCAGGTTAAGGATCTGGCATTGCTGTGAGCTGTGTTGTAGGTCACAGACTCAGCTCAGATCCTGAGTTGCTATGGCTGTGATATAGACTGGTAGGTGTAGCTCTGATTCAAATCCTAGCCTGGGAACTTCCATGTACCATGAGTGTGATCCTAAAAAGCTTTAATAATAATAATAATAATAATAATAATAATAATAAATAAATAAACCTAAGCACTTTAGAGTTTATTCACTTTAGCACTTTATTCACCCCATTATGGTGAATAATTACAGAAAACTGAGTATGTTGTATCCCTAAGAGCAAGTTTTTTTCATAGTTTTCCCAAAGGACTAGTCCCTAATTGATGCTTAGAGTTTGTATCTTAATACGGCTCTTCAGACACTAGCTCCCATGCTAAATTTTACATTTTTAAAAAACTGAACATCAGTGTCAGACTACACTTCTTTTTAATTCCTTTTTTTTCTAAACATCCTCATTTAAAATTTTTTCATAAATAGAGTAAACTTCTGATTAAAATGGCAAACGAGTTAGTACACAAATTCTCTTTACTCCAAACTCATGGAAAGGCAATCTAAAATACACTAAGAAAGTTAACTACATAACTAGAACTTAAAAAATTAAAAATAAGGAAGGAAATAAATTAAAATTCATAGATATCATATGGAAAGGAGGAGAAGAATGAGGAAAAGATGCAAAGCCAGGGTGGTGAGCATAAGCACACCATTCAGACAACAGCATTTCTACAACAGGCTCCTGTGCACTGGAGCTTTAATGGCCTTGTGTTTGTGTGTGTGCGTGTGTGCGTGTTTGTGTGTATGTGAGTTGCGTGTGTGTATGTGTGTGTATATGTTTGGGGAGAGTGGGGAGAGGGAGTGGGGTCAAACCTTCAGGACTTATACATGTGAAGGATCCAAAATTCTTGAAAGACTAGGTATACAAAAGGACAAGGGCCAGATCAAGTATAAATGTATAACTCTTACCTATAACCTCAGTAGCCAACAGCCCAGGAAGACTAACCAGAGCCTCTGGAGTAATTATTCCCTAACTATCACGGTTTGGTCAATAATTATCAACTTTCCAAAATTTTGCTCCTCTCTTTGTAAATCAAGACCAAGTATAAAAGAACAAATATGCTCTCCAAAGCAATCCTATGAGATGCCCTGCATCTAGCTAGTCAACCTCTAGCTTCCCCATGCAAACACTGTCCAGTCAGAGCATACCTGAAGAGATTTGTTTTTTTTTCTTTTTTTTGGTAGTATAAAGCATTCCTACTCTCCTACCTGCCTTTGAGACTCTTCCAAATGCAAGTAACAGTGGCCAACTCCCTTGCTATATCTGACTCTATAGCCTTTGCTTGTTTTTCTTTGAATGGCCTTTGGTTATGCCCACACACTGAAGGTCTTGGCAGAGGCAAATGTGAATTTGCTCCCAGGCACTTAGGAATTTTGAACCACTCTGTGCATGCAGGATTGCATAAAAAATAACTCACGCAAAAGATGACAAGCCATTAAAAAATTAATATCAGCAAGTAAACAAAATTCTGTGAGAAAGAAGAACTAAACAAGAAACCATAGGATAATGGCTTCTCTTACATTCTATCAATTGTTTTGCTTCATATTTGGACCATGAATTTTGTCTAGAATTTTTAAGGGAGATAATTATGCGTTGTTTTAATTTTTATACTATTATTTTTTCAATCTGGTGGTTTTTAATTGTCTATTCACACTCTTTAAAAGGGCTAGTGAATTTCTGGACTTTCCTCCTTACCATTGTATGGAAAGAACTCCTTCCCATCTAGGTTTCTCCTTTAAGTAAGAATCCTGAGCAGGAGATTTGTGAAACAAGGCTGTTTTCCCTTGAGAGCTGTGGACTCACCAAATATCTGAATGGGAAGACTACCGAAACCATTTGTTAGGAAATCCTAAAGACTAAGATGCCTTTCCTAATTCATTGTGTTTTTTACATGTTAGACAGTCATTTCACTTGGACTATTCAAGGAATGTAGTTCACAAAACCAAATACTATTCTGTTTAAAATGTGGCTTCTTTCATTTGATTTCATTTTGTTCTATATTAAAAAACTCTCTTTGAAATAAAGCTACATAGAATATTTTTTAGGCTGCTATGATTCATTGCTATTGAAAAGATATAGCAAACTGTAATGGAATGGCAGGTTTAATATCAATCGGAATCTAAGATTGCAAATTATTAATCACATATACAATAAGAGCTAATTATCACATTAATGTAAAAAATTTAGAAGAATGTTAAGACAGTTCATTTGTGCAATATAAAATAAGTAATATTTAATTGGCACAAGATATTCATTTTTGTAAAATAAAGCAGGATATACAATTGACACAAATTATTTAAAGATTTTAGATCTGGAATAGATGTCCAACTTCTGTGTGAGAGGAGTGTTCTGGGAAGCTCTTGGTATTTTTGCTTTATTATCTGACTGCCCTTTCACTGCTTAGGTTGATCAAATAATAAAAATAATTAGCATTTTTAGACTTTGGGTAGCTATAATTCAAGGGAATTCTACCTCGGGCTGCTATAAGTAATTAGGCAATAATTCATATAAAGGAGTGTAACATATGGTGACTGACAAATGTTTACCCTTGAGTGTGTTATTGACTTTAATTATTTGAACTTTTTTTTGTGATGAAATTGTGTAACCTGTGTGGATGTAGGCATCAAACAAGTTAACACTGTCTCAAGAGAAAATGAGTAAAATTTTAAAAATTGTCAGATGTTTATAAAACCATTAAGTAACTGAAGTTTGAAGTAACCAACATCTTATTTAAAATGTGTTTAGCCTGACCCTAACCCCTGTAGAGTCTGGGGATACAGAACTGGAGGGAGAGACCTCCTTGAATCCATTTACTCCACATTTTTGTCTGTAGGAGGACTTTATATCATCTTTATCACTCAGTCCTATTTAGTCTTATATCTTCTTTTTGAATAAACTTTTTACTAACATCCACAAATACAAAGAAAAAAAAATGCTGAAATCTGAAACAAGGAACTGAAAGACTCAGTTTATGATTATGACCACATATTGAATCCCTCTTGAATAGAGATCATATTTTGTCATAATGACTTTACAGGGTTATAAGAATTATGTTTGTTTATATAAAGATAAAGGATTTTCTGAGCTATGAAGCACTGTAAAAATATAAGGCATTGTTATTAGAGTTGAATTTACGCAACATAAACTCCCGAAATTAGAACCTTTATACAAATTTCTTGCTTACAAAGGTATGTTTATCAAATTCAATATATGCAAACCAAGCCATGGACTACAATAATGACCAACAATGACATATCAACTGACTGTAGATCATCCTGCAAGTTACTTATAAGCTGATTCATAGTTTATTGAGACCTAACCTTTTGCAGGGAGCTTCACGTTGTGTTTTGTCAATATAATCTGTGTTTATGGACCATCCAATACCCCAATGCTTATTCCCAGTCCTCTGTGTACTCATGCTAGCAAATTACATTGTGGAAATTCTAGTCAAAAGGTTGCATTCATACAACTTTAAGGTGTGACTAAGGCACTTATTTTATTACTCTAAGTTAGGTAAATATTTAGTGATATCTATTAGCACATAAAACATTTGAGGAACAAAGAAGTCGCTCCCAAGATTCTAAGGATCATTTTGGCTTTGTTTCAAATATTCTAAATACACAAATTTTGAGTCATTTATTTTTTTTTACATTAGCCGCTTAAATAATAAAATGAGTAGTAAAGAAAACATGAGTATAGTTGGCAGAAAAATAGCACACCAAAGATGTCCAGGCTCTAATCTCTGGAATCTGTGAATATGTTACGTCACATGGCAAAGAGGAATTTACATATATAATTAAGGTTAGAGACCTTAAAATAAGAAGATTACCCTGGATTATCCAGGTGGGTTTAAAAGAATCACGTAAGTCATTACAAGCAAATAACCTTCTCGATTTGCAGGCAGAAGAGACAAGAGGTAGAATAAAAGGATTCAATGCTCTGTGGCTAGCTCTGGGATGAGGGAATCCACATTCAAGGAGAGAAGAGAAGCATCTATGTATGAGCTAAGGACAGCTGTAAGCTGAAGGCCATCCAAAACAGAGATTGAAGTTCTACAACTGTAAGGAATTGGATTCCTCCAACAACTTGGCTGTCTTAAAGAGGATTCTTTCCCAAAGCCTCCGGTAGTAAATACAGCCTTACTAACAACCCGATTTTATCAGTGAGACCTGTGCTGAACTTTGGGCTTCTAGTTCTGAAGTTTGTATTGTTTTTTTTTTTTTTCTTGTTTCCATTTTTTTATTTATGTTTTTTTTATTTTTTTTTACATTATAGCTGGTTTACAGATTTCTGTCAGATTTTCCAACTGCACCGCGTGGTGACCCAGTTACATGTACATATATGGATTTGTCACATGTAATTAGATATAGTTCCCCATGCAATACAGTTGGATCTCCTTGCTATTCCATCATTAAAGCACTAGTTATCCCCATTCCCT
>PVHT021183727.1:17497216-17540276 GCA_004024745.2 Catagonus wagneri
CTAGGGGTCTAATCGGAGCTGTGGCCACCGGCCTGCGCCGCAGCCACAGCAACGCAGGATCCGAGCCGCGTCTGCAACCTACACCACAGCTCACGGCAACGCCGGATCGTTAACCCACTGAGCAAGGCCAGGGATCGAACCCGCAACCTCATGGTTCCTAGTCGGATTCGTTAACCACTGCGCCACGACGGGAACTCCTTCTTAAGCATTTTTAATTCAACATAGTCAATATGCCAAAGTGGCATATTTTGGAGTGGCATATTCTTGTTTCCTTCAAGTCCATTCAGAGTTGGGATTTGGAATGCAAATATGGAGACAGATGGGGGTGGGGAGAGGGCCAGGGACAGAATCAAGAACACTTTGGGGAGCAATAGTATTGAGGAACTACAGACTCTAAGCTGCTCAGTAAAGAAGGTAAAGTAAGGAAATGATAACAGATGGATTTTGAGCAAATGGTAAGACTAACACACAGGAGGATAGACTATGACAGAATTGGTAGAAGAGATGAACTAAGACTGCTTGAAAAGACAAATTAAAAAGAAAGAGATTCTTTTTTTTTTTTTAAAGCTGGGTTTTTTTTGCATGAAAAATTTAAAGATGAGATCAAGTTTTTGATGATTATGATTGTCCTGAGTATCATTATAAGAGCAGACAGGTGAAAAAAATTGGAGGGAAATTTTATAAGATCTAAGTAAGTGAGAAAATTGAAAGATTAAGTGTTGTCTGAAATAACTATGTGGATATTGATGTTGCCAAAAATTATAACAGCAACTGTGGGAAAGTAAAATATTGAGTGAAGAGCTCTGTTTTGACTGAATAAATAGGAGTCAGCAAGAGACTGGTGTATCTTGGAAACAAGGAAGATAAGTAAATGGTTCATCTGAAAGTTTTAGGTCTCAAAGAAATGGAACTACTTACCTGGACTGGATGGGAGAACAGACTTAATCACCTGATAGTTATAATAGACTAAATTTCCCATGGAATTGTCATATTAAATAAAATAAATAAGCATCCCCAGATTGAGAAGGCCATAAAAGAAGTGGAGAATTTAAGAATTCAGAGAGCATATTCAAGTTCCCTTTTTTTTTCTTTTTCCTTTTAGGACCACTCTCATGGCATATGGAAGTTCCCAGGCCCCGGGCTAGAGGTCATATTGGAGCTGGCCTACACCACAGCCACAGTGACTCAGATCTGATCCGTGTCTGCAACCTACACCACAGTTCACGGCAATGCACTAAGTGAGGCCAGGGATAGAACCTTCATCCTCATAGACATTAGCTGGGTTCATAATCTACTGCATCACCATGGGAACTCTACACTCTAGTTCTTCTAAGGGCAAAGAGGTAAAGTAAATATTCTGAGAAGAGTTTTAGGATGACCAGAAATTTGTTTCTCACTGCTATTAAATTCCAAAAAGCAAAGAACCGCATTTTAAGAGGTAGGGGGGGCTTAGGAAGTGTATCAGATTAGCAGAAGTTAGTGAGATAGGAGCTCAGGTTGTATGGATGTCTTCAGGTATAGGAAAGTAGGATTGGGATTATCCTACTCTACATCGAAGTTGGGTGGTCAGATCTAGTTCCATGGATGCTAACAATTTACTTTGTACGATGGTGACAACCAGGAGTGTAATATATGCAAACATTACTCATAAGTGGCTACCTCTTTAGACAGTATGGAGTTGGATGACAGAGGAGCTATTCTTGCTGTCTTGTTACATTCCATCTGTCACTCTACTTGTCTTACACATTGTCTATCTTCTCCAGAGGGTATAGAACTGCCTTATGACAGTGACCAGACTTATTTGTATTTCTGTTTTGCATTTTGCCTGCTCTTCTAGAAGCATGCAAAAAAAAAAGCAAGCACCAACTTCTTTACAAAGCTTATTGAAACAATGACCTCCAGAATACCTTCCCTTCTTCAGTGACCCACCCTTCATTTAATTGATTATTTTGCATTTGCCTTCATATCTCCAGCTATTTAGATATATTTTGACTTTTAACTTTTAAAAATCATCTACTAGATTTGAGATGACTTAGACCAACATTTTCAATTCAAAAACTGAGAAAAATTAAAAACTCTTATTTCATAAAAATATTTTTGCAGTTTTATTTTATACAAATGTACACGTATATACATATATACGCTCACGCATACACCTCAGAATAATATTAAACTCAAACACTTTATACAGACATTTGGACTTTCAAACACAGTTTTTCAATGGTCTTGATCTAAGATGCATGGAAATGAGATAATAGTTAGAAGCCACATGTCCATTTCAAAACTGAATTTACACTAAATGTCACAGTGCTGCTCTCTGCTATTTTTCTAGAGTAAGTATATTGGTTCCCGGAAGGAAAATTTATTTATGGAAAACCATACCCAGTAAGTCAAGGGTAATGTTGTGCCAGCTTTGACCCTGAAAGAGCTCTACCCTGCTGCACATTCCCCTTTGTAACTTAAATGCAACCAGGAGCATGTAACAGTCAAAGAAGTAGATTCTTATGCAAAAGTGGTCAAAATTTATTTGGTTTGAAGCTTGTGCATAGTACTTATAGCATTTTGCATGAGAGTAATAAAAATATTCAAGTTCTAAGCAGTCACATTTCTTGTAAGAAGAATGTTCACGTTATGCTTTCAATGCAAAGGACATGGGGGTTGTGTGTGTGAGAGAAACAGAGTTTATGCATACTAATATGTTGTTTCTAGGTGGTAGTATTATGGGTGACTCATGTCTTTGGTTTTGTGTTATTTTAAAATACATATATTTCCACAATAAGTATGTGGTATTTTTAAAATCAGGAATAGCACATGGATATTTTTAGACTCACTGACTAAGAGAAATCTATAGATATTTCATAAGAAAGAATTCAGTAGGTTTTGGATAATTGGATCTGAATACCAGAGGTAAGATGAGTTGGATCTGAATCTCAGAGGAATTATAGACTTTGTATTCATTATTGCATAGAGGTTAAGCCTATATTGCATAGAGGTTATGTGAGGCCGCTGAATGGTATCAGTATAAAATAAGAAAAGTGGCCAATAAGATACAGTTTGCCTGGAAAAATACTTCAGATTTTACACTAATCCTCCCGTGGAGAGATGGAGCTTATTTTTTCTCCTTTCACATCTGAACTCACTAGCTTGCTTGAACAATACAATGTGGGACCAGTCCCACTCTGGGTCTTCCAGAGCTAAATAATAAGCTCTACAGCTTTCTCCTGAGCCTTTTGGTATGCTCACTCTGTGGGAATTCAGCCACTGTAAGAACCTCCCACTTCCCTGCAGCCATGAAACTGTGTGAAAGCTCAATCTAGCTACTTGGAAAGGCCACATGGAGAGCAATGCTAACTGTTTATTAGCTAATCTGTCATACCAGCCCTGGCATCCTGACATGTTAGTAAAGAAGCCATCTTGAATGTTCCAGCCACAAATCCAACCAGAAAAGAATGTCTCTAGATATAAGGCCATACCAGTTGGACCAGCCACCCCAATCATCCAAGAAACCTTGGCTAAGTTCTCAGACATCATCAAACAGAGATGGGCCATCATTTCTTTCTCTAGATGAAAATAATCTGAAGACAGAACACAACAAAAACAAAACCCAAGAAATCCCTTCTTCCTTTTCCCATTTATGAATAACTGCTAGTGACTATTTGCCTCTTTGGAAGTAAAATGCCAATTAATCACATTTAAGAGAGTCATTCCATAAAAAAGTTTAATTCCTTATAAACTAAATTTATATTCCTTTAACAAACATAAACAGTAGTTGTAGAATTCCAGCCTAGCATTAAACATTATCAATTCTATTAAAACCAAATATCTGTCATGTTGAGCCCAAAAACAGACCTGAGGAGTACATGAAGGGTATTTCTGGGGTGATACTGATGGTATTTCTTAATCTGGCTGCTAGTTAAATGTGTATACTCATAGTCATTGGTTCATTATGTTGTGCCTTTACAAATTTTGCACTTTTCTCTCTGTATATTCTTTTAAATAAAATGTTTAAAAAGTAGTTCATACAATTTGCTCTAGGGTTAATTTTTTTTTAATATGAAAAGACAAAATGAAGACTGAGAACATCCTCTTTCCGCCATATTTCTCGTCCCACCCCAATATTTCTATAAAGATATGATTTTTTTTAAATTGCTGTGATTCCTTCCACAAAGGGAACATCATTTTCTTATCTATCTATATATCTACTTATACCACTGTCAGTTGAAACCAACATAACAGCTTATCTACCCACCAGTTTACATATACATAATGGGTGATAATGTATATGTTATTGTGCAACTTGATTTTTATTTATTTTTTGATTGTTTAAATATCTCACTAATCTTTCCACAAAACTTTATAATAACATTTAATTATATGATTGTACAATAATTTATTTTATCAGACATCTTTGGTCAATTCCAGGTTTTGTCCACTACAATCAATAACACACCACAATTAACTTGAATTCAGCAACAAATCTAATGGAGACATATGCACTTAACAACTCTTGGTTTGTCAAATTAAAAGTTTCAGTGTAGACGGGAATGTAAATTGGTGCAGTGAAGAACTGTATGTAATTTCCTTAAAAAATGAATAATAGTTACCATATGATTCTGCAGTCCCACTCCTGGGCATATATCCAGAGAAAACTCTGATTCAAAAAGATACATACACCTCAATGTTCACAGCACTATTTATAATAGCCAAAACATGGAAGCAACCTAAATGTCCATCGACAGAGAAATGGACAAAGAAGATGTGATATAGATATAGACATAGATATATAATGGAATATTACTCAACCATAAAAAGAATGAAGTTATGCCAGTTGCCACAACATGGATGGACCTATAGCTTCTCATACTAAGTGAAGAAAGTCAGACAGAAAGATAAATGTCATATCATGTCACTTTTATGTGGAATCTAAAAAAATTAGACAAATAAACTTATTTACAAAACAGAAACAGACTCACAGACATGGAACTCAAGCTTATGGTTACCAAAAAGGATATGTGGGGGGATAGAGAGAAATCAGAAGTTGGGGATTAACAAATTTACACTACTGTAAATAAAATAGCCAATAAACTACTATATTCAGGGAATTATATTCAATATCTTATACTATCTTATAGAAAATAATCTGAAAAAATTACATTTGTATGTATATGTATACATATATATGGCTGAATCACTTTGCTGTACAGCTTAACCTAATATAACATAGTAACATTATAAATAAACTACACATCAACAAAAACAATTAAGAATTACTAGTTTAAAATTTACTATTAAAAAATAAAATGAATAGAAGAGCTAGAAGTGTATCTATTTACTAGGCCATCTATTTCTCTTGATGGGTTTATTTCTAAATAATACTTTCAGATAATTCTCCATATGTCTGAAAAGCTTTTTCTTATCTAATAGTATATTTGTTGTTCTTTGAACATTCAATACTCATGGAAATTTTAGTTTGCGGTAGAGTTTTACACACACTGACAGTTTTTGTGTTGTGATTGAGATTTCATCGATATTATAGATTCATTTAGAGAGTCTGAATAGCTTTACAATGTTGTATTCCAACCCATGACCATCATATATTTATGTATGTATTTCAGACTTAAATGCTTTTTGATAAAGTTTCATAGCTTATTCCATATTTTTCTTCTAATTATGTCTTCTATATTATATGTCTATATGTCTTCTATATTATATTCTAATTATGTCTTCTAAATTTTTCTTATAATTATTGTGTCATAGTTTTATATCATATACTTTTATATATTGTAATTTTAAATGTTATATGCCAAAATTTAACTTAAATTTGTATACTGAATTTCTTTTTTCAATTACCTTGAAAAATTGTTTTATACACTAATAAATGATCAGAGAAGTTTTTACTTTTCTGAAGTAGGTAATAATGGTCTCTTGGAAACTGACAGAAATTTTTCCTTCTCAATCCCTTTATCTTTTTTCTTTTAAAAATTGTTATTATTTTTAAAACTACTTATCTAGCTAGCACTTACATCTGATATTGAATAGTACTGGCTAGAGTGAGCACCCATCTTTTGCTTTTCTTTGCAAAACTGTGTTTTCATTGTTCTGTAATTAACTTTGCTATTTGCATTACGTTTTTGAGAATTCTCTCTATTGAATTAAAGAAATCTATTTCTGGTTAGTTAAGAATCCTTGTTAGAGGATGTGGACATTTATCAAATGCTTTTCTACATGTGTTGAGGTCATTATATTATTTTAATAATTTAATCTATTTATGTAATATTTTATCATTTTCAAGTTATTCTCTCCTATTAGCTTCTTGTCTCAAGTTTGAAGTTAAAAGCTTACTCCTCTTGCTTACTGGAAATCTTCTGATACTGAAACAGAAACTTCCAGAAGTGTCATTAAACTCTACACTAAAGTATTTTTTTTTCCATTCTTGCGCATTACTGGTGATATCTTGTATATAAACAAGTGTATATTTAATATATACATTATAAATAAAATTATACATAATATACAGGGAAACAAAGAGTTTAGGTTAAAAAAAATATATATATATAATAATACAGTTATATTTCATTATTTCAACCTAACCCTTTTGTTTTCCCATTAGCTAATCTTTACAGTATAAAGATTTTGAGATTTGAACTTAAACTGTTATCTCCATCCAGAATTTTACATTATAAATATTAGAATTTATTTGTTCTTAATTTTTTAATTTTGCCTGAAATTACCATCCTACATGTAAGTTACTTCAGGGCAGGAGTTATTTTATATATTTCAATTGTATCCTTCGAATCACCTAGAAGAATGCAAAACCCAAGAGAAATTTTTGATTGATCTGTTTCCTCTCACTAGAAACATGAAAAATAAGGTTTAGAAAATGCTTATACAAAAAAATGTCATTTAGAGATGAAACATTCAAGTTATTGTCCACAGTGTGTCCTACTCTGATGTTTTTCTGTAGGAAGACATGCACTCCAAGGAATATGGTACAGATGTTTTTTCAATGTTGTTGATTAAGGTCTCTCTGAACTGTTAATTTTGGAAAAAAAATTTGAAAAAAGAAAAAAAGGAGATCGTGATATGCCAGTCAAACAACATTTTTAAGCAGTCCTTCTCAGCACTAAACATCATCCTGTACTTCAGGCTGTGGGTGATTGATGTGTTTCCATTCCAGATATGTCAGGAATCAGAGTAATGTTTTATGTTACTTTTATATTCAAGATGTCATTTCTACAAATTTTAAACATGCTTTGGAAAGTTTCAAACCAGTTTTAAACAGCTATTTAATGAACTGTGAACAAATCTCTGTCATAAATTGTTTTTATATACAGTAGAGTCACCGTGTATATATGCATGTTAAAGCTTGGTTATCAGACATTACTACTAATGGAATTTTTGTTATGTAAGCCAATTTTTTAACATGTTGCCATCATAAAAAAATCCAGTGATGTTTAATTTTCTTTATCTACTTGGAAACAGCAAGATCAGGTCTTGTGTGGTTTAGTAGAATTAATGTTAGACTAGGGAGTAATATTACACTGATAGGTTATATTATTGTTTACACACATTTGTTCTTTCTCTCTACAGATTATTTTTATCCTGTCCCACTGAGAATCATTTTGTCCATACAACTTTTGTACCTTTCCTTATTGGAAGATTATTCATGCCCGCTCACTTGAATTAGGATTTCCTTTGTGACTTAGCTTTGTCAGTTAAATGTGAGCAGAAATGACATGTGAAATTTCTAAAGGTAGATTTAATAGACAAATGTGGTTAGCAATGTCTTTCCCTCCTGCATACAAAGTGGCAAGGTTGAAGGTAAAAGCACCTTTGTCAACTTGAGCTGGAACGTGAAGATGATATGGATTAGAACTGCAGATGAACAATGATAGATATTTGGTAAGAGTTAGAAAAGCTTTTATTGTTGTAGTCCCACTACAATTCTGGGGTTATTAGTAACTGCTACAAGCTCTAGCCCATGCTATTGTCTTTAAATTATCCTTCTGATTTTGTACATTTTTGTTTAATTGATTCCAAGTTTTTTTAACTCCTGATGTGTCATAGTCATTCAGAGAGAGTATACTTACATACTTTTAAGTGAAGCTCAAATGCATTTGTTCCCCATTCACTTATTCATTCAAAAATATTTACTGCAGTCCTATTAGGTGAATGACACTTGTACTGATAATACATCAATGAGCAAGAATAGCTATGTCTTCATCTAGTTTAAAATCATGGAGGATATAGATATCAAGCCCTAACTTAACAATTAATTACAAATTTTATAAGCACAATAATTACTATGCATTATGAAATAATACATTTTGAAGACTTCTTTTAGACTTAGGAATGAGGGTTTTTTTTTTTTTTTGGTTGTTGTTTTAGGGCCGCACTTGCGGCATGTGGAAGTTCCCAGGCTAGGGGTCTAATCGGAGCTACAGCTGCCGGACTCTGCCATAGCCACAGCAACAATGCCGGATCGGAGCCACGTCTGTGACCTACACCACAGCTCAGGGCAACGCCGGATCCTTAACCCACTGAGCAAGGCCAGGGATTGAACCCACAGCCTCATGGTTCCTAGTCGGTTTCGTTAACCACTGAGCCACAACGGGAACAGGAATGAGCTTCTTAAGAAAGTGATATTAATTTATCTAAATAGTTTAAAAAAAAGAAATGAAAAAGACAGTGAAAATAGCAGAGTAAACTCTTCTAAAAATATCTCATCTATTAAAATAATGAAAACACTGACAAAAATTGTGAGAATTCAGTTTTTCACAAATCTGAAAACTAACTAAAGACTTGCAAAAATTTGGGGTGCATTTTGTTCAGGAGAAACTTAACTGACATTTGGTAAGAATAGTGAGTTTATGACATTTTTATTTGCCTTACCCCATCCCTCTGTCTTCAGTTCTGTAATGGTCTTTAAAACCAACAGCCTGCGATCATAATAAAATTAGAAAGCTGGCAGACTTTGGAGAGGGCAGAATGCTGTTGGAGTTCCCATTCTTACAAATTTGTCATTACGTGATTTGCCTGTTGGTTCCTAGAAGCCACGGCTTGTTGAGCTGTATGTCTTTGACCTGACACAGAGGTTCCCCAGTATAAGCAGTTTTTTCCCCTAGAGGAGAAAAAACATATATTGGAACCAGTCCCCTGCAGATACCAAGGAATGACTGTATTACACTAATTTGATTAAAGGCCCCCGCCGTGGCTTCCCAGATGAACCAACCAATGCAGTTAATACTTCTTGCCCTCCCCTTGCCCCAAACTCACTCATTCCATAAGAATCTCAATTTGTCCTAAATATGAAGCAATCTAGTTATCAGACAAATGTGTGAATATCTGTGAAACTTAACCTCAGGTTAACCCTTGAAGGGAGGGACTTAATTGAACTTTGGGGAGTAATCTGTTACCAAGTTAATCTTAGTCTGCAGAATATTTGTGAGAATTTCTGGCTTACAAACACCCACAAAGCACTTATCTCAGTGCACGTTATCCATTGTTTCATATATTAAGCAGACTAATTTTCATTTTTACCCTCTTGTTCAGTTAAAACACTAAACAGAATTTCCTCAGTAATTATTCTGTGGCTGGCATCGGGATTGTTGTGGGGGTAAACATGTAAATATGGAGTAGTAGTTTAAAACTTTATGAAGCAATCCTAGAGGCTGAGTCTCAGCCTGTCCTATTACTAAGTGAAATTAGGCTGCTTATCTCTAAACCTTAATATTTTTATGTGAATTAAGGTGATAATAGAAATGCTATGAAATTAAATACGAATATTCATGCAAAACATGTGTACATGTAAAACAGTACTAGGCACATGGTAAATGCTAGATAAAGCTGGTCTATGATGGTGGTGATAAGAAGAAACAGCTTTTTTATTTCCTTTAATCAAAGACTCTGTGTTGTCTTAAATTATGACAGCCTAAACTTTCAATTTTTTTTCTAAACTAGAAAGAGTTTCTGTTATTAAAAGGAGAATCTTCATTTTTGAACCTTGCCTTCAATTTCACTAATGTGATTTTTTTTTCAACTTGAGGTCTTTTGATCATCTCTTGTGAGATTTTTGGCAAAATTTAGTATGCTTAGTGACTGCAGAAATTTATAAACACTTATTAAAGTTTATTCCAGGCAGATATCACCTACTAGCAGAAGTGTATAAAATTTAGCATTCTACCTAATGAAAATATCATTAATATTCATGTCCCATCAAAAGAGTCAAGCTGTTTTTCCAGGTCACATATTTTAGAAATGTTTTCTATCAAATTATGTCTTTCAGTCATACCAATCATTCTACACAATACAAGGCATTGTTAATAGTATCACAAAATATAAGCACAGCTAGCAATGTAAATGTAGTTACTATTATGAATATCATACAATCCATATTCAGGAGACATGGACTTCTTGGCACTGTAAGTTCTATATTTAATCTATCTGCATATGTATATATATGTATAATTACTTTTGGAATACTCAGGATCTTTGACAATATTGCCAGTAAAATATGAAAGGATGACCTTATATCTTAAACTGCATAATGCTCTGAAGCCAAAGTGAAGGAATTAGCACCACTGTTCAAAGGCCAAGGCCAAAAGAGGCTCTTTCATCACTTACTGAATTCCCAGGTATCAGGGCAAAGGCACAAATAAACTTCAAGAGGAAGAGAACTATATAACCTTGGATGTGCTGCGTGTTTCTTAGGTGATTATAAAGGAAGACCATACTTTGCTGAGTTCTAAGAGAACATCCCATATTGCCAAGGCAAGCATTTTGTTCCTCAATGGATCTGTTATTCAGAGTCTATTTGGATATTTTAAAAATAGATAATAACAGAAAGTAAAGTTTTGAACTGGATAAGGGAATAGAATTATCAAGTGGACAAATTCTACATCTTCAATATATTAATAGCCTTTTAAATTTTTTACCTAGGTGCTTTGTTTTATGTAAAACACACATTCCTTTTTGGAAGAGTTTTTACACAGGAAAGTAGTCAGTCATGTGCATATATTTATTAGTACCTGCAATTTTCAAAGGTGTGCCTTATACTGAAGACAGTCTCTTTCCCATGACAGTGAGTCACTCATTCCTATGCCCAGAATCTCTGAATCTCTACCGTAGTTGTTTGTATCTTTGGTGAATCAATTTAATTTTATTTGAATCAGTTTTACGTAATTTTTAAACAAGTGCTATACTTTTGAAGTACTGGGAATGAGAAGGGAGAGAGAGGGAGAAGGAGAGGGAAGTTGAGGAGGGTAAAAGATGATGTGCTTCCGAGCTTAGCTCTGTGAATCAGTTCAGGTTTTCAATCAGAAAGACATACACAAAATCAAATCGATTAAAACAAAGTTTCATGTACTTCATGAAATAAAGAAACACAAACAAAATTAATACAACCTAAGACTAGACTTAAGATGTTTGTATCTGACTCTGAAGTTTTAGTATATGATTCTGAAAGTTTGTAATCCCTAAGGGATATTGCACAGGATGAGACTGCAGAGAAAGGAAGAGAGAGAGAGAGAGAGAGAGAGAGAGAGAGAGGGAGAGAGGGAGGGGGAGAGAAAGAAAAAGAAAGAAAGAAAGAGAGAAAGAAAGAAAGAAAGAAAGAAAGAAAGAAAGAAAGAAAGAAAGAAAGAAAAAAGCAAAAGCTATCTATCATTGATAGTTCCATTGTCAAAAGGTGTTGCCAAATGTGCAGCTAACTTACACAAACTCAGAAAATGACTTGATGTTCAATATGGCTTGATTTCTCAAACATTTGAATTAAATCCCATGCGAAGTTAACTTGTCCACTTTTCAAAAATTACATTAGCTGCACGGTGTCAGTAAGCATTGCTAAATTACAAAAAAAAAAAAAAAGGCATCATGGGAAACATGACCTTTAAGATTTTCAAAAGTCAATGGTTCCTCCAAAGCTTATCTGCTTATTAGATACTGCCTATTTTTGTTAATACTTAAAATGCATTTATTCTACAAATATTAATTGTATGACACATGCAAGGCATGGTGCCTGATTCTATAGAGAATACAAAAATTTATAAGATGTGGTGCCCAATCTCAAGAAGTTTGCAACTGAGTTTAAGAGAAAAATAAAAGACCCAAGGAAATACCACACAAAGCAATATATCATTATTGCTATAAATGATCTTTGAGAGAAGCTGAAGCTGACATTACTAACTGTATTAAACCAATGGTAGTTATAGAAGTTTTGTTTAAGCAGTGATGTTGCATGATCAACGTAAAGGGTGAACTGGATGTGTCAAAATAGTCAGTCAACGGTTTCCACTGTGAATTTTGCTTTATCCCACTTTAATAAATGCTAATTGCATTCCTAATGCTTTTCCTTCATGAGAAAATAAAGAACTGTGGTTCTCAAAGATGTTCATGTATAGGATATATATGGTTAATCCAGGTGCAACCAAAGGGTGTTTTTTAAAAAAAGCATTTTTTAATACCTTGGGATTCAGATAAGTTTAATTATTTCTGGTGAAATAATTAAGAAATTTGGAGAGATCCTACTGGAATAGAAAACAAAATAATGTAATCTGTACTAGAAAATCTTTCACCTAAAACAGACAGTTTTGGGCACAGTGTAGTATTTATCACCAGGAGATACCTTACAACCCAACCCCTTGTGAGCTCACATCTGAGTAGTCTAGAAAACTAGAAAGTATTAATAAAACTTGGCAGAGACATCAGTGAATGTCAACCATTTTTGATAACATGATAAACTACCACCATAAAAGCCAAACCTATTGTGGCCTAGCTCTACAATTTCCTCTTATGAGGCCTGGTAAATTTTAGTATTGCTTAAACCAGTTTGGGATGAGTTTCTGTTACTTTCAGCCAAAAGTTTCTGCCTGACACAAACAGTAAAAATTAAGTTCAAGCCATATAGCCATGTGGAATAATATTACCATTTGCAAAACTTAGAAGATAGGGTAGAGTTACCTATTTAGGAATGTGATAATTTCAATATTACTGGTATTAATTTGAAGATGAGGATGTCTCTCAGGCTAATGCAACATAAATGATTACTTATGTATTTAATATGTAATACTAAGCAATTAAAAGTAAAGCAAATATTAAGTCAAAGAAGAACAAAATTAACTAAAAACCAATTAAAAAACAATTTAAAAAAGGAAAAAATAAAGCATGCATGTTTCAAAAGTAAAGAGTATTTACAGTGCTAATAAAACAATCACAGAATGTTGATTTCACCAAAAATAATATTACAATATTGGAAATGAGAAGGTATGATTAGATATATTCTATAATTATAAGTTAGTGTCTAAAATTAGTTAACTTAGAAAAGGCAGTATAAATATATTATTTTAGAATGAAAAAATAAGAGATAAACATTTTGGGGAGACTTATTTTAGTATAGATTTGGGTAAGCAAGGCATCTGAAGTCTTTCTCTATAAAAATTTAATTTTTTGTAGATGTTCAAATGTTGAAATATTCAGTTTTAAGTCACAAGAGTTCATGTTTGCAATTGATCATGAATGTAGGGTTTTTTTCACTCTCAATAGAAATAAGAATATTCAGAGATTTTGTTTTCTATTCCAATAGGAACTCTCCAAATTTCTCAATTAAGTATTTCACCAGAATTAATTAAACTTAGCTGAATCCCAGGGTAATAAAAAATGTATTTTTAAAACACTGAATATTCTATTTTAGAGAGGATTTACATTTCCTGTGGCTAGGTATTTGTAAAAAAAAAAAAGGATTATTTTAAATGGCCATTTTTATTAACATATTACTAACTGTTTACTATATCCAGACTCTATAGTAGATCCTATAACTATGATATAATAGAATGTTTGTGAAACTGAGAATTCATGTTCTTCTGGATGAAACAGATATAAATAGTTAAAATTATGTTTGGAGTGACTAATAGATGCAACACTAAAGATAAAGAAGGAGCACATGAAAGATGTAGGTTCTAGGAGGCAGAAGATGAATCTTGACCCATAAGGGACATAATCTAGAACTTTCAGAGAACTACAATTCTCTAAAACAGCCTGGTAATTGTAGCTATATATATTAATGCCATTTTTGGTTCTCACTTTCACCTTATTGAATTTTTTCATGAACATTACACCTAATTGTCCTTCAAAGTACATGCTAAACCACTATTGTTTTAAAATGCTTTTGATTTAAATATGTATTTGGAAGTGTTCTATACATCCCTTACTGAGCATTCATGCAGACACACATACACACTCACTTGCAGCTGTTATTATTACAAAGGATGCTAATTTTTTTAATGTGATGAGTCTATTTATAAAATAAAAAAACAAAGTGCAATCTCTATTGATTACATCTGAGCATCCCACAGTGTTGAATCTCAAAAAGCCATATTAATGGTTGAATAAGTACTACATATTATTCCAACTGATGGATCATCCATAGGCAGACTAAGAGAAAGTAACATTACTAACCTCAAGTATATAAACAATTTCTATTAAAATATGAAAAGTGTTCGCATTCCTTGTTGTTTTGCAAATTGGTCCTCTGCCCTTTCTCTCACTAGGAGTTATGTTAGATCTCCCCTTCAGTTTTTCTTAAATTATACTAGTTGATATTTATGATTTAGTACACAAAATTGCATATATACCACCCAAATAAATTGATTTTTAAGAAAGTCTCAATTCTGTTACAGTTTTTGTTTCATTTTGAATACATCACTCAATTCTACATTGCATCAGTTATATTAATATAATCAAAATACGAAGAAAAATTTTGTTCTGATAATTTTTGGTTAAATCAATTAAGACTGACAAAGACAATAAAAGAACTACAAAAAGACGGGAAATAGAAGTAATGATTAAGTGACATAGGAATTGTAAGATGTTTACTCCTAGCTCTTAAATGTAACATTTCAGAATTTACATTTACATCTAAGACGAGTCATATTGACATTCTATTGAAAAATACAGATACATTGAAAATAATTTTGACAAAATATTTAAATATATGACCCCATATAGATTTCAGGTCAATATTTCTGAAGATTTTGTCTCTTGCCATAAAAAGGGCACATAATAAAACCATTCTCATGAGACGGAACTAGCAATATTTTCTCTCCCTAGCACACTACCATATGTTGTTATTTTAAAAATATCTATTAAGAATTGTCCTCCAAGAGTGAATATCAAAACACGTGTGCCATAAACCTGACTCATAGAAATGATGGATAAATGAGGGGTTGAGAGAGTGCTGCCGACCACACTTCCATGAAATTGGAAATATTTCTGATAGTTATTGAAATTAGTTGCCAAAAAGTAGTTTGTAATTTTGTTTTCTCTGAAGTTAGTGGGAAAAAAAGTTTGATGGAAATATCTAGAAAAACTAAAGGGAGGCACCCTGGCAAATCTCATTTGTTAAAATTGACCTGAGTTCTTACTGCATTTACCATATGGTTCTTTCATATTAGTACATGCTTTATTTAGGAGGAGTAGTAAAGTATACTACACCTCTAAGGGAAAAAATGAGATCAACTGTTCCTGAAGAGTAGGGCCATACCCATGCTCATAACAATAATCTTCAATTTTGAGTTCTACCTGATTATGTATAATAATCAGTACTTTAGTGAAGTATAATTTACATCCAGCTAAATGCACATATATAAAGACACAGCTTTGTGAATTTTAACATAAGTACACATTCCTATAAAAACCACCCAGACCAAGATATTGGATATTGCTCTATCCCCAGACTGTGTCTTCTGCTCTTTTCAGTCAAGACATCCTCCTGCCCCACCACTATTTTGATTTCTAAGAATAATAGTTTTGCCTGATCTAGAACTTCCTGTAAATAGATACAGTGTATACCTTTTTGTGATGATTTGTTTTATGTAAATATTATGAAATGATTACCACAATAATGTAAATTAACACTTCCATCACTTCACACAGTAACCATTTTCTGTGTGTGTGGTGAGAATATTTACAATATATTATCTAAGCAGATCTTAAATATGCAGTACTGCAGTGTTAACTACAGTTGCCATGCTGTACATTAGATCACCAGAATTTATTCATCTTCCAATTAAAAAAAAATCTGTACCTCTTGACCCACATCTCTTCATTTCCCGCAACCTCTAGCCCTTGGCAACTGGTAATCTACTCTTGGTTTCTATGTGTTCAGGTTTTTTATATTCAGTCTACCATTAGTGAGACCACATAGTATTTGTCTTTCTTTTTCTGATGTATCTCACTTATTGACATCAGTATTTGTGCACTATGAAGAGTTAGAACACATGTCATAGAGAATGAGACTTCTACCTGTTAAAGTGTTGTCCTCTCCTGAAGGAAAGGTGGGGTATCAGCTGGAGTGAGCTTACAGAGGTGGAATGCAGACTCTGGTGCAACGCTCAGTATCCAGGCCTGAGATCCAGGCCTGAGATGGGGGCAGCTCTCACATAGAAACTTGCCCAGGGAGATCTCAGGATTGACGTGTCTTACACAATATGGGAAGTCTACACAAGATATGTCCTCAGAAATTGGAATTTCAACTGTCTTGTTTTCTAGATTGAAATTTCTCTTTGAGGACATCCTGCTATTAAAGTGTTAGGGACAAGGGGGCAAGGGAAATAGTAAATGTTCTGCTATATCTTCTTCAAGGAGTCCTCTCCTTATATAGGTAATACTTTGAATTTTACTGTGATTATGAGGAGCCACAAACTAGGATGCCATGGGAAGAATCTGCCAGAGAAATAGTAAGGCCAGACCATGTGATTGCTTTTGCAGCTTAAAGAAGCCCTACGTTAGTGAGAGAGGAAAGTGGGGCAGAAGGCAGGGCTACAGGTGTTTTATAAATTTTTTAAAAAAGGTGGAAAATTCTATTGCCATCACATAATTTTGAAAACCAAGCACAAAAAGCAAGATTAGAATGAAATACTGGTCAGTTTATTTGGAGTCTCAGTCAATATTATGATAAAACAATGTTCTGATGCTTGTGGGTAGAAAAATCAAGTACATAGCCATGAAAAAATCAAAAACTGCTGGACACCAAGACTTTTTATTTTGGCCAAGACTATGCCTCTGAAATTAGAGAGCACTTTCAAAATTCACAAAATAATGCTTATTCTGGGAAGCTTAAGAATACTCTAATACTGGAAACAGAAGACCTAAAAAGATAAAATTTTGTAAACAGAATACATTTCGAGAATAATGTCTCAAAAGCATGGTTTTAAAGCCAATAGAAAAATACAACCAGTGAACTCTCTAGCTTCCCAGTTTTTAATGAGTAATTGAAGTAAGTCTATAAAACTGAAGTATCCAGACTTAAAGTTAATACTATTTCTAGTGACGTCTAGGAAAATGACATAAAGTGAAGAATCACGTGACCACATTAGTCTAGGATGATTAGCTACTTTCTATAAAGAAAAAAAAATTAAAGCAATTAATCCATGTATCAACTGAGGCACAGTGAACCTAAAAAAATATTGCCCAAATTCCCAAAGCTAGTAAGTGGAGGGGTCTGGATAGAACCCCAGTCTTTTGTCTCAGAGGTCTATTTTGTCTCCACTTATTCAAATAAATGAGTCTATGAACTACTGCCACCCCTGATATGGAACAAAATTTTCTCAAGGGAGAGAAAATCTTGGCTCATGAATGTCTCCAGCTGCTTAATGGGAACCTAGATGGGTTTTATCAAATATGTTGTTTCCAGAGTTAGAAGTTAGTTTTCCAGAGTAGTTTAGGGATTACCTCCGTGATTTCTCTAGCAGCACTGAACTGAGGACATCATGGGAACCTTAAAGATGGGCTAACTATACATTTTCTAGTTTTCCAGAGACAGTGCTTCAAATACAGGGGGTGGGCAATTAATCCTATAAAAAGCAATGGACTTTTATTTCCAAAATTATAATGCAAGTGGTAGCTAGATAATATAATTCATATTTTGGGAAGACTGTATTAATGAGCCATAGAAAATGCAAACAGATATAAATAAACAGATACAAACATAATGAATATCATTTGAATAATAGGTAACATTTTTTTCGTAGTCTTTGCTAAAACTGCTTAAATATCATTAACTTTATGGGCTCATTCTCTTCTGAGAGGAGGGATGGGGGGCACAGATCAGGATGTACATTCTTTCATTTTAGGGACTCCCCAGGTTCAATTTCTAGGCTTAATATTTGCAATGCTGGAAAAGTCCATGAGGTCATAGTACTCCTTTTTGTGGCTAAGAAAAAATATTCTTAGTCTAATATGAAACTAGGCTTATAGAGTATTTATCAGATGTGAAAGAAAGGACACACTGAAGACATGTAAATAACTCATCAAGCGGGGAGCAAGGTGTGGCTCCTTCTGCAATTTTTCTCCAAGGTCTTCACATATAATCTCTCTCCAAGAAGCAAGGGCACACAGGAGGCTGATTTCTACTCTGGAAGCTTGTCCTCCAGCCTTTCATACAGATAATGTGTAAAATGTAGCGGAGATTTTTGTGTGAAAAGGCTTTCTTAGGCCTTATCTTTTTAATTTTTTTTTCCAATTGAAAGTGAAGGTGTGCTACATTAACTCACAAGAATGTTTCTTTTTTTTTTCATTTCCTTCTAACTATATAGAGACACCTTATTTTTCAATTAGAATGGTGTGTTTATCTTCTTTTTAAGTTCTATTTACTCTTATCTGAAACATTGCCTTGCTTAAACTTCATTGCTCCTGCTTGATTAAATTTTCAGTTAGTACTAAAGTGGCATGATGTAGGAGACAATTGTAAGCAGAACCCTGCTGCAAAGTACATAATTAATTAGGGCACTGAAGGCATACTTTATCTTTCAAAGGCAACCTTATACCAAGCACCATACCTAAAACTATGAAAACACTGGCCATTTGCTAAAATCGAAAAGTTACAGAACAGTTGAGGGCAGAGTGTCATCCGTGTTTATAAAAACAAATTCCATCAAGAGCTTCAAAAAAGATTTGCATCTGGTTCATAAATGCAAAAGTTCATTTAAAAATTACTTAAAGGAACTAGGAGTACAGGGCTAGAAACTTGAAATAGACAATGAGTATATTAATTCACAGTGGTAAGAGAAGCGTTTAGACAACGCAATAAAATAAGACTCTGGATTACTCACTTCAGCTGTTGAGTACCTGAGGCTATATGTGTGACTTTGTGGGGTTTCTAGTTCAGAGGGCAAAATATTATTATATAAATAATAATAGCATTAGTCTGATAATAGTGCTTATTATTAAAACAGCTAAGAGGTAGGCATACTATTATCTAATAGGATAGGGGAAGGCTTGGAGAGCTGATGAGACTGAAAAAGAAACTTGAATGAGAAGTAAGATTTTAAAAGGTGAAGAATAGGGAGGGGAATCAAGGGAAGATTGTCACCATGAATAATGACGCCCAGGCTTAGGAGAAGAAAGGGATACAGGTTTTTGCAAAAACGCTGAGAAGTCTATCGCTGTTAAATTTTTTTGTTTGAAAGGGAGAAGTAGTTCAAGGCCAAATTGTGAAGGATCTTAGACAATATTACACTATTTGTATATTTAAGCAGTAAATCTTTCTGTATACAAAATGATATTGTGCTAAATGTGGACTGGAACACTAGAACCCAAAATTAGCAGTCTTTTATTTCCCTTGAATAGCAGTGTCAGGTTTCAACTCACTGCCAGATTTAAAGCTCAGAGATGTTTATATTTTGAGGTTTTTATTTACATCCTGTAGCCTCAGAGACCTGTGTTAAAGGCACTTTTCTTCAGAAATGGCTCAACAGAGGGACATTTTGGGCCTGAAAATATAAATATATACCTTTTCTTTTTGTTTGTTTTAACAGCAGAAAGATTTTTTCAACCCAAACTCATATTTTCTTACATCTGCCAAAAACAGATGTTTTAAAATAAACTGTAAGGGAGAGCTATTGTTGATGGGGAGGGGGAAATTGCTTACTCAGGTACATTTTGTCATTACCAACTTTTCAAAGTGTGCTTGTGAACAACTGTTATACGTATGATCCAGTTCCAGAAAGTACCTGACACATACATTTTTGTCTCGATTATAACTGAAAATAGGTTGGCTGTGACTGTTCAGGGTCGTTAATTACCTCCTTCGATGAAGTGATCTAAGATATTGGAGTATTTTGCCTAGTCTTTTACTCTTTTATTTCTTATCTTTTGTCTTTGGGACAGGGAAAGCATTGCAGCACAGTTGCTAAGCACACCAGCCTCAGAAACAAATTGGGTTGTTAGATTAAACACCAGGAGACAGTTGGGGTTTTTCAAATTTGCATGGCTAATGTAAACAGCCCCAAGAGCTCATCAGTGAAAGTTAGAGGGGACCTGGTGGGTGAGCTTTCTTCTCCCTGCTGGGAAAAGCAATGGTTAGCCCTTGAGGAAAGAAAATAAAAGAAAACAAAAGTTGTATCATAAAAAAAGAGCATGAACAAAAATGACATCTTCAAGACTTAGTTTACTCTTTGATGCATGAGTATCAAAAAGTATAGACTATCTGTATAATAATCACCTTGGAGTTCCTGTTGTGGCTCAATGGTAACAAACCTGACTAGTATCCATGAGGATGTGGGTGCAATCCCTAGCCTTGCTCAGGGTTTAAGGATCCAGTGTTGCTGTCAGCTATGGTGTAGGATTTGGCGTCATGAGGCTGTGGTGTAGGCCTGAAGCTGCAGCTCCAATTCAGCCCTTAGCCTGGGAACTTCCATATATGGCCCTAAAAAGACAAAAAAATAATAATAATCACCTTACTATTCTAAGTCACAATCCTTGTGATTAAAATAAGCATTTTTTCAATTTTCAAAAATGAAAAAATATTATATTAATCGAATATAGAGAGTATATTTACATCTAATCTGTACATTTATTTTTATGTTATGGTGATGTAACTTTCTATCCTTTTTAAGAAATATGCTTTTATGGTAGAAACGAGAAAAGGGTCTAACTTTCTATCACCCCAAATTAAAGAGAAACTGAGCTCTTGCTGTCTTCTTTTATATTAGAGTTTACATGTACTCCTTCTTTTCCATGTTTGCATTTATAACCTGCAATACGATATGTATGGAAGTTTCCACTTTGGCCCAGCAGTAGCACACCTGACTAATATCCATGAGGATGCAGGTTCAATCCCTGGCCTCAGCATGGCCACGAGCTAAGGTATAAGTTGCAAATGCAGCTTGGATGCTCCGTTGCTGTAGCTGTGGCATAGGCCGGCAGCTGCAGCTCCGATTCAGACCCTAGCCTGGGAACTTCCATATGCCACATGTGAAGCCCTGAAAAAAGGCCAAAAATAATATGATACGTATGATTGTACATCTGCGTTTTCACAGTAGCAATCCTTTCTGCTTGGGGATCACTTGACTAATTCTTTCTCATGCTCTTACAATATTAATCTTCCTAGTCAATGAAAGCAAAGGCCTTGAAGACATCTGCAGGGCTATGTCCTGTCCCCAAGATAGTGCCTGGCACAAAGGATACCTTTTTCCTTTCATTATTTTTGAATTAATGATTAGATGTTGCTATCCTACTTAAAGTTACAGTGAATACAATTTAAAATGCTACCTTGTTCTCACATTCTCATTTCCATCTAGTGGGAAGAACCTCAGAGGTAATTTAAACTGATGCTTTTTTTTTTTTTGGAATGGGAGCAAAGAGAAGTCCAGAAATATTATGTACATTTATATTTAATTATTGATATTATATAATTTTCCAGGTCCTGTTCAATGTCGTGCTAATAAAGACAAGAATCTAACTCCACCTTCATGATGCTGAGCGTTTAATAATGTGAGAAAAAATGTTGTAAATATATAGGGTAGATGAAAGGTTCTCAAAATATCTGGGACCTTGGAAGAAATCCACATCCTGGGACACTTTTTAAACCACTGAATCAGAAACTCCTCACGGACAGAAAGTCAGAAGACTGTATTGTAATGAGACTTTGTTAGTGATTCTGGTGTACAGTAAATTTTGGGAAATTTTGGGCTAATGGTGATATAAAAATGCTGCTTTAGCTCATTTTCTGAAACAAATGTTATGGCTAACAGTTATAATGTTAAGTGGTTGCTGTCAGGAAGGATAACATATCACCTTGTCTCTGACCCAATCTAGAAATATTCATCACCCAAAGGTAAGATCAAATGCTAAAAAGTATTTTACAAATAAAAGTAAAGAGAATAGTATTGCCATCTGCCAACTCCTAGAATTTTTCAAGGAAATATGTTATCTCTCTACCTCCCTCATCTCTCCCTGCACCATCCACTGGACTATTGGAGCAAGTCATAGATGGAGTTAAACAGTACATCATTATTTTAAGATCAAGAGCTAGAACAAAATAGCTATCTATAAACCTTAAGTTTTAAAACATATATGAGATACTTATATACTTACACATATATACATTTTTTTTTCTTTAAGTAGCTAGGGAAAAAGTGTGAACTCTGTTCTGGTCGTATGCATGGTTCTATCCTGGCTTCTGCTTTTGTTTGAACCAGTGTTCATTTTAGGTAGAGAGAATATATTGATTGTATTGCTAAGGACACTTTTATTTTTTCCACAGTTTTCATCATAATCTCTATAGATATTTACTTATTTTTCTCATTTTCAATGTCATTCTGTAGTACTCAATATATACCAGGCACTGTTTTAAAATTTCACAATATATTAACCTATTTATTTCTCACAGTAACTCTTCGAGTAGGTATTACTGTTGTCTTTCTTTTTCCTAGAAAGAGACATTAAAGCATGCTTAAGTTATATAATACACACACAGACACAAGTAATAGAGCCGAGTTTCTGACCCAGTCAGTTGAGCTCCAGAGACTGAAACTATGACTACTAGCTATGACACAATATTCTCATCATAATTTTTAAAAAAAATCCACTTACAAGCCCCTCCAATTTCTGGCTCTATGATTTGAGATCACTGTTATTGTAGGCTTAATCATTATCAATTAACATTGTCTGTTGCCTTCATTTCATCTTGTGTTAAACAGTTAAGTTGGTGTGCTAAGGAGTTAAGTTGCAGTGAACTATGTTGGGGAAAGTGTTATCCATGAGTTAGCTTTTGAACTGGATCTTGTACGTGCCTTCAAGGCAAAGTTGGGAAGACAAAGACAAAGTATGTTAATATTTGGTCAGAGCAGAAGCAAAATCACAAGGTCATAAAATATCCTGGCATGTTCAGGGAGTTGAGGAAACTTTGGCATAGGAAACTGCATGTAATAACTGTTGGCAGCAGTGGGGAAGGGTCCCAAAGAAAATTACTTCAACAAAGAGTGAGATCGAAGGGTACTTAGATTTCACCCAGTCTCTGCTTCCCTTGTTTTCAGTTTCTCTACAGATACAAACATCTCCCCTACCACTTTGTCTAGAGAAGTAGTATAGGAAATGCTAAGAGTACCAGACTCAAAATAAGACATAGATCTGAGTGTGTAATTTCTGTTTCTGTCACTTAGAATCTATGTGATGCTGGGTCATTCATAACATTCCATAACATCATGGGGAAATTAATATCACCTTATATTAATAAAGAGCATGCTTTCAATTCTAGGTGACTAAAACATAGCATTAACAGTGCAGGGCAAGTGAAGAGAACAAATCCAAATAAGTATATGGGACAACTTATTTGATGAAATTTTTATCGCTTGTTTTTTACTTAATATCCCTTGATGTTATTTTTTTTAGGTTATTGGTAAAAAAAAGACTCCTTGCAAGATTATGTAAACATTTTCTAAAAAAATATAAGTGGTTTCGGATCATAAAATAAATGACAAAAACACTGCAGTCAAAGGATTCACATTACTTTGTAAGCTCTCCACAGAAGTTCTGTTCTGCCTCTATTTTCTACATACTTCACATACATCATAAATTTCTCATTTTTCCTAATAACCACCAAGCCTAGCAGCTTGCATCCCAAAATCTTTGTACAAGCCATGCCACAACTGGCTGGCACACTAAGTGGTCAGCAAACAACAGTGTTTTAGAAACTCCTGCTCCAAAGCATATTTTAAAAGGTCTGAGCACCCACATCCCATCCTTAAAGTGAAAGTCTTAATAATGTTGCTTCAAAAGGACTAGAAGTAAGTGAAACATATCTTAGCAGGTGTCAAAATGCATCAAATGGGCAGTTTCCACTGGGGCACAGCAGAAACTAATCAGACTAACATCCATGAGGATGTGGGTTCAATCCCTGGCCTCATTCAGTGGGTTGGGAATCCATTGTTGCTGTGGGCTGTTGTGTAGGTCACATCATGTCTCAGATCCTGTGTTGTTGTGGCTGTGGCATAGGCTAGTGGCTGTAGCTCTGATTGGACCCATAGCCTGGGAACTTCCATATGCTGCAGGTGTGCACCAAAAAGCAAAAAAAAAAAAAAAAAAGAAAAGAAAAGAAAGAAAGCATCAAATGTGTTATCATGCTCTATAAGATGACACCATAGCAGGAACTACAGATTCTCAACCCATCTAAGCTAATTAAAATGAACCTCTTAATACTTCACACTTACTGGGCAGGATCTAATATTTTGTGCTTGTACTGAATTTTAATTTTATTATCTTTTTCTTTTTTTCTTAATCAGGTGAAATTTCCTTGAAGGTTTGATACTGTATGCTTCCTTTTCATCTTACATAACACATACAATTTGTTAACTAATGAAACAGTCAGTTAAATTAAGATAGCTATTTCTATTGATCTAAATATTTGTTTATGCTGCAATGAAAAAAACTACAATAGCTGAATTTATCTATAAGCATATATGGTTCACCTAAGTTAGTATATATATCTGTAAAAAAGCCAGATTGTGGCATAATAATTAAGCTAAAGATGGTAGCACGTCATTATCATTTATTTTTTAATGATGTTTATAATGTTAAATATGTCAAATTCAATTTATTACCTTTTGTGTGAAAGGTAGTATCAATTTATTTATGGTCATAGGAAATTTAGGCTACTGTTTAAAAACAAAACCAAAGAAATTCAAAATTTCCAAAGTAACAAGGAGCAGGAAATAACAATTTTATAATCCAAAAATGCTGGGTGAGCTTTCAGTCAGAAAGAATAGGAGGTCAAGTTAGTAGCTCACATAATAGATGCCAAGAAACCAAAGTGGAGGATGGTGTGGTGTCCAGGAGGTTCAGCTCTCTTGTTAAGGCAAAATATCATTCAGCATTTGGGGTTCATTGACGATCATTGTAAAGATTATTGCAGAGAGATTGTTCAACCTTCAAGGATCATTGAAAAAAAAAGGAAAGAAAAAAATTCATTTGGGAGAAGGGCTGCAGGGAAGGAAGACTGTGCATAATTTAACATCAGATTGCCTCTGGCCTTCCATGCAGTGGGTCCCCATTCCTCTGTGCCCTTCTGAGCTTCCACTGTCAGCAGAGCTGGACCCACACACATACCCTCCACTTAGGGTCAAAAGCTGTTCACATGGCATCAAATTCAATTTAAAATTAAATATTTCTTACCTATATACCTCTCTTGATATGTCTATATAAGTCTGTAACTGCATGCCATAGCAATTGGTATATTATGCAGAAAGTTGTGAAATATGTTATCAAGCAGTAGCTTATGTTGGAAAAAGTTAAACTACATACTTAAAATTAGTGCATAAGAAAGCAACTGAAGGAGTTTTCTGAGAGTACAGTCTTCAAGTGGTAATATTTTTAAATAATTATGTAAGTATAATTATGTTTCTTCAAAATACTAATTCATGTGGTGTTTTTAATTCGCTGCTATTCTTCTTAAAACTTACTTTCGAGTTCAACCTTGTGTTTTTAGCTACATTTAAGTAGAAAAAAATTAGATTAATGAGCCAATATGCTTTTATCTAAGAGTATAATTAGACAACCTCACTGTCATGCATATTTACAAGGTAAAAAAATGTTTGAGAATATGCCAAAATACAGTTAAAACATTATAGCACATACACTTTTGCATGTGTGCATTACTGTGAATTCACAGTATGTGTAAGAATGCGTGACTTGGGCACAAAATTTTTACAGAACAATTTGTTAAATTGTTTCTTATATCCTTAACACTAAAGAAAGGCATTGCTATTTCTTTGTTTATTATAATTGTACTTTCAGTTATCAAACTAGCCTTTACAAACTTTGGAGAATTTGTTATACTTATTTCTCATTAAGTGAAAGACTTGTTACTATTTGACTAAAAATTAAATATTACCTCTATCAGATGATTCTAGAAGCTTAAGAAGTATGTATCAATTGGAATATTTCTTCAAGGCATTGAAGAAAGGAATTTGAATCATAAGGCATTTTTTTTTTTTTTTTTGCCTTTTCTCGGGACGCACTCACTCACGGCATATGGAGGTTCCCAGGCTAGGGGTCTAATCAGAGCTGCAGCCACCAGCCTACACCACAGCTCACGGCAACGTCGGATCCTTAACCCACTGAGCAAGGCCAGAGATTGAACCCGCAACCTCATGGTTCTTAGTCGGATTCATTAACCACTGAGCCACAACGGGAACTCCGGTTTTGATTTTTCTACAAAGGAATATTAAAAGAACTCAAGGACTTGAGGAAGATTTGTAGTAAAAAATTGAAGTCTTTAAGTGTAGCTATAACAAAATTGTCTCTGTTGTTAGCTGAAATGTTTAGAAACTCCAAAGACAAAAAAAGTACACAAACACAAAAAGCCTTTGTTATTATTAAATACTCAATTACTCACAAAATACTGGTCACTGAGCTCAACCTCCTTATTTTACAATGAGGAATTCATCAAATTTCCCCAAATCTGCCTTTCCTTGGTGTCAGCTTTAAGCCATATCTCCTAAACTGTTCAGATTAGTTTTTATAGTACCATATACGGTATCATAACAAAACAGTCTTAAATCAACTATATTTCAATTACAAAATCACTTTAATAAAAACAGTGACATTAAACTTATTTTCAAAAAATGTTATGACCTAAGTTTGAGGTGCTCCTTGTGCATAATATTTTATTTGGGAAATCACTCGCGCATTTCATTCAAAATCTATTTCACCAGATCAAAATGAAAGTAGCAAAAGTGCATATTTCCTTTTAGATACTTTGAAATAAGAACATTTAAAAAATTAAGCCTAAAGGGTTTTTTTATTAGAATGGGTCTTTTAGTTAGAAAATTATTTTTGTCCATCTAGTAAGAAAAGTACTGTTTTGAGATTAGTAGTTGTGTTCAACCATTTCTGACACTGCAAACTAACATATAGCCCAAACACGAAATGAATAACCATTATTAGGAGACAGAAAATCCAGAGGCATGGATGTATATAAAGAAAGTGGACATGGACATCAGGAAAATAGGGAGAGGTTTAGAGCGATGTAGCTAAGAGTTATTAATATAGCAAATACAGAAGAATTTAGGAATAGGCAGAACCTCACTTTTTCTGCTTCTTCCCGTGAGCCTGAAATACAGGACTGCAGAAACTCCCACTGCCTTCCTACTGAAGTCCTTTTGTTCTCAATACTACTGAAGTTCGGTTATCAAAAAGCGCACTTCTTTTTCCTGATTATCACATCAGAGCAACTAGGAGCTGACATAGTAGGGCTGGTTATCCATTTGAAGAGTTTGCCCCCAGCTGGATTCTTCACAATTTAATTGGAAAGGTAGGGAAGCAATTAGAAAATAGTTGCTCCAACACCAGATATATTTCTTGGAGCCAGCTGTGCTGTTGAAAAACATTTCCCATGCATGGCAATTAAAAAACGATTGGGGGCCTATTTCCAGTAAGTCACAGAAGAGACTTTTTAACAAAGGTGGGCAGGATGTGGCTTAACTGTGTCACAGGGAAGCTACAGCTGCAGGAAGAGGAACAAAAGGGAAACAAAACAAGATCTGAATGAAACTAAAGAGTCTCAGAAAATGTTTTAACAAATATAAAAGACCAATTGATCTGTATTATCAAACAGAAACTAAATCTACATTATCTCCAAGTAACAATACTCACAAATTACCTGTTTACATTTTTCCACTGTTTTGTTCATGTTGAGAAAATAGTCTTATTTTATTTATTTCTCATTCAAGCAAACTCTCTGCTCCACACTTCTCAATCTGCTTCCTGAGATTTTGGAGGAGAGTGGATTAGACTAATTGATATGGAAATAAAAGTGCATCCTGGTGCTTCAAATGTTATTAGAAAGTTTGTAAATTTTTAAATGCTACATATATTACATACAGATGAGGTAAATATATTAATGATAGTAAATCAGACAAATTTCCTGAGGTGGCTCTCTGAATTAGTAGAAGGTCCACAATATAGAAAAAATATTAAAATACGTTAATGTAAAAAAAATTATTGGAGTATAGCTGACTTACAAAGTTGTGTTAGTTTCAGGTGTACAGCAAAGTAAATCAGTTATACATAAACACACAACCATTCCTTTTCAGAATTTTTTCCTATATTGGTTATTATATAGTATTGAGTAGATTTCCCTGGGCTATACAGTAGGTCCTTGTTACCTATTTTATATAGAGTAATGCATATATGTCAATCCCACCCCCCTAATTTATCCCTCCCTCTCCCACTTTCCCTTTGGTAACCATAATTTTGGTTTCAAAATCTTTAAGTCTGTTTCTGTTTTATAAGTTCTTTTGTATCATTTTTATTAGATTTTACTTATTAGTGATCTCATATGATATTTTCTTTTATCTGACTTAACTTCAGTTTTACTTCTCTGATTGCTGTGGCTAGGACTTCCAAAACTATGTTGAATAGCAGTGGTGAGAGTGGATATCCCTGTCTGGGTTTGTCAAAGATGGCCTTTATTATGCTGAGATAGTTTTCCCCTATGCCCACTTTCTGAAGGATTTTTATCAGAAATGGGTATTGGATGTTGTCAAAGGCTTTTTCTGCATCTATTGAGAGAATCATGTGGTTTTTATTCTTCGGTCTGTTAATGTGGTGTATCACACTGACTAATATGCAGATATTGAAGTGTACTTGTATCTCTCCAGAAAAACAGCTCAGTGATGAAGAGATTATCAGCCTCCCAGAAAGAGACTTTAGACTGCTGATGCTAAAGATGATGCAAGACATTGGAAATAAACTGGAGGCAAAGATTGATAATTTACAGGAAACAATGAGCAAAGAAATACAAGATGTAAAAATTAAGCAAGAAGAGATGCAAAATACAATAATGGAAACAAAAAATTCATTTGAAGCAGCCAACAGTAGAATACAGGAGGCAGAAGAACGAATCAGAAGGTGGAGGACAGATTAGTGGAAATCACTAATGCAAAAGAGAAAAGAGATAAAAGATTGAAGAGAAATGAGGAGAGTCTCAGAGATCTCTGGGATAACGTTAAATGCACCAACATCCATTTCATAGGAGTGCCAGAGGGAGAAGAGAGAGAGAAAGGGACAGAAAAAATATTTGAAGAGATAATAGCCGAAAACTTCCCTAATGTGGGAAAGGAACCACTCACTCGAATCCAGGAAGTGCAATGAGTACGATATAAAATAAACCCAAGGAACAACAACCCAAGACACATATTAGTCAAAATGACCAAAATTAAAGACAAAGAAAAAATACTGAAAGCAGCTAGGGAAAAGAAACAAATGACATACAAGGGAACCCCGTTATCAGCAGATTTTTCAGCTGAAACTCTGCAGGGCAGTAGGGAGTGGCATGATATACTAAATGTGATGAAAGGGAAAAATTTCCAACCAAGATTACTTTACCCAGCAAAGCTCTCATTCAGATTTGAAGGAGAAATAAAAACCTTTACAGATAAGCAAAAGCTAAGAGATTTCTGCAACACTAAACCAGCTTTACAACAAAGGAACTTCTCTAGGTAGAAAAAATAAAGGCCAAAACCAGAAATAAAAACACCACAAATGAAAGGCTCACCAGTAAAGGCATATATACAGTAAAGATACTAAAACATCCATGCACAATTGTGCTACCAAAATCAGAATTCACGAGAAGAGAGCACAAATGCAGGACACTGGAGATACATGTGCTATTAAGAAACCAACAAATTAAAACAATCTCATTTATATATAGACTCCTATATCAAAACTTAAGGGTAACTGCAAAGCAAAAATCTACAGTTGATACACAAACAAATAAGAAAAATCAACTCAAATACAACATTAAAGGTAGTCATCAAACCACAGGAGGAGACAACAAGAGAATAAGGGAAGAAAAATGAGCAACAAAAATCCAAAATAGTTAATAAAATGCTAATAAGAACATATATATCAGTAATTACCTTAAATGTTAATGGACTGAATGCCCCAACCAAAAGACATAGACTAGCTGAATGGATACAAAAATAAGACCATATAAATGCTGTCTGCAAGAGACCCACTTCACTTCTAGAGACACATACAAATTGAAAGTGAGAGGATGGAAGAAAATATCCCATGAAAACAGCAACCAAAAGAAAGCCAGAGTAGTATCAATACTCATGTCAGACAAAGTAGACTTTAAAATGAAGAACATTTTGAGAGACAAGGAAGGACATTACATAATGATCAAAGGATCAATCCAAGAAGAAGATATAACCATTTTAAATATCTATGCACCCAACATAGGATCACAACAATATATAAGGTAACTGCTAAGAACCTTAAAAGGAGAAATCAACAATAACACCATCATAGTGGGGGACTTTAACACCCCACTTACAGCAATGTACAGGTCATCCAGGCAGAAAATGAATAAGGAAACACAGGCCCTGAATGAAGCATTAGACCAAATGGACTTAATAGATATTTATAGGACATTCCAAGCAAAAGCAACAGAATACACATTATCTCAAGCGTGCATGGTACATTCTCTAAGATTGATCACATCCTGGGCTATAAATCAAGCCTTGGTAACTTTAAGAAAATTGAAATCATATCAAGCATGTTTTCTGACCACAATGCTATATGACTGGAAATCAACCATAAGAAAAAATGGCCAAAAATACAAACATATGGAGACTAAACAACATGCTACTAAACAACCAATGGATCACTGAGGAAATCAAAGAGGAAATTCAAAAATACCTAGAAGCAAATGACAACAAAGATACGACACTCCAAAACCTCTGGGATGCAGCAAAAGCAGTTCTAAGAGGAAAGTTTATAGCAATACAAACCTACCTCAGGAAACAAGGAAAAGCTCAAATAAACAACCTAACTTTACATCTAAAGCAGCTAGAGAGGGAAGAACAGACAAGACCTAAAGTTAGTAGAAGAAATCATAAAGATCAGAGCAGAAATCAATGAAATAGAAATGAAGAAAACCACAGAAAAGGTCAGTGAAACTAAAAGATGGTTTTTTGAAAATATCAACAAAATTGATAAACCCCTAGCCAGACTTATCAAGCAAAAAAGAGAGGGGACACAAATCAATAAAATTAGAAATGAAAAAGAAGTAACGACGACAGCACAGAAATAAAAAGGATCATAAGAGACTACTATATGCAACTATACAGCAATAAAATGGAAAACGTAGAAGAAATGGATAAATCCTTAGAAAAGTACAATCTTCCAAGACTAAATCAAGATGAAATAGAAAATATGAATAGACCCATCACAAGTTCTGAAGTTGAAACTGTGATTAAAGAAACTTCCAACAAACGAACGTCCAGGACCAGATGGCTTCACAGGTGAATTCTATCAAACATTTAGAGAAGAGCTAACACCTATCCTTCTGAAACTATTCCAAAAAAATTGCAGAGGAAGGGACACTCCAAAACCCATTCTATGAGGCAACTATCACCCTGATACCAAAACCAGACAAAGATACCAAAAAAAAAAAAGAAAGTAAAATTACAGGCCAATCTCACTGATGAACATAGATGCAAAAATCCTCAACAAAATACTAGCCGACCAAATCCAATGATACATTAAAAGGATTGTACATCATGATCAAGTGGCATTTATCCCAGGGATGCAGGGATTCTTTAATATCCGCAAATCAATCAGTGTGATACACCATGTTAACAAACTGAAGAATAAAAACCATATGATCCTTTCCATAGATGCAGAAAAAGCCTTTGACAAAATCCAATACCCATTTCTGATAAAATATCCTTCAGAAAGTGGGCATAGGGGAAAACTACCCCAGTATAATAAAGGCCATCTATGACAAACCCAGAGCTAACATCATTCTCATTGGTGAAAAGCTGAAAGAATTCCCACTGAGATCAGGAACAAGATAGGGATATGCACTCTCACCACTGCTATTCAACATAGGTTTGGAAGTCCTAGCCACAGCAATCAGAGAAGTAAAAGAAATAAAATGAATCCACATTGGAAAGGAAGAAGTAAAACTATCACTGCTTGCAGATGACATGATACTATACCTAGAGAATCCTAAAGACTCTACCAGAAAACCGTTAGAGCTCATCAATGAATTTAGCAAAGTTGCAGCATACAAAATTAATACACAGAAATCAACCTCATTTCTATATGCTAACAATGAAAGATCAGAAAGAGAAATTAGGGAAGCAATCCCGTTTACCATTGCATCAAAAAGCACCAAATTCTTAGGAATAAACCTACTTAAAGAGACAAAAAGACCTGTACCCTGAAAACTATAAGATGCTGATGAAAGAAATCAAGGATAACATGAACAGATGGAAAGACATACCATGCTCTTGAATTGGAAGAGTCAATATTATCAAAATAACTATAATACCCAAAGCAATCTATGGATTCAATGCAATCCCTATCAAATTACCAAGGACATTTTTCAAAGAACTAGAACAAAATATTTTAAAGTTTGTTTGGAAGCACAAAGACCCAGAATAGCCAAAGACACCCTGAAAAAGAAAAATGGAGCTGGAGGAATTAGGCTCCCTGGCTTTAGACTATAGTACAAAGCTATAGTCATCAAAACTGTATAGATATTGGCACAAAGACTGAAATATAGATCCATGGAACAGGACAGAAATCCCAGAATTAAACCCACGCACCTATAGTTAATCTATAACAAAGGAGGCAAGACTATACAATGGAGAAAAGACAGCCTCTTCAATAAGTGGTGCTGAGAAATCTGGACAACAACATGTAAAAAAATGAAATTAGAACACTTCCTAACACAATGCACAAAAATAAACTCAAATTGTATTAAAGACCTAGATATAAGACCAGATACTATAAAACTCTTAGAGGAAAACATAGGCCCAACACTCTCTGACATAAATGACAGGAACATCTTCTTATACCCACCTGTTAGAGTAATGACAATAAAAAGAAAAACAAACAAATGGGACTTAATTAAACTTCAAATTATCTGCACAGCAAAGGAAACCCTAAACAAAATGAAAAGACAACCCACAGAATGGGAGAAAATATTAGCAAATGAATCAACTGACAAGGGATTAATCTCCAAAATTTACAAACACCTCCTACAGATCAATACCAAAAAAAAAAACAACCCCATCAAAAAATGGGCACAGGATCTAAACAGACAATTCTCCAAAGAAGACATACAGATGGACAAAAAACACATGACAAGATGTTCAACATCACTTGTTATTAGAGGAATGCAAATCAAACCACTATGAGGTACCACCTTACACCAGCCAGAATGGCCATCATCCAAAAGTCTACAAACAATAAGTGCTGGAGAGGGTGTGGAGAAAAAGGAACCCTATTACACTATTGGTGGGAATGCAAATTGGTGCAGCCACTGTGGAAAACAGTATGGGCATTCCTTAGAAAACTAAAAATAGAATTACCATTTGATCCAGCAATCCCACTCCTGGGCATCTATCCAGAGAAATCCATGACTCAAAAAGAAACATGTACTGCAATGTTCATTGCATCACTCTATACAATAGCCAAGTCATGGAAACAACTTAAATGCCCATCACAGAGGAGTTGATAGGGAAGATTTGGTACATATACACAATGGAAAATTACTCAGCCATTAAAAGAAACAAAATAACAGCATTTATAGCGACATGGATGGACCTAGAAATTATCATGCGAAGTGAAACCAATCAGACAATGAGACACCAACATCAAATGCTACCGTTTACATGTGCAACCTAAAAAAAGACACAATGAAATTCTTAGTAGAATAGATACTGACTCACAGACTTTGGAAAACTTATGGTTTCCAAATGAGACAAGTTGGGGGTTGGGGGTATGCACTGAGGGTTTGGGATGGAAATGCCATAAAATTTGGTTGTGATGATTTTTATACACCTATAATTGTAATAAAATTCATTAATTAAAAAAAAGAAAGACACTGTATCCTATTTTCTAAGGTATAATCTTAAATTACTGCTATATTCTAGTAAATCAATATAATCTTGATCATCATGGGGAAATCTTTGGAAGCAGCATCACATAACATTTTGCCATATATAAAATCACAATGAATGCGATTTGATAACGCTTTGTTAAGTATAAAACATGTTATAAAATTATCTTATATAAAGTAGGTAGTTAGACAAGATCTAAGGAAGAACATACTAAATGATTAAAAGTGAAGAATTTGAATAAATATGTATAAAATATATTTTAAAAATCAACTATCAGGAGTTCCCATTATGGTTTAGCAGAAATGAATATCACAAGTATACATGAGGATAGGGTTTGATCTCTGACCTCCATGAATGGGTTAAGGATCCGGCATTGCTGTGAGCTATGGTGTAGGTTGCAGACACCACTCGGATCTGGCTTTGCTATGTCAATGGCTGTGGCATAGGCCAGCAGCTACAGCTCCAATTCGATCTTTAGCCTGAGAACATTTGCATGCTGCAGATGCAGCCCTAAAAACAGACCCTCCCCGCTGAAAGAAAAAAAAAAATCAGCCCTCAGATCTAAAAAGATGAAAGTAATGCAATATGAATAGAATCTCTAAAATTGTGGAGACATTAATTGGATCAATAAGTGTAACTTTATACAGTTCGAATACCTAGACAGAGAATTTAATGTAGGTCAAATTCGTTTTTCTGTAAGTTGCAAGAACTAAAATATACATTTTATATATATATATATATATATATATATATATATATATATGCTGTGTGTGTGTGTGTGTGTGTGTGTGTGCTAAAAAGCTTTAAAACAAATATGAGTAAAATACAGAATTGATATTTAGGAATATTAGTGATAGTTTTTCTTTCATACAACATGCAGTTCATGTTTACTACTCACTCAAAAATATATTTAGAATGATTGCAAAAGTAAGTCCCTGAGTTCTATACCAATATAATAAAACAAGTCCCTAATTTTGGTCATGAGGCAAATACACAAATATCTCATTGCATAAAAAAAAGAAATTAAAAATGTCATAGGCAAATGTCAGGTACATTTCTATCAGACAAGATGAGTTTTTTGTTTTGTGTGGTTTTTTTTCCAAATATAGTTAGTAGAGAAGTCTGTAGGGAAAATATGCCTTCTGTGCTAGTTCTTGATGATTGCCCTCAGGTAACTCTGAGAATTATTTTCTACCAAGAAAAATTTAGAATAGTAAAGTGATAGATTTCCTGGGAAAGACGATGTTCTGTGTTTTTTTGAGTTTGAAGTACCATTGGGAAAAACCAATTGATGATACTGATCAAGTAATTGGAAGTACGAATCTAAAGCTCATTGGGCAAGTTTCAGCAAGATATTTGGAAGCCTTTTGCATAGCAGACATGAAATTCTGAGATTGAGGAGATCTTTCAAAAGAGAAATATTTAGAGCTTTCAAAGGATTAGTAGATATTATGTGCTAATGTACAAAGTAAAAAACAACAACCACAAATAAAACAAAACCACCTAAATCAAATGTCTCTTTATTCATGTAAGAGGGCAGCTCTCTGACTTGGAGATGACCAGTCATTACTGTCAGATACCATCCACCAAAAAAAATTCTTTATCTTAGGCAAGACAAGAAAAACTTTTCATTTGAGTTACTAATTCCACACTGTAGAATGAAACAAAAGCATATGCAAAGTCAACCTACATTGAAATACCACATATATAACACAAATAGCAAGACATATATTATAAAGAGAGATTCTTATATTAATAATTATTAATTCATCATAAAAATAATACTGAAAATTGTTACAAAGTTACAATAAAGAGAATCTCTTCTGTTCCAAGTTCTCCTTGACAAAATTCTACCGATATTTTTTTGGTATCTTTGTACTGATGTAGTCTATTTGGAGAAAAATAGAAAATCCTCCGACGTGTTTATATATGCTGAACATTAATAGCAGGGATGTTTTCTTATTAATAGCATCCCTAAGATATTTTCATTTCCTCCAATATCATCTACAAAATGTCAGCTGCTAGTTACTTAACACCTATGAATATCTTCTGCTTCTTTTCCTGTCCCCTGAAGCATTTCGCTGCATTTTCTGTTCACTTTGTCTGCTTTTTCTGTGTTACATGTGAACTGGGATCTACTTCACATTTTTTCTGGTATGAAAATGGAATGTTTGAATTTGTCTTTTTTTTAAAAAAAGAGAATAATAATTTTCCAATTTGCATGTAAGTTGAAAACAGAATATACAGTTAAGATGTTATAGCATCTTCTTTTAAACTTATTCTTTTGTCCTCAGTATATTTTCATTCATTTAACCATTTAATAGTAGATTCCCCACACTTTTAACAGCCAGAATTATGAAAACTATTCAAAAATAAGTAAACACATAAGACAGCAGTGCACTGACATAGAAGGCAAAGGAAGATGAATTCAAGTAATGTAAAAGTAGGATGAGAACTAATAGTAGGAGCTAGTGATTAGATGCATTTAATGACTTTCATAAGAGGTGTGTGAGGAAGATGATGAATGGAAAGAGATGGAATCAATAAGGCAACACATGAGAAGTTAAGATAGGAATGTATTTAAATCCATATATGTTTTCTTAAGGGGAAAATAATTTTTCCTCTATCTGCTGAGTTTTAGGCTGAGATCTCTGTAATAAGAGATAGATTAACAAGAAAAAGAAAAGCAAGTTTTTTAACACGTGTACCTTATGCACAAATGGGAGCTATCCAGGGAATGATAAATAAGTGAGGTGGCTTAGAACTCTGGCTTAAAACTTGTCCTTAGCTAAACGAAAAAGAAGGGTGGAGGGAGGCCAGTTATGAGGTGGTTATCAGGAAAAACATGGTTAAAAAAAAGGGTAAGGCATGTTATCCAGATTTAAGTTAGTCTTTTCCTTTGATAAGATTTTTCTCTTCCTGGTTCAGACAAGGAAACAATCTCACAAATGGAGATTTCCTTTATAAATTTCCCTTGCAAAAGACAGCTTCCGTTTTCTGAGCTTCTCCTATCTCTGCTGTTTCTCAAAATAATCAGCTTAAAATAATCCATTTGCCAAAGAGGCATATTTTGTGGTGGCACATTCTTCTACCCTTCAGCTTCTAAATATGTAATCAATATTCATTGCTTCATCATGTTTTGATTCATTGCAAAAGTATAATTTTTTAGCTTTTGTTTTACCTTTTTAACTACTTTCACATTCAGTTTAATTATACTGATGTAATACAAAGTGCATGGAAATACACAGCAAAGTGTCTGAAAAGTTTGTTTTCCTAAGTAGGTAAAATCTAATCTCAAATTACTTTTTTACCATCATTGGGCATTTTCACTTAGTCCCTTTCTGAATATTATGAACTGATTGTCTAAATCAATAGGAGTTCTTTTATTGCACTTATTCAAAAATATCTGTATGGTAAAGTAACTCTCCAAAGTATATTGGATGTGTCAGCGCCATTCTAAATTCTCTTCTTTCCTTAAAGAATTCTAGATAATGAAAACTTAATGCTTCAAATGAAGAACTAGAGTTCATGAGTATTTATAGAGAGGTTTCCAAGTCTTTCATGCTTCTAGTTCTTCCAGGTCTCAGGTGTTTTCCATAAAACTAATTGTACTTTGATATGCATTCATATCTGAGAGCTTCTATCTCCATACAGAAAAGAAGACATTGATGAAGGTCTACATACAGTTCCATTATTCGTGCATGCAGTAGACAGAATGTCTGTGCTCACCTCCCCTAAATTCTTATGATGAAGTTCTAATTACTTATATCATGGTATTAGGAGGCAGAGCTTTGAGGAGGTAATTAGATTATGAGGGTAGAGTCCTCATGAATGGGAGTGTTCTTATAAAAGGGACTCCAGAGCATTCTCTTGCCTGCTTTCCACCATGTAAGGATAAGACCATGAGTTGGCAGTCTGAAAAGAACCATGTAAGACCCTGATCATGGACTTCTCAGCCTCCAGAATGGTGAGAAATAAATGTCTGCCATTTATAAGCCACTCAGGTTATGGTAATTTGTCACAGCATCAAACACTGACTATGAAAATGGAACACAACTATCCTGGTTATACAGCCCTTTATAATTAAATGCATTCATTTGAGTATGTCACTTGACTCTTCTGGGATTTAAGGATTTTCTGGAGTTTTCCTATACCAATAGGAATGGAAAGGTTCTCCCCTGAAGCATCTTCAGTCACTTCTGCCTCCATGAGGAGTATTTTGCTCCTCAATTTTCTTTTAACACTCACACAGGATGATGGATTGGACACTCAGTGGAGAAGTCTCTGCCCCTATACCTTCCACCTTTGTATTCCCTCCCAGTTAATGAACTTATAAATCATTCTGTGCTGAGGCTTTAGCCCTGAGCAAGGAGAACTGACCACGCATCTGACTGAACAATCCTTTCCCACCATTTCCAGGTTTTACTATTTGCCAAATGCATGTACTCGTGATCTCCATCAATTCTTGTGCTGCCTTGGAGAAAGAATATCTTTGAGTATATTCTGTGATTTAAGCTTCCAGTTTTCAGTAGTGAATTGGGCTTATGACCTTGTGAATTTACTACAGTAACACTATAAAACTCTAGAAATAACAGAAACAGAATCTTTGAACAATATCATGTAGTATGGACTGATTAATAACTCCGTTATAAAGAAGAAGGAAAAAATTGGAACTGTTTTAGAACCAAAAAGACATTAAAATATTAAGTCCCAAATAATGTTATAACATACTTGAGTACATCTCATTAAGGGATTCATAAGTGTCAACTATTAAAAAAAAAAAAAAGCTCAACCTAAAAGCTGAAAATTATGTTTTTATCCCAAAGAGGTAAGAGAGGATCCAGGACATATAGGAGTGTATGTATGTATATATATATATATATATATATATATATATATATATGTGTGTGTGTGTGTGTGTGTGTGTGTGTGTGTATTAATTAAAGAAAACCAAAAATCTCAAATTAATAAATTTAGTGCTTTTACATATACGGCAAGATGCAAGAGTCTAGGCCCACTGAAATAATTTCTTTGATATGCACCTTAATTATCCAGGGTCAGCATCCTGCTTTTCTCCATCTGAATCCTTCAGGGTGCATAGTCCAGGGCAGATGCACTGGCTGATGGTGGCTTGAGGGCAGTAGCATTGGTTTGCTGATGTAGAAGGAGACATTTCTAATTCACAATAGAACCAGGTCCCTTTGTTCTTTCCACTCACTGAATGATATATAACATATTTATCTTTATGCTTTCTGAGAAAAAGCAGGAAGATTTATTATCAATGAATGTGCTACTCAGGAATAACTGAAATGCCACACATTCAAACACAGAAGTACAGCTTTTAGAAATAATGTTTCCCTTATATATTCCTATTCAGTCTGTGTCAGAGAGAATACACTTCATGTCTCAATGATTGCACACAGAGAGCATCTAAAAAAGTTTGATTCCTGAACTGGAATGCAATTTTAGACCCTGATACACCAAAAGAATGCTGAATAAAAGAATAAAGGTTTAGCTGTGAATCTCACAACTGTACACTTACTAAAATTGTTGAAATTCAGTTCTCATTATTAAGAGGGGAAAACAGAGACTATCCTCCAGAATCTGGCAGTATTATTATTGTCCTTACTATAAATTTTCCCTGTCATTGTCCCTATTTTATTATTAGATAAAACTTGGGATTGTTATTTTGATAATTGCCTTTTTGTATAGTAGTGGTCTTCCTCCCAAAGTATTCATATACATTAAAAAATAACAATTTAGGATTTCCCATTGTGGCTGAGGGGAAATGCACCCAACTAGTATCCATGAGGATGCGGGTTTGATCCCTGGCCTTGCTCAGTGGGTTAAGGATGTGGTGTTGCTTTGAGCTGTGGTGTAGGTTGCAGATGTGGCTCGGATCCCATCTTGCTGTGGCTGTGGCATAGGCTGGCATCTGCAGCTCCAATTCGACCATGATCCCTAGCCTGGGAACTTCCATATGTCACAGGTACAGCCCTAAAAAAAAAAAAAAATTATGTTAACCTGTTGGGGTACTCATTTTCAAAAATGTTTACAAATAAAGACTGCTTACTATAATTCTATTTTAACCTACATTTCTTTTACCAATATAGCATTAATTTTCTTTCCATTGTTTTAAATATTAATTTATATCACATTTTTAAATGACCATGAGATTTAATGGTAGGAATATACTGTATTTTATTTAGCCAATTCCCTAATAAATACAAATATTATTTCCTATTATGAAATTGCAATCATTCATACAGTAAATATTGTTGAACATTTATAATGGAATGACTGCATGCATATACGAATGTATGTATATGTATGTATATACACACACACACACACATTTACTTTATCATTTGTATCAATAGTACAGTTGAGTATGAGAGTGTATGTGTGTACTGTGGCAGAACAAGTATTCCTGATATTCTTCTTCCCATGTGACTCACATCTCCCATTAAGAGATGGGTCCCATATTTCCTACCCTTGAATCTAGGCTGGAGCTTCTACCTTACCTGACCAACAAAATATGATAGGAATAATGTGATTTTTGAGGCTAGGTTATAAAATTGACAAAGCTTCCCCCTGAGTTTTTCTCTGGGCTCATCTGCAGTTGGAACCCTGAACCTGTTTCTAAGAAGCCTTGCTACAGTGATGCTACTAATTCATCTATGTCTTATGACTTTCAGTGGTTTGCCTAAAATATCCCCTGCCAACATTTTCCTAGTTTGTCTTTTCTTTTTTTTTTTGTCTTTTTGCCTTATCTAGGGCTGCACCTGCGGCATATGGAGGTTCCCAGGCTAGGGGTCTAACAGGAGCTGTAGCTGCCAGCCTTCGCCACAGCCACAGCAGTGTGGGATCCAAGCCATGTCTGCAGCCTACACCACAGCTCACAGCAACGCCAGATCCTTAACCCACTGAGCAAGGCCAGGGATCGAACCCGCAACCTCATGGTTCTTAGTCGGATTCGTTAATCATTGAGCCACGACAGGAACTCCTAGTTTGTCTTTTCTTTAAACATGCGTCCATTTCCCTAAAACAGTTATTAGCCTTTAACAATTTTATTACTATATATTGAAATAGATCTTATCACCACATAATATCCTAAAAAATATCCTAGACTTTCTTCTCATAACAGTTTATAGTTTTCTTTTCGGTTACCTAATAGTACAGTTGAGTAAGAGAGTGTGTGTGTGTACTGCATTGGTCTAAGTTTCCTACAACTTTTTAGCTTATAATTATCAACCTCTACCCCCTACTAATTTGATATTCCAATATTATTATATAGTTCATTGGTTTGTTTTGCTCCTTGCTCAGTAATCTTTAAAATGACAGCACACAGTAGATAATAAATACTTGTTCAAATATTTTTGCATTACATTTCTTGTTTTTATGGCTGCCCAGCAGCATTTTAAAAAATTATTAGGGTTTACGGGATATTTATATATGTGGCAAGACAACCATATTCCTCCTCACTGCTTTTCTTTTACAAATCATACTTTATTACCTATTACACATCTCTTCTAGATGAAACTCAGAATCAATTTATTCTGATACAGAAAAAAAATCACATTTAGATGTTCATTGAATTTGCATTAAATATATAGGTTAATCTGTAGTAGAAATGACAGTTTTAAAATAATGAGTCTTCCAATCTAAGATCAAAGGAAGTTAACAGAAAAGATACAGCGAAATAAGAGTCAGCAACTTATTAACTGTCTTGTCATCATTACTCCATGTTATTGTCCATCAGTGTTAAAGTAGCTGGTACTAAAACAGATCAAAGAAGATGAGAATGCCATTAGTATGATTACACTGATGGTTACCCAGAATTTATTTGGCTTGTTCTTATGTGTCTGGTTCCTATAATAAAATAACTGTATTTGCATTATCAGTGCTGTTAACCAAAATGTATTGATCAATAATAATAATTCTTTCTAAAAATGCAATAAGTGCACAAGGTTATTTTGAACAGGAATGATAAACACCATTATAGTATCATAAAATCAAACAAATAATGTAATCATCACTGAGGTAAAATGCAATGTGTGAAGTTCACTATAGCCGGTACATTTCACACATATATACAGCACATTTATTTCATATCTATTGACCTATCAAATTTTTCTTAGCTAAGTTGGTTAATACATATTTTTCATATTGGAAATTTACTATAAAAATAATGATGTTTAATTCTTTGATCATGTAGATTCATCCATTTAGAATGTATTATCCTTATTTGTTCATTGAATGAATGACTGTTTGCTATGTATTCTTCAAAGCACAAGTTCAACTTCATATCATTGTATAACCTTCCTGGGACATCATATTTTAAGCAGAGTATATCACTCCAATTAAGTGTCCCCAAAGCACCTACCAGATTGATTAGGTATATAGTGGGTTTATTGTAGTGATAAAGAGTTCAAACATTGAAGGTTCACTTAGTTGTGGGTTTAGCTCATGATTCATCAATCACTGTGAGCTAATTACTCTGAGCTCAATATTTTGAGCTTTAAAATGTGTCACATTAGCTGCTATTGAGGTTTTAGTTGAGATAATGCAATATATTTAGCTGAACACTTACCACATATATAATGCTCAATAAATAGTAGATATTAGATGGCAGCTAACAAAATGGTGAGTGAAACATTTATTAGTAGTTCAATATTCTGAATTTCTTAAAGGTTAGAATCACGTTTTAATTGTCTTGTCAGTTATATTATAGATGGTTGTTAAATGATTAAAATACATGGAGTAAAGAAAAATAAATAGAAGAGACATGGGCAAGTAAACATTCCTTAAAACAATTTTTATTTTTTATTTATTTTTTTTATTTTTTTGCCTTTTGTCATTTTATGGCT
>PVHT021183727.1:17540376-17562061 GCA_004024745.2 Catagonus wagneri
TGGCTGCACCCGCGGCATGTGGAGGTTCCCAGGCTAGGGGTCTAATCGGAGCTGTGGCCACTGGCCTGCGCCGCAGCCACAGCAACGCAGGATCCGAGCCGCGTCTGCAACCTACACCACAGCTCACGGCAACGCCGGATCGTTAACCCACTGAGCAAGGGCAGGGATCGAACCCGCAACCTCATGGTTCCTAGTCGGACTCGCCAACCACTGCGCCACGACGGGAACTCCTAAAACAATTTTTAAAGAAAGCAAAATATATTAAGCTCTAATATCTGGAATACTCTGTGCAAATCTGCAAATTTTCTCTGTATTTTAGAAGAATGCCAAATCTTCTATTGTGCAAGGAAAAAATTTCCTCAAAGATCTGATCCATTAAAATAATTTCAGACACAATAAATTACAATCTTAAAAGTATTCATAATGCCCAAAAAGTTCTCATAAGGATGACCACGACACTATCAGGGAAAGGGTGTATTCCTATAACCCTGACTGTAATAGTTATTGTTGATACATGAGAATATATCATTTTCAGAGTGGTTTCTCTTTTTGGGGGTGCTAAACACATGTAACCTAGCACTCTTTTAACATCAGTGATTTATTGTTCTAAATATCTATCATTGTTCTTATGTTGAAAAGAAGAATAAGAGCTCAGTAAAGTCTGTGCTTGAACCTTTTTATTTCTCTATAAATATGAACACTTGGCTCTTTGGCCGACTGAAAATACTTGCAATTGATGTTTATGTTTCACTTCATACTCTGGCTTCTTACATTCCTATACTTTTCTCAGAAATACTTTCATGCTTACTGGGCCTTTAAAATCTATTATATCCATGTTAGATAATATATATTTGCATTTCTTTTGTGTTTCTCACTTCAAAACCTTGGTAGTGTAGATAAGCTTGTTTGGATATATTTCACCAAATTTTCTTTTTTTTTTCTTTTTCATAGGGATAGCTCAGTTATGATACTGCATTTAATGTTTTCAAAATTCTGATTCATACACAAATTGGAATTCCTGAAATCAGATTATTCTGAAACCTTTTAAGCAATCTTCATATTTTCATCATGAATATCTTTAAAATTATTCATAAAGTGTTGTTTGATAATATTTTTACAAAGATCTAGTATTAGTATTCTTACCCTAGAAAATGCCAGGAAACATTATTGGAGAGAAGTTAATCATGTAAATATTCCACATCTCCTAGAAAGATTAACAGTAATTATAGAATTGAGTCAGATTTGTTAATTTGAAGACTTATTTGGGTACTAAATGTTGATGTTTCATGGAACATTATTCATGGGATCATCATGAATTATATTATACATAATAATAACTTAGTAATGTTTATTTTCAAGAAAATGCAGATCTAGCCACAAACACCCCTGGGCATAGTTGCCATCAAGGCAGAACCACTCTCTTTTCAAAATTCTCCTATACTAGGTCCTGGAAATATCAACCTTGACCTTTAAGCATTGTATGTGAACGTTTCCTGATCTTACTCTCCACTTGAATTTAGTATATTCCTTTGAATCACAAATGCCTCTGTTATCCCAGAAGAATTACAATGATATTCCTGTTCTCTCAGTTTCTCAGCTAATTTTTTTTTCAGTATCCAGCATTCAAAAAAGTAAAAACTAAATTTCCTAAGAAATACCAGAAAGTCATTCTCTCATGAAACACTATCCTATGTACAACCCATTTTAATATTATTTCAAAATATATACTCTTCACAATTAAATAATTTTACTTTCAACATTTCCTATTCCTCTACTCCCAAACTTCCTGGCTCCTTTTCCTTCTGTTTTTCTCACGGAACAACCCATCCCTTACTTTATCTTTATCCTTTTCTTTCACTTTTCACCCTAAGCTCACTCTTAAGATTCTTTCTATGGAGAAGCACACAAAAAGAAGATATGAAATATTAGGACTTTACACTTGCAAGCAGAATAGTTTAAATTGCTAGGCCACAAAATATTGGTAGTGGATAAGCACCAAAATGTTGATTGGAACACTCAGCCATGCTGAAGAAGGGGATGGGTGAAAATAACATATGCTGTTAGTCAAGATCTTCAAATTTGGGGGATCTTCATATCCCCTTACACAGTGTCATAATTCATTCTGTAGTGGTGAAGATTAAACTGAAGCCTCAAGAACTTAACAGATTTCCATGCTGAGAGACAATGAGACAAAAATAGTGGCAAAAGTAAAGGATTTTTACTAGAACATGACAAGACATTTCCTCTAATTTTGGTGGTGCTCCATCTATTCTACTGATTACATTCTAGAATGCTCTTGAATCCTCCATTTACAGAGATAATATTGTTTTTAAATTTGTGATACATACTGTTCATTAATGATGCTATTTATTTCATTTACCTGGGATATAAGTACTGATATATTGGAGACTGAATCTGCTCTTATAACATTTGTTTTCTATTTTTTTCTGCCTGTCAAATTCCCTTTTCTCTCCATTCCTGCCTTCCTTTTAATTCATTTTTATTTTTAAAAAAAATTCCTTTCTGTTGGCCTAAAAGTTATACAATTTCTTACTATTCTTTCAATGATTAAAAGGTGATGATAAGGAACCAATATTTTACATCATCCTGTGCAGTGCAAAAATCTTGGGACACTCTTTACCTCTTTATTTTATGTTAGTCTTATAATACCGTGTGTGTGTGTGTGTGTATATATATATATATATATATATATATATATAGGCACTAATAAATCTCCTCAGATTTGGTTGTCTGAAAATTTCTGGATTTTTCCCTCGATCTTGAAGGTTATTTTTGCTGGAGAGAGAACTCCCAGTTGAGTTATTGCCTTTCGATATTTTAAAGACATTATTCCCATTGCATTTTTGGCTCTCATTTGGGTTGAGAGAATAGCTACATGTCTCTGTATTTCTGCTTTGAAGGAAAACAGTAACTTTGAGTCCTATTTTCCTTGCTACTTATAAAATTTCTATTTTGCTTCTTTCAGTCTTTAATAGTTGAATCATATAACTAGATGTGACTTTCTTGTCAATCATCTGCAAAACTTCTCTGTTGATTTCTTAATTTAGGTTACTTTATTTTTTTCAGTTCTAAAATTATGTGATTCCCTTTTATAGTTTTCACTTCCCTGACAAAAAGTTTGAGCATTTTCTTACATCTCTGTACTATACTATTCAGGGTTATTTTAAAAACTTTGACAACATGTCCAGGATTACTTTGGTCTATCTTTATTATATATTTTCTCTTGTTTGTTTTTCATTTGTGTGTTTTAACTTACATGTCTAGTGAATAGTTATTTTTTATTGAGTTCCAAGAATTGTAAATGACATTTGAAAGTATCAACAGAATGCAAAGTCTAAGATACAGTTATTTTCCTCTAAGGCAATTTTACTTTTGCTTCTGGAATTCAAATAGGGGTACCATCAATCTGGTGTCTTACTCACCTTTGGGATAACTAGTCTTTAAAATGTGGCTTCATATTCTGTGAGGGCAAGTCTTCTTCTCATTTGCCCTAACTCTTAGAAAATAGGTTTTTGGGGGTCTTAATTCAAAACGTGGAACTTAGCCACTTGATTCTCGATGGCAGAACTTAGACCTTTTATCAGTCCTGAAAGGCTGTCAAACATGCTACTCATGTCCTTTGCCTTTCAGCACTTCTTCCTGAGTTGGTGAATAGCCATAAAAGAATATTGTTTTCAAATACTTAATTTTCCAGTTTCTTATTTATTCCCAAGATATTTGGCCACATTTTACTATGTCACTTGCTTTTTAGAACTTTTAAGTAGATTTTTAGTAATTTGACTTTTCCAGTTGTCCTCACCAATAGAGTTTATGCAGATTAACTAGCTCTTTCTTATCAGAAGTCCTTTCTCTTCTTGAGTTATGCTCACTCCCTTGAAAACCTTATATAGTCTCTTTCCGTCTTTGTAAACGGAAACATCCTAAATTTCATTTTCTACATCTATGGTGAAATAAAGTTATATCCAGCTGACTATTAGACATTGCCCCCAAATGTCTAATAAATATGTTAAATGAATATCATTTAAAACTAAATTTCAAATGATATCCCTAAAAATCTCTCCCTCCATGTAGTCTTAGCTACATCAGTTCATTGGAATTCCAAAATTTCAGTTGTGTGGACAAAAACTTGGAGTCCTTATTGACTTCTCTCTTTTTCTTGTTCACTGTCCTTAACCATCAGCAAAATTCTTCAGTCTACCTTTAGAAAATATCAAAAATTCTGCCTATTATGCTACTTCCACTGCTACCACTTGAAACTAAACTATAATCACCTATCTCCTAAATAGTGTCTCTCTTGAATAGCTAGATTCAAATATTTATGAGAATGGGGAGACATTGTTATAAATGCTAATAAACGTGGACACAGGAGTAAGAAAGCCTGAGTAATTTTTGTTTGTTTGTTTGCTTGCTTTTTATGGCTATTCCCACAGCATATGGAGGTTCCCAGGCTAGGGGTCTAATCAGAGCTACAGTTGCTGGCCTATGCCACATCCACAGCCATTCCAGATCCAAACTGTGCCTGCGACCTACACCACAGCTCACGGAAACACTGGATCCTTAACTCACTGAGAGAGGCCAGGTCTCAAACTGGCAACCTCATGGTTCCTCTGAGTAATTCTTTAACTCTTTCTTTAGCTTATTCATATATAAAAATGAAGAATAATTTTTCAAACATCATAAATTACTCATGAGAAGTAGAGTCAGTATTTATTAACATATAACACTGTCTATTATACAAATGTCATATATTAGCCATTATTATATCCAATATTATTTTCCCTTTTGTTGTTGTCATTACTGAAGGTGATAATAAGACCTAGAGATATAAAACTTTGGTGAAAGTTCCTTGTATTTTCAGCAATTAAATCCTGATTATATCCAAATATACAGTTATATTTCTCATCTCAAAATAAAAAAAAAGAAAATAGATGAAAGTAAATATCCCCTATTTGGAAAGAATTAAAGAATCAAAATTTTGAGTGTTGATTCTTTTCTTTTAGCATATAAATTGGATGTGATGTCCTTTGATTTCCTTGCTTTGTTCAATACATAGCATCAGGCAGACTTACAAAAGAATCTTGGCTTTAACTCTGCTCAATATAAAATGGTCTGTGCCATATTAAAAGGCCTATTGTCAAGAATGAAATTTTAAAATATTTTCTTCATCATTTTTCTCAGGCTTAGTTTAATCACCATTCATCATACTGCACTTGCCCTTCAAACCCTCTGAAACAAATTAAAGGAAAAGATCAGTAAGGGAATTACTTTATGTTCTCTCTTTGAAAAGCCAATTTATTAAAGTATTCTAATTTAAGAGAAATATCTTTGCCCCAAATAAAGCTATCTGTGATAGTATACACCACTACAACATTTTCTATGCATTATTATCAAAATGTAGGGTATCTAACAGCTGGATACAAAATGAGGAAACACTATAAGAATAATGACATTGGAACACTCAATGCAGTAATAAATAGAAGAGATTTCTATTTAAAACCAAAGCAGCTTTCTAAGTAAGCAAAATCTTTTTAAAGGAATAGATGCTGTGTTTTGTTTAAACTGAGCACCTTAATGATTTTAGTTCACACAAAAGTGGGCCCAAAGCTGGAAGTGGGAGGTGGAGCAGCACAGTGCTAAATTCCTCTTTACTCTAGAGTGAGAAGAATTACAGTTCCTGGGAGGTGAAGAGAAAACATTAAAAGAGCAAGTTTCTGGAAGACTCACTTTTTACACTGGGGAGTAGTAGGAAAGATTTTTCAGAAACAGATTGGCAAATTACTGAAATTTAAGTTATTTGCTAAGTGATTCAGCTGGATAATTTTCTACTCCTAACCTCCCCCAACCTCATCTCCCAGTCTCCCCACAACTTCAGTATAGCTAGCAATATGGTCAAGGTTTTGTTAAGCAGAATGTTGGTGGGTGTTGAGTAATCAGGGGAAGAGGTGGAGATTTGCACCTGGGGTACAGCTGCATTCACAAGGTCACTAGATGATTCAGACCCTATAATTCAGGACAATACAAAGGCATAGATTTATTAACCGAGACAGTAAATGTACCTCCACCACTCCAAAAACTATTAGAAATCTTGTGTAGGCATTGAATTCAATATACATCATTCAATGTGAGAGTTAGTCACCTTTGGTCTACAAATGGATAAATGGATGGTTTGATTCCAGTGAATATTTAAGTTATAAGTTATTTACCAAAAGGAATTAGGATGGTCAGGTTTTACATGCCTGCAGCAGACAAAATGGCTCAGCCTACTTCAGATGTGGTGGAAATCTTACAATAGTAGACAAAAGAGCTTTGTAACTTAACAAACTTTTAAGAACTGGAAATGTGTGTATGTTCACACTGGCTTTCAACTCCGAAACTAAATGCACAAGAGCACTTGTATCCCTTTATGGGGGCACGGTAGTGGGAAGGTGGGTTTGTGGTAAGGGGCATGTAGAGGGGTGGAAGGGGCTAAAAGAAGGGGATTTTCACTGGTGGCTAACTTAAAAAGAAAATAATGATTTTAGGTACTTTATATTTATGAGATCGTACATTTGGTACTCTTTCCTCTAATTTCCACAATAACTGTCTGAGGGTGGTGTTACTTTCCTGATTGTATAGAAAGCAAGCTACATCTCAGAGAGGTTATTTACAGAAAGAAAATTAAAAATCCAGTGTTGAAAGGACTCCTTGAAAACTGCATTTTCCCATATGAGGAAAAGCTTTAAGGGAGATTTTATCTTCTTACGGGAAAAATTAGATCTAGAATACATTCACTTTCAAGCAGGAGGGGAAAAATAAGCTGTTTTGTTTTCTGTTTTGTTGGTTTTTTTTTTTTTTCTGGTCTTTTTTAGGGCCGCACTGGTGCCATGTGGAGGTTCCCAGGCTAAGGGTTGAATCCGAGCTGTAGTGGCCAGGATACGCGAGCGCCACAGCTCTGCGACCTATACCATAGCTCACGGCAACGCCGGATACTTAACCCACTGAGCAAGGGCAGGGATCAAACCTGCATCCTCATGATACGACTCAGGTTCCTTAATCGCTGAGCCACAATGGGAACTCCTAGGTTTTGTTTCTGTAACGTTTACCATGTGCCAAGTACTGCTGATTGCATTATGCCAGTCATTTCCTTTGATAGCCCAGCAACCCAATGAGGTAGGTATTAATATCCTCATTTTTAAAAAAGAGAATTCAATATTTACAAAATCTAAACATTTGTTGAAACTGAGGCTCAATCCAAGCCTGCTTAACTATAAACTTTGTACTTCAAACTATTCTGTGTGCATAAAGCACTGCTATCAAGGTAAGAGTTACGCTGTATGATGTAGAATCTGAGAGCAGAGAGATATACTACCCTGTGAAAAATCTCTTTGATAATGAAGAATCACACTGAAATTCTTTTAGTGTGATTTTAAGAAATAAAATCTGCTGAGGTCATTGTCAAATGATGCTTATATTCAAAACTAATTGATGCCATTCCCAGTAATCCAGGAGTTTCGAAATGTTTGAAGTCAGTTCTAAGACAAAGAGAATCCTGCACTTTCACTGACTTACTAGATGTAGACTAATTCCACTGTCATTACATATTCTTCATAGTTAACAACCGTCATTTACGAAATTACAGATCACAGTGTTACAGGTTTTTTGGCATACTCTACCAAAGAATACCTGCCTATAAGATGGATTTATTTTTTGCCAACAATATAATAGCCTCAGTATTCTGTCACAAGCAGTATAGCCAAGGATAGTCTATGGGATGCTAATTCTTCTGTTCTCAGGTTTGCTGAACTTGTCTATTTTTTTAATATTAGATTTTAAATGGTCTTAGAGTTTTCACCTTATAATCACAATTAGTGTCAAAACCATCTGTACCTGCACAGCTTACTGTATAGGTTAACAAGACTATCATTTGATGTCATTCCTAACATGACTCTTTTTTTTTGTCTTCTGTCTTTTTAGGGACATGCCTGTGGCATATGGAGGTTCCTAGGCTGGGGGCTGAATATGAGCTGTATTTGCCGGGCCTATGCCACAGCCACAGCAACACTAGATCCAAGCTCCATCTGAGACCTATACCACAGCTTATGTCAATGCTGGATCCTTTACCCACTGAAAAAGGCCAGGGATGGAACCTGAATCTTCATGGATACTAGTCAGGTTCGTTAACCACTGAGCCAGGATAGGAACTCTGGCTTCCTTTTTCAAGTACTACTATCATCAACATAATTGCACTATTCTCAAAAACTCTCACCCAACAAACCAAAAGTTACAAATAACTTTATTATTTATTCCAGAAATTTCCTGAAAAATAATCACCTAAATGGCCATCAAATTGCTCAACTTGAATAGACAGTATCACATGACTATTTTCTAATAATGACTTTAATTTCACTTCAATCCTCACCTTGCTGAGTCCACCAAGCATACAGGACTATATTATGACCCTTTTCCAACTCTAATCAAGGCTCCAGTTTGAAAAACTCACCCTAAAAAAGACTCTAAAAATGACAAGTTTATCCTTGATTTTTTTCTTCCCTCCCTGAGACCTACTTAGACTCTATCAAGATAGTGATTTTTCAGATCATAGTGAGAAGAAGTTGTCAACTTCTGGTCAACAAGTTGATTGGGGGATATTTCCAAGGAGTCAGTGTATGATAACACACTGAAGAATCCTATTTCGTTTTAATAGAGTCCAGATGAAAATCCTAATTTTTGTTAGCTCTTGTCTTTATTTTATAATGATCATTTTGGGGGGAGAAAATATTATTTTTTATCATTAATTTCTCAGTACACTGCATTTGTTTAAAATATTTCCTTTCATTTCAGAAATGGAATGAAATGATTGCTCATCTAAGAATTTTAATTATTTAAATACATAAATCTGAAAATATCTCCCAAGATTCTAAAAAGCTTTGGGGGAGAGACTGTCAAGGTATTTTCAGGAGCAGATTTTAGTGAATAAATTTGAAAACAAGTCTAATTTAAACCCAAATGTAACCTACCTAATCTAAAAAAATGACTAAACTTTGACTTCAAGTCTGTGCAAAGTTTTCTATTTACTCATTTCAAGCTGTTTGTAATTTCTTAAGAGTGAAGGTAAGAAATGGTCATTTTTGGCTATGAGTGCTGGCTACACTTGCATTAATTCACTTTATGGATTATTCCCCAGATATGCCTCTTTTGCATTTAATATGGATGCAAAAGTAGAACCCATTCCTTTATCGATAAACACATACACAAACATACACACTCACATACACGCATTTATTAACAAATTCTCTTAGTATATGAAGGTCTTCAGAAATACCGGGGATTTAAAGTGAAATGATCCAAACAATTTAAAATTCAGTTTAGTGTCCCTTTTTCATTAATGTTGTAGCCATTTCAGTAACTTCAGCTCTAGCCTCACACTGTGGGGCAAGGCTTTCACCTCACTCTCCCCACCACCTCCTTTCTGTACCAGGGCTTTCCTCTCCTTTCCACATAGCAGTCACCTTGATAGTTATTTCTTCACTGGTACAAAGATTCCAGATTGTTAGACCAGAACTAAGCAGGGATCATTCATTTTCTTTCTGTTCTTATTTATTTAAAATTTTTCATTATGACATTTTTCCTGGAATGATTGAGAAAGGAGGGAAAAAGACAACTCTTAGTAAAGCCATACCTGACAGCGTTAGCTGTCTTTCAGAGAACCAACTGAGAACTGAACCCAGTGTAAAAATGATGCCTGACATTAACAAAGCCAGTTAATACTGATGATTGATCACTGAGATGTTTCAAGACAATTATTCTACATAACCCTGGAAGATTTCTTGATGATAACTTCCAGTGTAGAATATCAGAAGCTGAATTTAAACAAAGAGAGAAAGAGTAGATAGGAATTTAAAGGAACAAGCTAATCAGTAATTAGCCCCCCCCCCCGCCATGTATCTTTCTTTTTCTTTGTTTTCCAGACTTTGTTTTTATTTATTTTTCTCATGGAATTCCATTGACTAGATTTAAACTACTTGATGATTTTAAGTAAAAAGATTATTTAAAATATATTTCTGGTCACTGACTTTCTGATTATATATCCCACTATTTTCTTTAAAAGACAACATGAATTTTAAATTTCAGGATAGCTATCTTTAACAAATAAAAATAAGAGAAGACCTAGCCAACAAAAATAGCTTCGACCTAATTTTATCTGCTGAAGTAACAAGCTTCTTTTCTCATTCCAAATAACATACTATCAAAGATAAAAATCACTATCTCAGAGCTACGTAGGCCCCATTTTTGCAATATTCAATGTTTTTGGAACTGAGAAGTTTCATAAAGAGTCAAGGATAATGTTGCCAGTAACATTTTACTGTGAGAATCATGAAATATTTTCTTATTATGAGAGAAAAACTTTATTTCAGGCCCATTCAAATTATAGTTATGGGCTGAATACAGGAATTTTGGACTAACGCTTTAGGTGGTGACATAATTCAATTTTATTTTATTTATTAGGCATCTTAAAAATTTTAATCTTTGCTTCAGGAGAGATATTCGTTGAATCTAAAACACTGCATCTGCCCGGTAGACACAGTTTTTCTAGGGTTCCAAGTGTTATTCACATGAAGTAGTTAGAAACTGACAGAAGACACATAAGAAAGTCCTTAATTATGTACACTTAGCTGTCAAGGTGCATGGTCTACATAAAATATGCTGTAGCCAAAAGGAAGAGATTAATGGGAATAGGGGGAGAGGTAAATCATACTGGATAAAAACAATAAAGCATCATTAAAGAGGAAGCAGTGTTTCTCCTAAATGGATAACAAAAATAAATTATAGTAAAATGCTCAATATATTTTTTTTTAATTTATAAAAACTTTCAGAATCACACACAAAACAGCATTCCTGGCACTCACCAGCCATACTATTCCTGAGTATATTATTTAACAGTCCTGAGTTTGTTTTCTCATCTGTCAAATTGCAATAATTATAACCACCACCTAAGATTGCTATAAGAATTGAATGCCACGGGTTCAACATGGAACACAGCCCATGCTGAGGGACTAGTAAACACATCTCCTATCCCCTCTTAGTGAGTTGCCTACAGATAACATTTAACAGTGATTTGTCTGAGTTGGTAGATACACTGAACTGAAAGACTGAAGACAGCCTGTGCATTTTAAAATGAAGCTAGAGAAGAGCTGCTTTATCCAAAAAAAAAAAAGAAGAAACCAGACTATAGTAGTTTATACTTGTAAATACTATATCTTATTTAATTAAAATTAAAATAAAACACAGGTTTTTGAGTTTCAAATATTTCATGCTGTTACACAAAATAAAGACCTATGTTCACCCCTGGAAAGCTATGGGCCATGAAGTAAATGCATAAGTTTTTATATGATTTCTCATCTGTGCTAAGTTAATTTGGTACAAATGAATGCACAAACTTAGGGTGCTCTTGGTAAAAGTCATATTGTAGAAGATTTTTTTTCTATTCAACTTTGAAGGCATTTTAAAAAAATTTTACTCTTAGTGGTTGGGATAGTTATGACATATATTAAAAAGTGTTCCACTGATTATTTTAAAAATAAATTACTACAGGAAATTTAATATTTTCTAATACAAAACTAAATGACTTTTTTTTTAGTTTCTGGTATTCTACAGTAAATTTCATATATAAGAATTCTTTCTGCATTTGCTTTAATGAAAGGTACATAGGAAGGATGTTCTCTAAACTAAATACAACTCTTGACAAATCCAATAATTAAGAAAAGCTGTTATAGACTTCTAGTTCTCAGCTGCTGTGGTTTGTACTAGGGTCTCCTTTTTTAATTAAGCCAGAAATGATAATTTTTATAAGTAAATAATATCTTTACATTTTATAACCATGTGGACTTTTGGTACATGTTTTTATCAGAAATTAACCTCATTATATTTAGCTGTAAAATATCTTACTTAAGGCTGTTAAATGTCTCCATTTACAAGGAACTAAAATCAAGAGTTTGATGGATATGGTTCTTTATTAAGACCCATTAACACAATTTTAGTTTATAAAACGTTATACATAAGCAAATGTATCAGTCTGTAATATAAAAGTAAATCAAATTTATCAATTTAAAAAAATTTTAATAAACAGTTCATAATCCTGAGAATGAATAATGTCTAAAATTTTTTAAAATTTTAATAAAGAGTTCATAACCCTCTGAGAATGAATAATGTTGTCTTAAAAATATCATTTCCAGTTTCCATTAGGAAACAAGTATGCCAAGAATTTAAAGAAATTTTAATGAAATAAAATCAAAATTAAATGAATGTTATACTGTCCTGTAGAAACTGAATTAATGATCATATCATAGGCCTAAAGAAAATTACATCATCGACAAATTAACTGAAATTAAAATGACAATCATGGGCATTAATAATTAATAATAACAGTTTTCTCTTTACAGAAAATAGTTTTATTTTGGATAAGAATAGGCGTAAAACTTTTTTAAAAAATTTCTGATTCAAAATGTTTTAACCTAGACTAATTTGGATATAGAAGGCTCAGAATAAAATAGTTCTTAAATTCCAAAACTAATGATGATAACTGCTTGATTTTTTTCCCCTCTCTACATCTTACTCATTTAAAAGATGTTATGGGAGTTCCCCTCATGGCTTAGTGGTAATGACCCTGAGTAGGATCCATGAGGACGCAGGTTTGATCCCTGATCCTTGGGTTAAGGATCTGGCTTTGCTGTGAGCTGTGGTATAGGTTGAGGACACGGCTTGGATCCTGTGTTTCTGTAGCTGTGGTGCAGACCAGCAGCTGTAGCTCCAATTCAACCCCTAGCCTGGGAACTTCCATATACCACAGGTGCAGCCCTAAAAATAAATAAATAAATAAAAGATGTTATGTATTTTTTTTTATTTTGATGATATCCTTCTTCAAGAATGCTTGAAATTGTTGTACTGCCCTTAGAGAAATTTCCAGGAAGGTGCCGCTCCACTCAATCGCATACATATGCAAGTTATGCCATATTCAATATAAACAGTAACACCATACAAGAAATAATCATAAATCTAAATTTTTAGGCTTATTTATACTTATCTTTATGAATCTTTCTTAAAATAATACCCTTATATGAGTTCCATGTAGTTCCATCAATTTGGACCCTTTTCTGTCTGAATATGAATTTAATATGAAATTCAGCAAAAGTGTGTATTTTACAACTGCAAAAAAATTCTTTATATGGCTTGTAAGGCAGATTTCACTAACTGAAAATAATGTGGTTTAAAATAAAGCAAAGAATTTCTAAGAACAATTAACTCCAGCTAAACTTATGCTAAATATTGATATCTAACTTCAGGAGTCATTTTAGACTCTTTGCAGATATTTTATTTGTCTCTCCTTCCAGTAGCTGGTAGGATTTGAACAGGCGTGATCAGTGTCTCTTGTGTTTTCTTTTCCTTCCACCAGAATACCCGGCCATGTTCCAGACTGAAGCTATCCCAGCAATCTCTGCCTAGTTTCAGTCTGAGGAAGACTCAGAGGAGTCCTTGGCTCTCAGAATTTCATGAATTAGACTATAAAAAAATTAAATAATGGGTTTTGCAACCACTGAGGTACTGGGGTTACTACAGCACAACAACCTTGCCTGTCTCTGCTGATGTTCTAGGCTTCTCCTGAACACAAATTATGTGTTTACATAACTTACGTAAGGTTATGTTGCATTATGTAAAATATAGAATATAACACAACTATGGGGTATTCTGTTCTGACAACTCATATTGGGGCGTTGAGTTTGCATTTTCAAGTTTACCAGGAGACAACAGAGAAAACCAGAAAAAGTAATGGTGTGTATACTATGATCACAGAACATTTGCAACATAAATGTTCTGGAAACTCATTCCTGAATGTGAGTAGGTACAGCTTAAGTATACATGAAGATAATATAAAAGTGCTATTAAATGGTATTTGCCAAGTGTCACTCCTTAGATTTATCAACACTGTATTTTTGATTATCTTTATGAACATAGAATTTTAATAACATTTAATATTAGCCTATTTTCAAAAACATTTTAAAATCTGTATTATAGTCTATTTTAAGCACAATTTGAAATGCAAATCAATCAAAATATACCATGTCTTGAGGAAAATATCTGAAACAAATTTTATATTGTACATAATTGCTTATTCATCTGAGATACTAGTGTTTCCTATGCTTCTTGTTCAATAACCTGAGACTCTGATGCAGTGTTTATAGTTGGGACATTATTAAAACACTACCCAGCTTATTTTTATGCAAAGCCAGGTTTGATGATGACCATTTCTCACTTTTTCTTTATATCCTCACCTACAAATAAAATATGGAATATATTTTAGGTGATGTTTTAAATTTTGTAGCAGATAACTTTTTTCTTTGCATTAATTTGAAGAATCTTTTTGAAAACTATGTTTTAAAAGAATCATTTATCCTGGGGATAGAGCAGAACCTCTAATTAGTTACTTAAACAAATATATATTGAGCTTTTATCATTAAAGTGCTTGTCATCAGGATAAATAGAAGAAAAGATAAATTCTTCAAAACCCTGGTATACCTAAGACCTTCTTAAACAAAACAAAGCAAAATTCAAGAGCTTAGGATCTGCATATTTTAAACAATAATTCCAGGTGATTTTAGTGCACTGAATTATAAACACCACTCTAGTATATAAGTGAATTTATCTTTACTGATCCATGTATTCTTAAATCCATTCCTATTCATGCGTTCAAATAAAGAATTATCTCATTAAACCTCGTCATCCCAGTCACACACATTTACAATGAAATTCTTTTTTTTTTTTTTTTTGTCTTTTTGCCCTTATGTAGAGCCGCACCCGCGGCATATGGAGATTCCCACGCTAGGGGTCTAACAGGAGCTGTAGCTGCCGGCCTTCACCACAGCCACAGCAAAGCGGGATCCGAGCCGCGTCTGCATCCTACACCACAGCTCACGGCAACGCCGGATCCTTAACCCACTGAGCAAGGCCAGGGATCGAACCCGCAACCTCATGGTTCTTAGTCGGATTCGTTAACCATTGAGCCACGAAGGGAACTCCAACAATGGAATTCCGAAGTGCTTATTACTGAATGAATTTCATGGCCGCTTAAAAACACAGACTCTGGAACTGGATGTTTATATTTTGATTTCGTAACTATCTGGCATTTCCTTGGGAAAATAAATTCTATTGTGTGGCTTATTCATTGCAATGTTTATAAAAATCAGACTTACTTCCTATGTTATTGTTGTGATTACTTGAGTTAATGCAATGTACAAGTTTTAGAACAATGCTTGGCAAAAGTTTTAGAGTCACCATCTAAGTGTCTGCTATTATTATTTTAACCCCACCCACTTTGATTCTTTCTCATAATATTAGTATTTTTTAAAACCACAAATACAGAGAGTATGTAAGAGAAAGAAGAAAATACTTAAAACTAATCCTGGTATTGTTAAACCGGATACTAAAAAGGTACGGAGCAAAGTCTACAATTTAGTGAAAGGACTTAATCATTGAATTCTATACCAAAATATGACTACAAAATAAAATCACAAAAAACGAATTCAAGGGGAAGACTTTGGAGATAAGCAATGGTGAGGGGATGTACCCAGTAAAATTTCTAATTAAATTTAGACAGGTGATAATAATATGGCTATGAAATTTAAAATGACTCTTAAGTAGAACCTTCTGACATATGTCAGACAAAATAGACAGTAAAATTGCAATCGATGAGTTAGACTTCTAAACAAGTTTAATAAAATATAAGAGAACAGACAGAGAAAACAAATTTGTTGGAGCTCCTGTAAGATTTTGCATATGATTGCTTCAACAATTAAGGAAAAAAATTAGATTTTTATAAATTTTAGAAAAAAAATCACTGTAATATTATAAAAATAAGTTAGAAGTGTCCTACTGCTCTAAGAAACAAAAATGTAAAAGAAAACTTGATCAAAATATGAAAATTTTGGCAGAAGAAAGGGTAGCCTAATTTTTTCTCATAACACATTTACTTTTTTTATTTTCTTCTCTTTTTATTGAGGCACAATTGATACATAAAATTGTATTAGTTTTAGGTATATAACATAATGATTCCATATTTGCATACATTGCAAAATGATCGCTATCAAAAGTCTAATTATAATGCAATTCCAAATATTTCCTTGACTCTCAAACAATAGAGTAAGGTTTTCTAAGTAACACCTTATTGTACTTTTTTCTAAATTAATAGCACAGTTGATCCTCAAAAAATTCAGGGGTTCGGGTGCTGACTCCTGCATGGTTGAAAATCCACATAGAATTTTACAATCTGGCCATTCATATCAAAGGTTCTAATCTGAATTCAACCAATAGCTGGATGGTAAGATACTGTAGTACACGTTTACTGAAAAAAGAAAACTGTCTATATATGAACGAGAGCATGTCAAACTCATGTTTTTCAAGGGTCAACTCTACTTACATAAAGTAAATCATATAAAGGATAAATTTCCTTACATGAATAACAATGATCCTTGGATGAAACATTTTCTATGAATTTTTTAATGTATTGATTTTCTCTCTGCACAAGTGTTTTGGTATTAAATATACATCTGGAGTAGGACTTTATGCATTGTTTTAACACAACTCAAGTCTATAGATGTGAGACCTCAAAAATATGGGACATGTGTGTCATCAGGCATCTCTTACTGTTTTAATTCAATTTCCTTGCCAAATTGCTTCCAAGGGATATGACAGAATGTAACTAACAAGTTCAGTTTCATTGTAAATCTCTGGAAGATATGATCTCTGTCTCCAAATCATTCAGTAGAATTCACCACATCTAGCTCAGTGTTTACAGTGTAGATGTTTAGTAGGTTTTGAAGTGAACTAAAAATTTCTTAAAATCTTAATTAAAATTGTCCAAATAAAATAACCATCAAGATACATATGTAGGACATATCACCAAATGATCAAACTGGGGCATCTCTGAATGAAATGATTTCTTTATAAATCATGAACTTACTAATGTAGTATAGTTGTCTGGGAGAATTTTTTCTTAAAGGGAAAACCTACATTTACCTGTGAATTTAAATTAAATGGCCTTCTCTATTTTGCATCTTTAGAATAAATTGTTCCATAGAAAAATTTATTCTAATGTAAAGAGAAGTAAAAACAGCATTTTATAATGAAGTTTCCCAATTTCAAAACTCCAGGGAACACTATTGTTTTACAAATATTAGTACAACTTAATCAGACAAGTTCTTTATGTACAAGTTATTATTTTTCAACTATATTAAATGTTTTAAAGAAAATAATTATCTTCTTGCTCATATCTTAAGAAAATGTATTTTGCAAGATAATTCTTTTTGCAATATCTTCTTAGGGGCAAAATGATATTTTCACTATTGCATGTTTTAGTGATCAATTGATTTATTTTTATTGTCTGGCTACTATAGAGCACAATTCCTCCAATTCATGGGAGTAAGGATGGCTAGTTTTCTAGCAGATATTTGCAGGTTACTTTTACAAGGCCACAGAAAATTGTACCAATATATTATAAAATCATAACTGCTAGTCTACTTTCCCTGCCTAAGATTTTGACCAGGTCCTGCAACTTTATTGTAAATTGTGGTCTAAAATGAACCAGAGAGATTTTTACAAAGGCCAAAGAACTTTGACTTGAAAATATTTTTTCCCTATGATATGGCCTCATATGTAGAGCCTCATAAAGAAAAGCAAAGTTTCATCTAACATAAAATTTATGTAAAAATTTGATTCTGCATTCGTACATAAGAAATCTAAAATAATAGTGCGCTATGTTTTCATATTGTTTCCTTCCAATCTACGTAATGGGGAGTTCCTGCTATGGCTCAGTGGGTTAAGAATCTGACTGGGGCAGCTCAGGTTGCTGTGGAGTCATGGGTTCAATCCCTGGCCAGTGCAGTGGATTGAAAGATATGGCATTTCTGCAGCTGTGGTGTAGGTTGCAGCTACGGTTTTGACTCAGTATCTGGCCTGGGAACTTCTATATGCCGAAAGTGCACCAATAAAAAAAAAAAATCTATGAGGAGTTCCCATCGTGGTGCAGCGGTTAGAGAATTTGACTAGGAACCATGAAGGTTGCAGGTTCGATCCCTTGGCCTTGTTCACTGGGTTAATGATCCGGCGTTGCTGTGAGCTGTGGTGTAGGTCACAGACACGGCTCGGATCGGGTGTTGCTGTGTCTGTGGCGCAGGCCAAAATCTGTGGCTCCGATTTGACCCCTAGCCTGGGAACCTCCATATGCCGCGGGTACAGCCCTAAAAAGCAAAAAAAAAAAAAAAAAAAAAAAAAAAAAAAAAAAAAAAGAAAAACTATGTGATGATAAATACTGTAATCTATTTTTGTAAAAAAAAATTGTCGTAAGTATATTCTCTGTAACATGGATCTCACTGTATGTTTTCGCAGCAGTGTTAACCCTAAATGTCAGTAAATATTGTAAGTTCAAGAGAATTTGAATGCAAGAGAAATAAAATATTTGCAATTATATTTAATTTGGTCCACTGCATAAAACTTCACATTAAAACAGTAATGCATAAATATGTCATACAAGTGTTCTATTAATTTCAAATTTGATTTTATTTGAACTCATCTTTACTTGAAGAGGTTAGTGACTAGAACATTTTGCCAACTTCTTAGCTTAAAATTAAAAAAAATAAAAAATGAAGAAATCAATGAAAAATAATCAGAAGAATAAAATATAAGATATAAACTGAGCAGAGCATATTGTGTGAAAATGTTTATTTTTACTACTTCTGGCAATATCATTAAATTGATCATAAAGAAATAAGAATGTCAAGAAAAATGGGCACAGATAAGACATAAGTTGAGAGATACAAATAAACTTTTGGAGGATGGAAAGTGAATAGATATGTATTTAGAGATTATCTTCAAATTGAAAGTTGAAAACTGTCTTTCTTTTGAGTAAAGAAGCAACTATTTTCAGCACCATGGACAAACCCAGAATTGACTAGAGAAATAATTTCTGAACATGAGAGTAAGGTAAGGGACTAAAATCATAAGAATATAAAACATCAAATAAGAAGGGGCTTGACGCCAATATGCCCTCCTCATACCAGAGACAAAAATTAATCAGGTAGTTATATCTCCACAAGAAGTTAGTAGGAAATTTATGGCCTTCAGTCATAGTAACGGCAGGCAAGCATCTAATACTGAAACCAATATCAATTAGAGAAACTTATAATATTAGCAATAAGACCTTAAAGCTCTATTATGTGGACCAGCCCAGAGACCAAAACAAATAAAACAAAGCAAACAAAACACACACACACACACACACACGTGCAAGCATAACCCTCCTGTCTTTTCACTCAGGAGAATAGGATGTTTTTCTCTGAATATAATCTATAGGCCCACAGAAAATAATATAATGTATGGGAGTTATTTCCTAAAATGGATTAGTTCTCACCCAGTTTTTACTTAAAATAGAGATATCAAGCTATCTTTAAAGTCCCATTCTTAATTATAAATAGACAACCTTGATCACACAGCTTTGAAGAATGAATTTTTCATGAATGAGAGAAACCAAAACCAAGAAACCTAAATATGCAACTTAATGAAAACAGGCAATAAAGAGATTCTGGAAGTAAACAAATCAATATGGTTAATATCCTCAGAAATACCAGAAAGTTTATTAAATCCATAAAATAAGCACAAGATACTTTAAAAACAGGACATTCCATAAACAAGAAATATACTTGGAAATAAAAAGAAATATTATAACCATAGTAGAACGCTCATTTGGAAATAAACTTGGGGATTTCTCCAGTGAGTGAAATGAAGAAACAAAGAGAAAAAGAAGAAAGTTATGAGAAATTTAGGCCATCAATATAGGCTCAGTGTTCAAACTTCCAGAAACAGAAAACTGGGACAGGGGGAGTTAGTTATCAGAAGGATGGTGCAAGATGACTGCCCAAACTAAAGGGCAAGCGATTTTCACGTTCAAACAGTGGATCTGCTTTTCATGGCATTTAGTGAAAATTAAACCACATGAAACACACTGATTAATAATTCCAGATCACTGAGATTAACTCTACTTAAAATGCTGTCTTGGAATTCCCATCATGGGTCATTGGTTAACAAACCCGACTAGTATCCAGGAGGATGCAGGTTCAATCCCTGGCCTTGCTCAGTGGGCTAAGGTTCCAGCATTGCCGTGAGCTGTGGTGTAGGTTGCATATGTAGCTTGGATCCCACATTGCTGTGGCTGTGGTGCAGGCAGGCAGGCTACAGCACCAATTGGACCCGTAGCCTGGGAACCTCCATATGCTGCAGTTATGGCCCTTAAAAGATTAAAATAAAATAAAAGTTTTCTTGCTCTCAACATGTCCCGTAGTAGAACTGAAGGGCCCCAAACACTTCATTATCATCTCAATAGTTTGGACCTTAACAGTATCAGCTGTCTAAAACAGCAGCCCAAGAAGTAGGGTGTGATTGATTAGCTCTTTCCTAAGAAAATGTCCAACTCTTCCTAACCCTGTCAATACAAACTCTTCTTTGACATTCATTTGAACTAGAAATTTGTCATTACCAAATCCATTGAACATTCATCTTCTTTTTAGAACTTGTTTAAGTGTGGTGCGAAAATTAAAGCCTGGATGTCAGATGAAGGTAATATTTGTCTCTCTTACCATATGTGTACTGAAGAGAAAGTGAACTGGGCTCTTAACTTTTCATTATCACTTCACTGTCTCATCCTTCTCCATGAAAAATCCAGCAAATTTGAAGTCAGATGCTTGTCTTTGACCTTCTACCTTCCTGGTCATTATTCTTAATTAAATATTTTAATGGCGGGTTCACTGTTGGTTTCTTTCTTTCTTTTTTTTTTTTGTCCTGTAATATGCTTGTTTTCAATCTTGCTTTAAATATCCGCTACATGTTCAATTGCATTCCTTCCCAATTCACTTCAGTCTTCCACTCTCACATCCCTGTCATAGCGAGTAACCGTTCCACTTCTAAAGCTCTGATTTCAGTGCACAGCACCTAGGCTAGGAGAAGAACACTGAAGGCTGATTTTTTTTTTTTCTGACTATTCTTGCTGAGTTTAATTCTTCGAGATGAATTCTGGGGCCATATCAACAAGGTTCTGAAGTGGGGATTTCTCATTGGAATTACCTCTTTATTACCACAAAAGTGGACTTCACAAAGTTTCCAAGAACAACATATTTGGTGGATTCAGTAGTTCCCTTTTGTCCTCCAGGAAAACCCTCCAAGGTTTGGTATGTTTGTGCATAGTTCACTCCTACATGTTTGTTTATTTTTACTGTTTTGAGAAGTAGCTTTTCTCCTTCTTCTGTATAGTTATTCTTTTTTTTTATTTATTTTTTTATTTTTGCATTATAGCTGGTTTACAGATTTCTGTCAGATTTTCCAACTGCACCATGTGGTGACCCGATTACATGTACATATATGGATTCGTCACATGTAATTAGATATAGTTCCCCGTGCAATACAGTTGGAGCTCCTTGCTATTCCATCATTAAAGCAGTAGTTATCCCCACTCCCTCCCACCCCTCCCCCACCCCTCCCCCGCCCCCTTGGCAACCACAAGTCTGTTCCCCAAGTTCGTGATTTTCTTTTCTGTTGAGATGTTCATTTGTGTAGTGTTTTAGACTCCAGTTATAAGAGATTTCATATG
>PVHT021183727.1:17563061-17648332 GCA_004024745.2 Catagonus wagneri
AATGGACCTGAATAGACATTTCTCCAAAGAAGATAAACAGATGGCCAACAAGCACATGAAAAACTGCTCAACATCTCTGATAATTAGAGAAATGCAAATCAAAACTACCATGAGATACCACCTCACACCAGTCAGAATGGCCATCATTAACAAGTCCACAAACAACAAATGCTGGAGGGGGTGTGGAGAAAAGGGAACCTTCCTGCACTGTTGGTGGGAATGTAGGCTGGTGCAGCCACTATGGAAGACAGTGTGGATGTACCTTAGAAAACTCTACATAGAATTACCATATGACCCAGCAATCCCACTCTTGGGCATATATCCAGACAAAAATTTCCTGGTGAAGGCTGATTTTAAACCTGCCTTCAATTGTGTGAAGAGTTCTTTCCCAGAATACTATACCTAAACTTTTACAATCATCAATGAGATTGCTTAGCAACAATTTTGGGAAGATACTTTGAAGCTGAGTAATTTGTACTAACAAAGAAATTGTGAGTTTTTAAACTCGATATTTTTAGCATAGCTTTTATTTAGTTAAATGCACGAAAACCTTTCCATTTAACAACTGCTTGTTTTCTAAGAAAACATCAATATTCTGTGGTTAGGTGATAGATAAGACCATCATTGCTTCTGCAGTTTGAGACAAAAAAAATAAATGGGGAAAAGATAAAAAGTATGTGATATTTGAACAAATTATATGCTTGCATTAAGTTTAAAGATCCTCGAGAAAGAAAAATAGGATGTTTTAGTTTGTTACAATGGGATTTATTCATCATTTCTACAAACTTTAATAGAGCTGTAGTTAAAATATATAAATCCTGATGGAATTATTTTAACAAAATATGTTATATTGAGACCCCAAATGTATTCAGAAAATTGTTTCCATTTAGACTATCAAAATTTTGCAGCTTTGTTTGCATTATTGTTTGCATGCTTAAGTCTTGACTTTTGTGTTAATTTAATGTTTACTCATTAAATTTAGAAACAATTAAAATAAGTACTTAAAGCTTTATTCTGAACAGTATTCAGGCTCATATCATAAGTTAATGAAAAAAAAGGCTATAAATTGAAACATCATTTTCTTATAACTGTAGCAAACTACATAATGTTTTAATGAAAAATGCCAGTATAAAGCTTTACCAAAGATCAAAAATGCACTAAACAAAAACACATCTTTGTATTCTATATTTGGATTGATAGCCTGCAGAGCTAAGATAACAGGTTTCTGTCATTTAAGAAGTTGATATAAATGGCTCTGTAAACTCCATATTATTTCTTTATTACTTGCTATGATATTGTGTGGGGACATCACCTATCAAATTGTAAGTTTCAATGTGTTATCTCAGGTTAAAATGAAAGCATTAATCAAAAGCTTATGTGGATTTTATTGCCATCATTGAGTTTGAGCTTTACATCAGTATAGTGTGAAAATATCCTTATTTTATTAACTCAACATGCTAAAGACAAGAAATGAAGATAAACTTTCATATAGTTTCCCTTTTATTAAATAAAAACCTTTTAGCTTAAAAAAAATAAGGGATAAGGTTATGAAAATAATAGTAAATATTAATTTTTAATATTACAAAGTTTAACTTAAGTGATAACTTTGCACTATGGTGTATTATGTACTATTAGACATTGTAGCAAAGAGTGACAATTTCTATTCTTACTTCTTTTAAATAAGTGGTAGTTATTGTTTGAAAATTAATTTTGTAGTTCCACTTTTCATCAGTATTGGAGACTGCATACAGTTCTCTTTGAAAGTTATGGCAAAACATACTCAAGTCATTTAAATATGTTTTTATAAAACACCTCCTTGTTGTACAATTAGGAAGAGGCATTACTGAATATGACTTTGGCATAATTTTTCTGAATAATCATTGGGTTAATATTTGGAAATTGGTACTCATGTGGCTCAAAGAGCAATTATGTCTCTGAATAGGCCCCTAACAGATTTTACACCCATGATAAAACCAACAGCATATTTATCTATCTTAATAATCAAAAGTAAGCTAAGAGTTGCTGGGTGTGCCATATGCACACATAAATGATGCTTTCATCCCTTGCATCTGTTCATATTAGTAATGATAATTCTTAAACAGTGATTTTCATCTTTAAGAGTGTTACAAATGCCAACTAATTAATTAATCCCTTAAGTGCTTAATTGCATGTGGATAATTAAACACTCTTTACTGGCAATGCTTATAGAGCAAAAATTAAAAGGGAACTCATACTGAGCCTGATTTTCTAACCAATGGGTTGAAGATGTGACTTTCATAAATTTGGGCAGAAACATCCTTTATAGCTACATTTCTGAAATACCTTTTAAAGAAAAGCATTTCCACAATACTGATAAATATTATGTAATTTTTCTTATTTTTGAGAATTACAAAGAACATTAGTAAATTAAAGTTGTGGAGATAAAAACTATTTCTGTGAAGCACAGAACATTGGGAACTTACTTGTTCTTCAAATGTCTTTTTCATGAGACCCAACTACCTTCTTTGGGATGAGTTTTGTTTAGAAGAACTTTTGGAAATGATGTAGTTTATTGTATAATACCTCTCAAGGAGGTAGAAAATTAATAGCTATGTTCTTTTTTGTAATTTGGATGCATTGTGTTCTGTATTCAAAAGCCGTCTCAAGTGTTCTTTCTTCAAAACAGTTCTGAATATTATTTCAGACTTAACATGAGGAAACTTACAAAATCAAAACATAGCAAAAATTGACTCCTTATGTCATTGCCCTACCATAATGATTTGGCACTAAACACTAAATGCTCTAATGACAGTGTTTCTCAATGAAGGCACTCTGAAGTTAGTAGGAGTATTACTTTGTTGTGAGGGATTTTATCAACCACTTCAGGAAGTTTAATATCACAAACTTCACATCTCTCTTGCTTTCACAGTTGATTGTATACTACCAATTATTAATTTATCATTGCTAATATTCCTTGTGTCCTCAGTATGTGTATGCTTTAAGAATTCATGTCTCACAATCTTGTGGCACTCCGTATAGTTTTGTGTAAACAATTTTTATTCACCAAAGATTATTAAATTACTGCTAGATACCATTTAAATATTTTCTGGAGAACTGAGGGCACAGCTACCATTTTCTCAAGATCAATATCCAAAGATGTATATAGATATATACCAGGACGAGAAAGACTACTACAAATTCAGGACTTACATTAGAAACGCAGTTCTCTTTAAGTTAATCAACATCATAGTGTGTATCTAAACGTGTATATATATGTTATATATGTATATATATATTGCTTGTCTAGGTCAGCAAGTTAATCTTTACACATTATAAAATCAAAAACAAAAGCTGCAATTTGATAAATGTGCCTAGTAATAAAGATCACAGCCTCTTTTATTCATTTTAAAGATATTAGTAATATCCATATTGCCATTTAGGCAAGAGGCTTGATATTTGAAGATAATTTAGCTCTGTATAAGAATAACTTCAATGAAAAAGTAAGTTTATGATAATTATCTATATTATCAATAACAAAAAATTATGTTTGCTTGAATATAAAAATGACTTTCAATACATAAAAATATGCTGTATCATTATTCTCTCTGTAAGAACAGTTAATGTAAATCAAGTTTGTTAAATATTCAAACTCACCAGTAATCCAGAGATACCTTGTGAAGAAATTTTGAGTAAATTGATTAAAATGTTTGGGGTCATGGCATTAAATCAATTGGATTATTATTTTGAGAGCCAACTGAGACTATAAAATTTTTGAGTAAAACAGATGAAATAATGTTTAATCTCATAATATGCAATTTTTGGAAAAGAGTTAAAAACACGAAGGCCAGAGTTTCAAGGGTACTTCTCTCTGAACTCTTTGAAATATATCACCTAGTTTTTATGCTTTTAGATCAATATGCTCTGTGGTATGTCAACTCCAGTATTTTGAGGGACACGAAGTACACAGGATTTGTTGATGACGAGCAAGAGTATAAGAAATCTGTTTTAACTCTGTGGAAATGTGATTTGGACATTTGAATCTTGTTTAAATAAAACTTTTTTAGCCACATAAAGGCAATTAGGACAAATTCATGTTTTCTGAAGCAGAACATCCAGACATAACGATCTGGTAAAGAACAATGGGAAAGCAGAGGATTTACAGCTGTTAGGCCCAGGAAGTGCCAAAAACTATAGCCTCTTTCTGTCTGGAATTCTATCCCTCTGGTTATTCTGATACAACTCGTCCTTCTGTTTTCTCATCAGTAAGTGTAGACTAATAAGAAAATCCATTACACTGAATTTTTGTGAAGATTAATTGAGGTAATATATGTAAAAGATTACAAAGAATAAAAATTATGCTGTATCTAATTAAAATAAGCTATTGTTAATAATATTATTATGCACAATCATAAGTTGCAAGTTGAAGGGAGGTTTTGCTCTTGTTTCTTCTTGTCTACAAATCTGCAGATGATAGAACTCCTGATGTTGTAACTAGTTTCCTTAAGTCAAAGAAATCACTCGTCAAAAACATTTAAAAATCATTTAGAACTACAAAATATCAATTTATTCACTAAAGCTTTGATGGGAAATGTGTATTTAAATTTTTTCCTAATTAGTACATATTTTGTTTTCGGAGTATAAAAGTTTAAAACACTTATAAATGCAAAGCAGTGAAAATTACAGTCTAGTATTTCAGAAAACATTGGCAACATACTTTACTGGGTAGGGAGGAGGAGACTGGAAAGACAGAAATCATTAAAAGGTAAACCTAAAATGTTTCAAATTTTCCATAGGAAAAAAGGAAGAAATGGCTATTTCCAGGACTCATACACTATTCATTCGAGACAAGAGTAGCAAAGATAAAAATTAAATGAAATTATGTTTCTCCCTATATGTTTTTCTCTTAATTATGAGTCTTTAAACTGGAAGAAACAAAGAAAGTTTTAGAAGGAGAAACTTCTTACTTTGTGGTGTAGACTATTTTGATCAAGGTAATATCCTCTCAAATATGAAAAGAATCCTTAACATGGGAAAATAATAATTTACTTAATTAGCACATGTGCTTACAATTTTGGACATATATTTTATAAATTATAATTAATAAAAAACAGGCAATCTTATTTACAGAAATATAAAATCTGTAACATTTTTTACCACAGAATATGCACATTCCAGGTTCTGCTGGCCTTGCTTCTGAGGAAATAAATGCCCTGTTATTAGATATTTAGCATAATAAAAATAACATTGATGGCAATATATTGTCACTTCACTAGAGTATATGTTATGATGAAATAAAATTAGTATTTTAAATCTATAAAAGTTTTTTTTAAAAAAAGATTAAAAACGTCTTATAATACTTAAGGCAAATGAACTGGAAATGTTATTGCATTTCTTTTTTGTTTAGTTTTTTGTCTTTTTAGGGCTGCCCCCATGACATATGGAATTTCCCAGGCTAGTGGTTGAATTGGAGCTGCAGCTGCCCTCCTGTGCCACAGCCAGAACAATGCTAGATCTAAGCCACATTGCTGTGACCTACGACACAGCTCATGGCAAAGCCGGACCCTTAACCCACGGAGGGAGGCAGTGACCAAAACCGCATCCTCATAGATACTTAGTCAGGTTTGTTACCCCTAAGCCACAGTGGGAATTCCTGTTATTGAATTTCATTTTAACACAAAATATAGCTAAAATTACCGTCATTATTTAATCAAACACAAAATAAGTTATCAGGAATGTTTAAATTAGGTGATATGTAAATCAGCTTGTCCATAGGATTTTTCCTTTCTGTTTGTCCTAGGAAATTATAGCTTTATAGGAAAAATTAAAGCTTTCCCAATTTGAATTGCTTTCAGAGCCCCACCATTTTGCTAATTACTGTACCTTGTCCCTCCCTCTGACATCTTGTCAGTTTTACTGAGGTAATTGTTGCATATATTAAGGAAAATTGAGTTCTGAAAGTCTAATCTGATAAAAAAATTTACATAACTGTTGATTGCAAATCAAGTCTCTGAGGAGAAGGTAGAATGGTAAACTAAGCAGCTAAAAACTTTTCTCAAGCCTTCCTTCTTGAAATAATTCCTTAACATAGGAAACAGGAAATAGCCATCACCTCCTTGAACATATCTAATAATATGTAATTCCTTGGTTTCATTATTAAACTGCGGAATTACGACTTTTCTCTGGGATCAGCTACTTCATATTTCATTCTTAAAAAAGCTACATTCAAAATGACAAAATTGTTGGCATAGATTTCTATCAGATGTTTGCCAAAACCACTAGATTCCTTATATACACAATTTTCAATAGCAGAGTTAATTTTTAGAACAGATTTTGTATTGCTAAACTCTTTAATATTGCTTATGTAAAATAATGCTGAACCAAGAATTACACTGTGATTTATCTAGCTTAATATGTATGTAATTGTTTCATGTAGTGAAAAGAAAGCACAAAGAGGGGTAATTAAAAATTCCCATTTTGTGTGTGTATGTGTGTGTGTGTTTGATGCTGTCTTTCTTTCCTAATTTTCATGGGTTAGAAAAGTAGATTGACCAGGAGTCTATTAGAGAGATAGGGTTTTATGTAACTCTCACTTCATATTTTGCAGAATTCCCTGCTACAATGAATTTGAGAGACAGACAGGGATTTCAGACCAAAATGGCATCCAAATCTTTCTCCCTTGAAGTGCAGACAAATAGGGACTAACTTTACCTTTCCATCAGTTTCAACTGAAACTGAGCAGAAGTCAGTGGGGCTCCTGGGCAGAAAATCTTTCTGTGTCCCCTGTTTCTTATTTGTAAGAAATAGGCTTCATTCAGCCTCCTTGACCTTCTTCCTAAGGGAAGGTTCAAACCGTTGCTGATCAGGGAAGTAATGGGATGCAGAGACAAGAGAAGAGCAGTCAAGAAACAATACTGCGGCCTTAGAGCAGTGTCCTGGTTCTTCCTCAGGGGATATATATAACAGTATCCTTGAGCTCTTCTGAAGAATTAAAACCCCGCCAAACTGAAGATGTTAACTACCTGATGAAGCATTCTTTATTTCAGTGAGATGGTCAGTTTGAAAACATTCAGAATGACAGAAACCACCTGACATCAGATGATCTCAGGATTTAAGAAATGCAGGCCCTGGAAGCACCCTTATCCTTATCAGAAACCCTCTGCTTGACTATGAAACACCTTACAACCCCCACCCCAGGTTAGGGCACACAGTTTTGACAACACTAGCTTGCTGTGTCCCTTTTGCCTGGCAAAGCAATATAGCTATTCCTTTTTTACTTCACTTAAAACTCTGCCTCCAAGATTCAATGCAGTACCGGTGTACAGAGACTGAATTCTGGCTACACAACCACAAAAGGAAAAGTAGGAGCCCTCATGGGGCAGGTCCTTTCAAAGGTTCATCTGTCTTGCCTGAGTACAGGAAATGAACACAACTGGAGAGCCCGAGTGAAGACTGCTTACTTCTTTCAGACTCAGAATATTTGCCCCCCACCCCCCAATGAACTGGAAGTATCACCCAATAGATGCTGGATGCAGAGAACAGACCAATTATTCTACATCCTAGAGGAAACATAATGCAAGGAAGTAGATGGAGGTAACGCATTCCTTGGAACTAGAAATGGCAAGATATGATTCTTTATAGTTTTCTGTTTTAACGAAAAGTAAAACTCAAATGTAATGTGGGAGAATGTCAATGGCTTCTGAGAGATTTTTTTGACAACTGAAATAAAAAATAAGTCGGTGATGTTTTCAACTGCTTCAGAAGAAAAAAACCATATTCCAGCTGAAATTAAAAAGCATATGTAACCAAGATCATTATATTTAGTGCAGAGTTTAAGGGCTGTCAAAATGAAATGACTATATTTAAACTGTATTCTTTCACAACTTCCCATTCACAGCTACCATCCAGGAGCACAGCATGTTAGTTCAGGTGAGCATGGTAAAATAAAATTAAGAACTGATTTAAAAAATTAAATTAAAAACATTAAGATAGACAAGCACAAGTCTGTTCATTAAAGTGCTCTGGAGGGATCTCAACAGCTTCGATGAAAGAATTATTACAATAAGAACTGGCAAACAAAAACAACACAGCAGAACATGCCAGTCTATGAATACTAGCAGTGAAATGGTTTAGCGGACATTTAAATAGCATTCTAACCAAATGATGAAAGGTTTGACTTTATATATTACACATTACTTTAAGGAGATACAGGTGATTAGGCCACCATGTCTATGCAGGAAGGAAGAAAGATGTTTTCTTTGAAAATTTATAAAATTTGTGTTTGTTTTGGCCAAACCCATGGCGTATGGAAGTTCCCAGGTCAGGGACTGAATCTGAGCCATAGCTGTGACCTATACCATAGCTGCTGCAATGCTAGATCCTTAACCTGCTACACCACAGAAGGAACTCTGAAAATTCACAAAATTTACAGGCAAGAAAGAATTTAGAATTAGAACGCACTAGATTCAAATCCTATCTCAGTCATTTTACAAGCTGTGATGATTTGCACAAGTTATCTATTTACTCTTAAAGCAACTTGGAACACATGGGTTAGTAATACCTCTTATCAAAAACACATCTTATTTTTCATCAGTTGAATAATAGTGCATGAATTATTTCTGGATCATAATTTTCTCATCTGAAAATTTGGATAATGAATATTCACCGTATAGCATCTGTGTCTAATAAAACCTCCCAGAGATTTTGTGTACATAACATGTGATAATATATGTAAAATACACATTATTCTCTGTTTTAACAAGTATTAGTTAATCTCCATCCCCATTAAGAAAAGTTTGGGAGATATTAAGTTGCTCCTGTATATGAAGATGATGATTCCATAAAACAAAATGAAAACACATATTCTCACATACTGCTGATGGGAGTGAGGATTTTTACTATTGGGAAAGCAATATGATGACTCCACTTATTTGTATATATCCAAGAGAATTTAAAACATGCTCATGCAAAAACCTTAGATGGATGTTCTTAGCGGGTTATGCATAATAGATAAATACATAAGCAACTCAAATGCCTATTAAGTGATAAACAGATAAACAAAAGCAGTACATCCACACAATGGAATATTATTCAGCCACAAAAGTATTTAAGTAACTGATAGATGCTATACCATGGATGAACCACGAAAACTTATGCCAGCTTTAAGAAGCCAGATTAAAAAAGGCCATGTACTGTATGATTCGATCTTTATGAAACGTCTACTAAAGGCAATCTAAATCTATAGAGGCAGAAAATAGATTAATGTTTGCTAGGGTCTGTGGGAGAAGGAACAGTGAGTGATTTCTAATCGATTTGGGGTGATGAAAATATTCTAAAATTAGATAATAGTAATAATTTCCCAATTTTGTGAATATTCTAAAAATCATTAAATTACACATTTTAAGATAGTATAAATTGTCTCTGTCTGTGAACTGGCTATATGGAAATAAAACTACCAACAAATACATAAAAATAGTTCAGAATATTTGTCATAACAAGCAGTTGATAACAACAAACATGACCATCAAAAGAGAAAGTTTGAATATATTCTAATAATAAAAAAATTGTTAGTGTGCTTACTCTACTAGGTTCAGGTTTGCAATTTGCATGTATTTTCTTTTTATCAGTCATATCAATGAATTTTCAGTATACATTTTATTAATTTCCTAATTTATAAAAGACAAAATTACAGTATGGGAGAGAATGACATGTCTAAAGTGGCACTGCTGTTATTCCATGACTCAGCAGACATCCTTGGTTTGAAAAATGAACTCCTGTTAAGCAGAGTGAGTGGGTTCCACATGTATTGAATGCAAGGATGTCTGTGCTAATACAAGGGAAAGCAAGCGTGCATTGTAATTAATCATTGGTTCTGGAGCCACAGAGCCTTAGTTTATGTCCTGGCTATAAAATGTACTGGCTCAATCATTGGACAAAGTATGAGTTTCTCTGTGACTCAGTTTTCTTCATAGCCAATGAAATGGGAATAATAATACCTAAGTCATTGGAATGTTTAGATAATTAAATATTTTCACATAAAGTGCTTAGCATAAATTGGAATATAAGAGACACTATGTGATGGTTAACTTTGTGTCAGTTTGGCTAGGCTATAGGACCCAGACATTAGGTCAAACAGTATTCTATATGTTTCTCTGAGGGTGTTTTAAAAATGAGTTTAACATTTAAATTCGTAGACTTTGGAGTAAAGCAGATTATCAGACTGTTCTCCAAAAAAGTGGGTGAGCCTTATCTAATCAGTCGAAGACCTTCATGGAAAGAAGATTGACCTTCCTGGAGAAAGAGGGAATTTTGTCAGCAGATTATCTTCAGACTCAACTGCACCTCTTCCCTGAGTCTCCAGAGACTCCAGCTGGCTGGCCAATCTTGCCAACTGGTCCTTGCCAGCCTCCATAGGAATGAAGCCAACTCCTTAAAATAAACCTCTTGTTCTCTGTCTTTCTACATACACACACACGCACACACACACACATACACACCCTATCGGTTCTGTTTATCTGGAGAATCTGGAGCAATAAACCCAAACTAAATTTGTCCTTAATTTATCAAGAAGAAAAATGACAAAAAGTATATTTTGTAATCTAATTTTTGTAAAAAAAAAAAAGTGTTCATTTATATACACACCTGTTTCTTATACATAGAGGAAAAGGTAGACAGATGCATGTAGGACTGAATAATGAAGAAATTGTTTCAGATTCATTATATCGTGCATACCTGTGTGGCCTACTACAATTAAGTGGATGGCTTTTGCAGTTTGAAAGAAAACGGTGTAAAATATTTAAACTTTTAAAAAAGGATTTTAAAACCAACAAAGCAAGCAACAACAATCATGAACAAAACATCTGGGAGGAATTGCTATTATGTGAATTTGGAGAGAGAGTTACCCCCGGTCGGGCCATAACTGACAGTGAAATGATAGCAAAAGGAAGGGCAAAGCTGTGTTATGGTCTGAACAGGGACATGAAAGCAGAGTTAGTGAAAAATCAGTCTAATACTTGAAATTATCAGCTTTTGTCTGAGACCTCTCTTCAATTGTATCATATCATGGAATTTTCCAAATGATTTATGAAAGTTCCTTGGAGATTCTTGCTGTGCAGAGTAACGTCTAAACTGAAACTGACAGTCAGCCTTCCTATTTGAACGGTCTGTATGAGAGAATTTAACATACTAAGTCAAATTTCTTTAGCTAATGTTTTGATTATCAGATGAACTGACGTTTAACATTTATTTTGTTGAGATTTGCCCAAACTCTCTAAAAGGTCCCACTAATAAACTGAGTGGTGTTTCTAAGAAATAAAACAACTTCTTCCCTTAGGCTTTAAAGGTCTATAACTTTTTGCTTTAGCCGATATCTGAAAACTAATTCCTGGTGAAAAGTCTTGCTAAGAGTCATACAGCAAATTGATAGCAAAGCCACAAATAGAACCTAGTAATTCTTATTTTCAGGTCCAGACTTTAATCATTAAACCAGACAAGTTGCCACTTTCTCTGACTGATCACCCTTAGCATTTAATCCTTCTTCCAAGATTCCCATTTATAGAGGTGACATAATTCAAAATTTCTGCATGGTTCACATGACGGACAAAGGCATGTGTGGGATTAATTTGCTGAGGATGACAAAAATTACAAAACTGAAATGGTTTGGGAAAATAAGCACAAACTATGCTTGGTATTTTATAATGGAAAACTGCCAAGAAAATGACAAAGATGTGCAGTGTGTCATTGCAATAATCCCATGGCTTCACTTACTCTATCAAATGCACACAGTGGTTGGAAAATAGATGGCAAGAAATTATTTACCGGAGATGCTGATGCAGAAAGACATATTCAAACTTAAGAACACATTACCATCAGCTTGAGGGTTACCATCCTCAAATCTTCAAGGGCTAAACATTCTATATCCTGCAATTAGTATCCTAAGCCTCATGAAATAGCAGAGGAAGTACAATAGCCAGAGAAACACAATGCCCAGCTGCTGCCATGGATTTCAGGGTGCTGTGTATACTCTAGAGAGTACATGCAGCTGCTTCTTTCTGAATTGAGGTTAGCAATAGCTGTTGCTTCTTTTCCACAAGCCCAGTCTTGAAATCATTAATTTATTTTCCATAAACTTAACAAGGGAGAACAGCATAAAATGCTACTAAAGAAGAGTATTTTCAAACTGAGTGATGATTTCTTGTTTGTAATACAAAGATAAAAGCAGTTTCTTTTACCTTTACCTTTTTTTTTAATTTTTCTTCTGCATTCACCCATCCATTTAATAGATCAGAATTAAAACACTCTTCTGAATATTCACAGTAAAACAGCCATATCTGAATAAATATCTGATGAACTGAAATTGGAAGAGTTCTACTATCAAGTCTAGATTAAACTGCATCTTACTTTTCAGATGCAGTTTCACAATATTGTGTGTATGTAGAGTTATGTAAATGTGTGCTTTACATTTTTTCTACTACAGTCTTGTATAGAAGATAAAACTTATGTAAGCAGATAACAGTGGCATACCCTTAAATGCAGAAATGTCATGTGAACTTGAAATAGCCCACCCAAACATAGTTGCCATGAACACATATTGATATATAACCAGCTGACTATTGTATTAGTTGTGTGAAGGGACATTTAGGAATAAGTCTTCACAAAGTCTGCCTTGTGAAAGAGATGTTGCTTACCTGATATGCTTAAAGTGGGTAAAATAATTGTACCTGCAGTTGAATCCATACTGTCCCCACTTATTGCTAATAATATCTAAAGGGTTTTTATCACAAAAACCTTATATAAACTTCTTTTTAAAAAATGGCTTAAATTCCACAGTTATTCACATATATGTTTATATATAATTTAAATGGTTTTAAAAAAATATTCTGTAAATTTCTACACAAAAAATTTCTGAAACTTTGACCCAAATATATCTTAAGTTTGGGAAAAGTCTCTGAGACTATTACCAATCATTTCCATCTTTTGAATCCTGTCTCCATATCATATGATACTACCTATGAAGATTTCACACTACTTCAAGTACTACCTATTACTACATTTAAATTGTCATGTCTTTGTTTTTGTGTGTGTGTTTGTTTTGATTTGCCATAGTGTTTATTTCTGGAATACCATATTCCACGTTCTACTGGCAGTCCTGATATATGTATCACCTGAAAAGAGATCTTTTTTTCAGAGAGACTGTCTTTTAGAGGATGAGATCAAAAGTTCTGTTTTGGACAAAACCCATCTTTGACATCACTACATATTAAAATTACAGAGAGAAGCAGACAGTTTGATAAATGAGTTTCAAATTTAGGGAAATGGTTAGGCCTGGAGAATAAACATCAGAGTCAAGCCTTAGAGCTCATAAATGTAGAGAAGGATTAGCAAAGAGGATGGCATTGAAGGAGTATAATGGTGTCCCATTTGCCTAGGAAGAAAGAAGTGATGGACGGTGGCAAGTATAGCTGAAAGTGCAATGAGGAAAGGGCTTAGAATGAGCCACCAGATTGGGCTTAGTGAGGTTTCTATGAACCTAATAAGAAGAGTTTCAATGGAGGGATGGGGATGAGAGCCTGATTACTTTGAATGGAACAATGAAAAATACAAGGAAACAAGGAAGTGGAGAAAAATAATTCTTTCATTCAGTTTTCCAATAAAGGGAAGAGAGAAATGGAAAGATAATTACTGAAGAGCTACATAAGGTCAAGGTTTTTACTATGTTTTAAAGAGCTGGAGGCTATAATAAAGAATTGCTAGCAAACCTAAAAATGAAAATAATAAATATCCTCTCAGGGAACTTTGTATGTATGCAAGATTACTTAAACACAAGATTATTATTAATGTCATACAAAAAAGAGGTGATTATCTTGATAGATCTGAATTTAGAGTTTCACTATTATTGGTCCTCTATAATTTTTGGTTACTTTCAATTATTTGGCAGACAATGTGGGAAATGAAGAAAAGCAACTAATTATGAAAGCTTGAGCAATATGTCATATTGAAAATCTAATTTTGATTTTATTATAAATCATTCAAATGCAGAGTTACAACAATTTATATATTAGCACATGTTCTACAACTCTTTAAAATATTATGAATTCCCTTCTATCATCCATATGACTGTGAGGTATGATAAAGTGCCTTTAGTCTGATTTTCATGGTATTCTATTCCAGAATAAAAAATACTCAGGAAGTAAACAAAAGAGGCTGTGACCATAAGGGGGATTTATTAGATATATTAAAAGAAAAATGCACTTACACATATGTATAAATATATTTCATCCAATTTAACACATTACAATTGTGTTGTTAATTCTCTCAAACAAAAAAATCACACTTTTTTGCAACTTTGTCAACATATGAATATAATTTTATCTATTTATTACTTTACATAAATTTATCAGTGGAATACCTCACTAGTAGTATATTTTTCCTCATAAAATAATGAGGCTTAGACTCTAAATCCTTGTCATCACACTAAAGTCCACCAGAACAATAAGGATGTATATAATGATTTCCCTATGATAACAGTAACATTGATATTGTATCTTTCAGATGGACCTTTGCCTTTGTCAAGTTCATTCCTGAGGTATTTTTCCTACAAAGTTAAGAATGACTTTCCATAGACATCCACATAGTATTTCAAAGAGAAGCATTCACTAAATTATATTGAATAGAAAACTGTTGCTGTGTATTTTCGGAGTGATGTCTATAAAACCCTAAACACTGTCCACAAAAGAGATTTTTTTGAGACACTCATCTTTAAAAGACTTTCCTCTAGATTCTTCCACTGATGTTACAGTAGGATGAGGAAAGCACAGTTTCTGAACTATTAACACTCTATGATCAAGGACCTTGTTTTAATGATAAAAATTCTCAAGTCCCTCTGTAGATCTATTGAATCAGAATTCTAGGGGAGGGGCCCAGGAATTTGTGGTTTAATCAGACCTTTGGGTCATTCTGATGTTTGCTAAACTCTGAAATTCTTTGCACAAGGAGAAACTATAGTATTATTAATTTTCTGGATTTTTAAAAGCTGTTTTCAAAAGAATGAACTTTATTAATATATTCTCTCTGCATGGAATTTTTATAGCTTATCTCAACTGAGAAATTTTAAGTTCTAAAAAGTTTAAAAGAATTTAATGCATTGCTTCTTTTACCTGTAGTAAAAACCAAATTTAAATTTTTCTTTCCTTTTTTTTTTTTTTTTTTTTGCTTTTTAGGGCTGCACCTGTGACATATGGAAATTCCTGGGCTAGGGTTGAGTTGGAGCTGCAGCTGTTGGCCTATGCCATAGCTAGGGCAACACCAGATTCATACCAGTTCCGAGCTGCATCTGACCTACACCATTGCTCATGGCAACACTGGATCCTTTAACCCACTGAGCAGGGCCAGGGATCAAACTTGCATCCTCTTGGATACTAGTTGGGTTCATTACCACTGAGCTGCAATGGAAACTCCTCAAAATCTAATTTCTTAGATCATTTCTGTTGTTATTTGCTTGGGAAGTTTGAGCACATTCAATATATACATTTTTCCTTATTATCATATCTTCATACTGTAGAGAGATTTTCCTTCCATTTTATTAAAAGAACTGCTCAAACAACCACAATATGTGAATGTCACAGAGAAATCTGAAATCTTATGTCATTTTTATCTTTTACTCAACTATGTTCTGTGTCCAACACTGGTCATTGGAGACAAGGATTTCACACTTAAAAACTAATTAAAGACACTCTGACCTTCCTTAAGTTTATATGTGAATCTTGGAGGTAGGAGGAGTTGCAGCAGACTGCAAGGCCATAGTCGTCATCATTAGAGTACAGATCCTTTAGCCCGCTTACCAATTTCACCCTGAGAGTGTGACACTGGGAGACAAAAAAAGGTCTGGTCCCATACTTACCTAATTGAAAGTAAGAAAAAAAATGGAAGAGATAACATTTTTCTGCAATTACAGAGGCTTTTCTATAAAGAAGGATCCTGAAAATATAATTTATCTCTTGTCATAGTGAATCCAATAGGCCAGCTTTTACTCCTTGCTCTTTTAGGGTGTTTAGGGTGAGGAAGGAGCCTCTTACATTAAGGGTGAAAGGACCCACAATTCTGTTAAAGGTGAATAAGCCTAATACACTAGTCAAGAAAAAGTATTGAAATGAAGCTGCACTAAGGAGAAGTTAAGTGCAATATTAGTATAATTAATGGAAGGTAATGCAGCTGAGAGCAATGAAGCTTATAAGCAAATATGAAATATCCCTTGGGGGTTTGCAGAATCGTTGGAATAGATTCTGAGTTTATCTGGAGTTCCTTCTATAGAAAATGGATGACTAGTAGAGAAAAACTTATTACAAATAATATAGCCTCATTTTTATCCTCAGACAAATGTGGTTCATAGATAAAATTTACATAAGTGTACAAATAGCCACCAGGCATTTTTAAAACTAGAGTAGGATTGTGTCTAAACATAGTATTCTGTCCTGGACAATATCAGATACCTCTGTATGTTTACAAAGCTATAACTATACAGAAATGCAATCTTTGAACAGTTGTTCAGCTATGGATTAACAATTTTTCTCATCTTATATTTGTTATCCTCTCACAGGGCATTATTTTTCTATTATCTGCCTCTTCATCTTCTTTTCCATTTTCCCACTAAAAGTGTAATAAAGTCCTGTCTGTTTGGTTTCATGTTATTTATTTAGTGGGGAAATTATGTAGAGCTAGGCTGACCACTTCAGATGTGTGGGGCTGGTATTAAGACAACAGTTCCCACTGTCTACATGTAAGTGCTTAAGAGATAAGAATCTCTTAAGGAGAGTTTTAAAAATCACCTACAGAGAAGCAGACCTTTTTTTTGGTCTAGAGGGACATGAAGAAGATTTGAGATTCAAAATAAGAACTGAGGACTTCAAGGGCTGGAGCATACAAGATCAATTGCTAACAATTTGGAAAAGATGCGAAGGAATGTGTTCTGTGTAAATAACAGAAAAGTTTGATGAATCTATTAAATGTTTCTTCCAAACAGAAACACTGAACATGATCTCAAAGATGAAAAAAATGAGTTTGAATTTGTGATTAACAGTTTGCTAATTTTTAATATCAAATCTTTTTCAGAGTTCCCACTGTAGCATAGGTTAGATATAGCATAGCTTCTAACACTGTCTCTGCTACTGCTAGGGTTAGATCCTTGGCATGGCGCAGTGGATTAAGAATCCAATGTTGCCACAGCTGTGGCATAGGTCATAGCTGTGGCTCATATTTGATCCCTGGCCTGGGAACTTTGATATGCTGTGGGAAAAAAAATATCAAAGCTCCTTCGTGCATACTTATTTTATGTGATTTTTTTATGATTTTAACTATGGGATTTTTATATAGGGCCTTTATTATGTTGAATTGCATTCTACTACAGATCAACTTTTAAATTGTTTTTGAGCCACATTGTGTCATTTTTAAAAATTTATTGGGGTATGTTTGATTTACAATACTGTATCAGCTTTAGGTTTACAGCATAGTGAAATAAGTTATACATATATCTATTCTTTTTTTCCCCACATAGGTTATTACAGAACATTGAGTAGATGTCCCTGCGCTATACAGTGGGTCCCTGTTCGTTACCTACTTTATATATATTAATGGGCATGTGCCAACCCCATCCTCCCAATTTATTCCTCACCCCCCCCAACAATGGTTTCCCTTTGGTAACCCTAAGTTTGACCTTAAAATCTTCGAATCTGTTTTTTAATCCTACCACTCATATAGACACATTATCCTAAACTTACAGGTGTAGTCACACACATTTAGCCCACTCTGAGCTGTTAAGTGAAGATGTATCAATCTCATATGCACACTATTTTTTTAAATTTATTTTTATTTTTATTTTTTTGCTTTTTTAGGGTTGCATCTGTGGCATATGGAAGTTCCTGGGCTAGGGCTTGAATCAGAGCTGTAGCTGCTGGCCTTCCCAACAGCACAGCAATGCAGGATCTGAGTTGCATCTGTGAGTTATACCACAGCTAACAGCAATGCTGGATCCTGAACCTACTGAGCGAGGCCAAGGATCAAACCTGCAACCTCATAGATACTAGTTGGGTTCGTTTCCGCTGAGCAATCATGGGAACTCCGTATATAGACACTATTGTAGAAAGTTGACCTGTGTCTGCAAATTAGGTCATATATTTCTTAAACAGTATCTAATGTTCAACATTACCTGTGAACGTAGTAGGAAACTTTTAAAAAAGATTTGTCAAAAATATTTGACTATGTGCTATGTATCTTTGCCATGTCTTTTAACCATCATAAATCAGAGTCATGAGATGAAATTATTATGTTTAGGGTGCTTTTAACGGGTTTAAATAACTGAAGACATGTGCCTCCTGAAAATGTGGCATTACATAGTTGATTTACATAATTTTTCTCTGTTGCTGAGTGCATTAATATGTATGCTAAAATGCCTTCCTTTTCTTTGCACACTACATGATTTGGTGCCAAATGAAATGTATTTCATCAAATGAATGATGAAAATATGCCTACCAAGGATGAACAGTGTCATTGAACATATAAATATGCACAGATTATATTTTACTGTGTTTATATTGTATGTCAAAGGACAATCACGTCAGATTCTTTTTTTTTTTTTTTTGTCTTTTTGCCTTTATGTAGAGCCGCACCCACGGCATGTGGAGGTTCCCAGGCTAGGGGTCTAACAGGAGCTGCAGCTGCCGGCCTTCGCCACAGCCACAGCAACGCGGGATCCCAGCCACGTCTGCAACCTATACCACAGCTCACGGCAACGCCGGATCCTTAACCCACTGAGCAAGGCCAGGGATCGAACCCACAACCTCGTGGTTCTTGTTGGATTCATTAACCACTGAGCTACGAAGGGAACTCCCACGTCATATTCTTAATTGTAATTCCAAATAACAAAGCCATATATCCATAAGTCAGATAAGGGTGACTAAGAATCCCATTAACTAATCCATTACAATAGCTAGTTATCATTAACCTAATAGCTTGCAGAATGCTGACAAGGCTTAATGCCAAATAGTTGTCACAGAGATCAACTCAATGAACCCATTTATTTTAAGCTATAGACAAAACAATGACTTTAAAACCTACCTCATTGGATTCACCTCTGTAAAAGTTAGAAGCTAGCTAATGTCATATAATTAAGTTGGTGTATATGAAGTATAAGGAAAAAATTTAATAATAACTTTGGTAAAACAGATAATAACTTTTCAGTGAAAATATCTTTATATTTTCCTATAGGACAACAAAATAACCCTAAAAATACCAAAAGGTTTATAATTTCACTAGCATTCAAACAAACAAATAAAAAAAAAGGCAGCTCAACTAAGAATACAAATCAAAATAACTATACAAAATTTTTTATGAGTCAAGTGACCACAGTATTTTCTAAATACATCCTTCTAGGGCATAGTCCATATATAACCGTATTTCATTTCTAACTTCACTCTTCATTTTACTGCAATCTAGTCAAAGCCCCTTCATTTGAATTGCTGTTTTTCAATATCAAAATCTCTACTTTCCCAAAATCATTGGATACTTTACTTTAGTCATCTTATGTTCTAAACAATACCTGGCACAGATGATTACTTTCCTCTCTTAATTTCTCATGTATTCATATACAATATACTTATGGAAATATACTATGATATTCACATCAAATGAAATACATATAGACTGAATTAGAATTATGTATAGAGTAGGGCATAACTATTAACACACTAACGTTCTTAAATATTTATTTAACATATACTCTGTTCAAAATTATTCTATATATTTTTACTGTTTACATATATTTTATTTTTTTTGTAAACATTTATTTTTTGGAAGAATGTTTTTTTTGACTATGCAATGTAGCAGCTTGATGTAGGGTCTCAGTTCCCAGTCCAGGGATTGAATCCAGGGCTGCAGCAGTGAAAGCAACGAATACTAAGCACTAGGCCATCAAGGAACTCCTTGTAAACTCTTTTTGTAAGGTATTTATATAGTATTCTGTAAATCAGAAGAGTAGCTTCAGTTTCCTTTAGCCTAAATATGGGTATATAGGTATGTGTATGATAAAGTGATATAGCACAGTTATTAATTTTCTGCTTTCATCCCATGTGTATCTGTTTCAGGACAAAAAAAATTTTTCCAAAAATTCCAGAAAAATAATATTATATTAAAATTTTGAAATTTATAGTGTAAACAAAATGGATCTCAAAATCTGAAGAGTTTAATCCAGCCCCATTTGATGATATCTAATTGTAGAGATTCTGAAATTCAGAAAATGATCAGATATGCTATGAAGTTTCAGATTCTATTTTCCTAAAAGTAGCAGAGAACAATACTGTATGCTCTCCTCAATTAAATACAAAAAGCTTTTTTCCTTTATTTCTCCTAAAATTCATAATTCATGGCCATAACTCTCTTTTTGTGTTCTCTGGCATTGCTGTGAACCCTAAGAAGGCCTTAGTATCTCTCTTTGAACCTACTGACGTTCACACTTTATTTCTTTACTTTTTTTTAGGGCCACACAAGGTGCATGCAAGTTCCCAAGTTAGGGGGTGAATCAGAGCTACATCTGCTGACCTACGTCACAACTCATGGCAATGCTGGATCCCTGACCCAATAAGTGAGGCCAGGGATCAAACATGCATCCTCATGGATACCAGTTGGATTTGTTTCCACTGCGCCACAACAGGAATTCCTGACCTTCTGTCTTATCAAGATTTTCAGCAATTTCTCAGAAAGATATCTTTCCCTGAGTCTTCTGCAGTCTCAGAGATTCCAGACAAGATGGCAGAGTAGAAGGACCCAGCTCAACTCTCATGAAAACACCAAAATCACAACTAACTGCTGAACAACCACCAACAAAATAGACTGGAAGGTATCAAGTCTATTTTACTAAGTAAAAATAACTAATACGGCTCTTAAGTATCATCTTTGTCCTACTCAATTCCCTTTTCTTTTTTTTCATTTCCCTACTCCAAATGACATTTATAATTCACTTCTATTTATTTCATGAAGGCAGTAACAGAATTGATTTACAATAGGTTGGTATCCGCTTAGGCCATGAACCAGAAACATAGGTCCCAATCCTAATGTATCTACTATTTATCTGTATAAACATTTTGAGCTACTTAAACTCTGACTTTAATTGCTTGTTATTTAAAACAAAATTAAATGTCCAAGATAGCTCTGATTTCTAATAGTTATTGAACTAATCAATTACTTCTGTGATATGAAAATAATAAGCTATGTTATTCCATTTTAAAATATTCTTAATGGTTAACAGCATCCTAAGAATCATGTAATGCATTTTAAATACATGTCCTCTTTGAAAACAATTAGTGCACTTGCTGTTACTGAAAATCTTTAAGGATTGTGATGAGTGAAGAAAAAGGATTTATTTTATATATGAACTAGAATTCTGAAAAATCCCATCTGCGCTTTGTAAGTCATTTTGGGATTTGTGCTAGTGTTGTTGTCACCAAGAAATATCAGAATAAATAGTTCACAAACATATATGATTTTTTTCCCCTCCTAAGCCACTGTCCAAAAGTCAGGATGTGTGTGTGTGTTTTCTCTTTGATACAGCTAATGAATTTAATGGTTATGGTAAGAAGCTGCTTCAATTTCTTTTAAAACTTCCATTTTTTTCCTTCAAATACATTGATTACCTTGAACTTCAGTTATGTACTCTTTAAAATACCCAAAATAAACAGCAAGTTAAATATGTCTTTAATTAAGTCAACTGATTGATATGGCAAGTGAATTCTTTTTATTTATTTATTTTTTCCATTATACCCAGCTGCACAGCGTGCTGACAGGCTTACACATACATATATGGATTCATCACAAGTGATTAGACATAGTTCCCAGTGCTATACAGTAGGATCTCCTTGCTTTTCCACCCCAGAGGCAACAGTCTACAACTATTAACCCCAGACCCCCCTACCATACCACTCCCTCCCCCACCTCCTTGGCAACCACAAGTCTGTTCTCCAAGTCCTTGATTTTCTTTTCTGTAGAAAGGTTCATTTGTGCAGTATATTAGATTCCAGATATTAGTGATATCATATGGTATTTGTCTTTCTCCTTCTGACTTACTTCACTCAGTATGAAGGTCTCTAATTCCAACCATGTTGCTGCAAATGACATCATTTTATTCTTTTTTATGGCTGAGTAGTATTCCATTGTGTATATATACCACATCTTCCTAATCCAATCATCTGTCGATGGACATTTGGGGTGTTTCCATGTCTTGGCTATTGTGTATAGTGCTGCAATGAACACACGTGTGCAGGTGTCTTTTTCAAGGAGATTTTTGTCTGGATATATGCCCAAGAGTGGGATTGCTGTGTCATATGGTAGTTCTATGTATAGTTTTCTAAGGTACCTTCATACTGTTTTCCATAGTGGTTGTACCAGCTTACATTCCCACCAACAGTGTAAGAGGGTTCCCTTTTCTCCACACCCCCTCCAGCATTTGTTGTTTATGGACGTGTTAATGATGGCCATTCTGACTGGTGTGAGGTGGTGTCTCATGGTAGTTTTGATTTGCATTTCTCTAATCATTGATGGTGTTGAGCATTTTTTCATGTGTTTGTTGGCCATCTGCATATCTTCTTTGGTGAATTGTCTATTCAGGTCCTTTGCCCATTTTTCAGTGGGGTTGTTGATTTTTTGCTGTTGAGCTGCATAAGCTGTTTTATATTTTAGAGCTTAAGCCCTTGTCAGTTGCATCATTTGACACTATTTTCTCCCATTCTGTAAGTGAATTCTATACAATAACCACATGACTACTTCAACTAGAATCAAAATGGTCAGAGATTTTGATTTTTCTAACTTGTTTATTAGAGAGAGCTACAGGCTTTAATTTATGGAGCTCTATCTAACCAAGCTGTTTTACTAAGACATGGTATTTAATATTATAGAATCATTTGTTCATTCGATGACTATTGTAGTTGTAAGCTATGTCAGACACTGAAAAATAGGAAGATATTCCTGAAGTTACAAGAAATTTCAGCATCATGATTATTAATATGGTTTCTATATCATCTATTCCAGATCACTAAACCATATTATATACCTTGTGGCCGAGGTACCTGGGGTAAATCCAACCACATGTGTATACATCAGGGCAAAGAGCTTTCCATTAAAAATCTACCTTGCCAAATTTATGTAAGTGGACTTTTTCTAACTTGCATATCCACAGTGTAATTCTATTTTGAGACCAGAGTCATATTCTATTCAGCAAGACCTGGTGCTTTGTTTAACTGGGCAATCCAACACTCTCTTCCATTGTGTTAGTGGTATACATCAGTAGGAGAAATGGCGGGGATGTTCATCATGCTGCTATTCCAAAATATCACAGATATTCAAAATGATTCATGTGTGTACGGCCCTGATCCTCTGGCTCATGAAGGTGTGAAGGTTGCCATCATTTGAGAAGGAATGCTTTAGGGGGTGCTTTGATTTTAACACTCAATAGCAAACCGTATGGCTTGTATGTTATTCTTTTCTACAGTTGAACTCAGTTTGTGCTTCACTCCCCCCTCTCTATGAAGTCTTCACTGATACATGACATTAAGTATAAGATATCACAATATTCGTGATCAGAAACGGGCTCTGAGAGTTCTTATTGTGGTTCAACGGGTTACAGACCTGACTGTGAGGATGTGGGTTTGACCCCTGGCCTTGCTTAGTGGGTTAATCACTCAGTGGGCTAAGGATCCAGTGTTGCCATAAGCTGTGGCATAAGTTGCAGATGCGGCCTGGATCCTGTGTTACCTTTGTTGTGGCATAGACCTCAGTTGCAGCTCCAATTCAGCCCCTGGCCTGGGAACTTGTATATACTGCAGGTGCAGCCTATTAAAAAAAAAAAAAAAGGCTCTGATACTGAACTTAGACCCCATAGTCAATAAAGCTCAATTAGAACTTGCTTTGTGTCATGTTGACCGATTTCAACCAAATTAAAAGTGTATATGCAGTTGGCTAGATGTCAGAGTTCCCTGCGTATTTCAGCTATCAATAAGGAAGCAATGTCATACCAATAAAGTGGATACTTCTTAAAAAGTTTCTGTGAGGATAAAAAGCAGCAAATATGATATGTCTAGCATAGTTTGTGTACTTAAACTGCTTTTTTGCTCATATAATTAACTTACCTATGTTTAGAGAAAACTACACAACTTCTATTATGAATTTCACTAGGAATACTTCAATGTTCCTTCCCCATATAATGCTTTCCATATTTTCTCTATCTTAGAAGACAGAGTCTTTGAGATTTGAGTTGGGTAGAGAGATGAACTAAAAAGTCACTTTTTTTCTGAATAGAATACGTAGCAAAAATAACAGTATAGTTAAAAAGACTCTTCACTCACAATGTGTTTAGGACATGGGAAACAGGAGGCAGGCTTGAAAGGGTAAATTAGGGTCAGATTTTAAAATATCTGGTATTAGAATATAATGAGCTAAGTTATTTTTATAATTCCTTCTTTCTAATAGAATTTTCTCCTGCTCTTATTAATACCCTCTAAAATTAATTTTCATTAAATATCTTCCAGATTGTATATGAATATCTTTTATGTATTGTTAAAACCAAATGTCTGTTATGCAAGGGCTTAAAACCTGCTTCATTTTGGCTTTAATTTTAGTGAGCCTTTGGGTCCCTCAGCGAAGAATATTTATCTTGAAGCATCTAAGACTCTACACCCAACATCCTTCCTCATATAGTCAATGAAATTGAAAATAGTAGAGTTTGTATACTTCATTCATGTTCATAATTACAATTTTTCAACCATTGACTTCTTTGGCAGCTAGTTTATCTTCATTTCTCTTTTAAAAACTGACATAAATTAGGTTTCTTCCTTTCCCTTCTTTTTTTTTTAGCTTTTTAGGGCTGCATGGGTGGCATACAGAAGTTTCCGATCTAGGGGTCAAACTGGAGCTACACCTGCTGGCCTAAGTTGCAGCCACAACAACACAGGAGCTCAGTCATTCCCGCAAACTTCACCACAGCTCATGGCAAAGCTGGACCCCCAACCCAGTAAATGAGGACAGGAATCAAACCTGCATCCTCATGCATACTAGTCAGACTTGTTTCCACTGCACTACAACAGGAACTCCCAAATTAGGCTTATTAATAACCAGTTCAACAGGTTACTTCTAAATGTTTAAAAATGAGTATTTTGTTTCAGTGAAAAACAGTTCACAATGTTGTTTTTAAAGAGAACCATAAAACTGTCACTGGAAGTTGAAATCCATCATAATATTAACACTTTAAAGTCTATCACTTTATATTTTATAAAGCATATTCTTATGCATTTAAACTTTGACACAACCACTTAAAGTAAAAAGAGTTTTTCCCTCAGTTTTATAGATATAACCAACAAATAACATTCTGTAAGTTTAAAAAGTACAATATTTTGATTTAATATCCTTTCATACTGCAAAATGATTACCACCAAAGAGTTAGCTAACACTTCCACCACAAGTATATAATACAGCATTATTAGCTATAATCACTATGGTATACATTGTACCCTCAGAATTTATTTACCTTAAAACTGAAAGTTATTTGGATATTAAACTCTTTACCAACATCTCTCCTTTTCTCCCACCCTCCAGCCCCTGGTAACCACCATTCCACTCCCTGTATCTATGAATTTGGCTTCCTTTGATTCCTAATATAAGTGATATCATGCAGTATTTGTCCTTTTCTCATTTAATTGACTTAGCAAAGTGCTCCCAGTTCCATTCATGTTGTGGTAAACAGCGGGATGTCCTTCTATCTCATGGCTGAATGATATCCCATGGGATATATTTTAATCTGTATAAAATCTATCTATCTACCTATCTGTCTATCAATCATCTATATGTCTGTTGATCAACACTTAGGTTTTTCACCATATCTTGGCTATCGTGACAATGCTGATATCTCTTCAAAATCCTGTTTTCATTTCCTTTGGACGCAATTCCAAAACAGGGACTGCTGAACTGTATGATGGTTCAATTTTCATTTTTTGAGGAAACATCGTACTATTTTCCATAGTAGTTTTACCAATCTACATTCCTCTCATCAACGCAAAAGAGTTCCCATTTTTCTGCATCCTGACCAACACTTGTTCTCTTTTGTCTTATTGTTAACAGCCATTCTAACAGCTGTGAGGTGATATCTCATTTTGCACTTTCCTGATGACTAGTGATAGTGAACATTTTTTTTTTTCATGTTAACTGTTGGCCATTCTGTATATATTTTATAAAAAAAATCTATTCAGTTCCTCTATACATTTTTAAATCAAATTGCTTTTTGCTATTGAGGTATATGTTATTTAAATAATTTTGATATAAAACTCATAAGACATATAGCTTGCAAATACTTTCTCCCATTCCTTGGGTTTCCTTGTCATTCATTCTCTTGATTATTTATATTGCTGTGCATAAATTTTTAATTTAATATAGTCCTACTCTCTCATTTTTACTTTTGTTGCCTTTTGATGTCAAATTCAGTAAGGCATTATCAAGACTAACGTCAAGGAGGTTACCCACTACTCTTCCTTCTAGGAGTTTTACAATCTCAAGTTTTAAGTTCAAATCTTTAATACATTTTGAGTGGATTTTGGGGAATATGTAATATCAGGGTTCATTTTCATTCTTTTAGCTGTCCAGTTTTCCCAACATCATTTACTGAGATGAGAATCAATTCCCTATAGTATATTCTTGGGCTCCTTTGTTGTAAATGAATTGACCATGTATGCATTGGAATTTTGATAAGGATTGCATTAATCTGGGTAGTACATACATTTTAACAATATTAATTCATTCAGTCAATGAGCACAGAATATCTTTTAATTTATGTATATATTCTTCAACATCTATCATCACTTATAGTTTCCAGTGTATGAAAATCCTTAAATTTAGTCCTAAATATTTTACTCTATTCAATGCAATCATAAATGGGAATTTTCCTTTTTTTTTTTTTTTTTTTTTTTTTTTTTGCCTTATCTAGGGCCGCACTAGGGGGATATGGAGGTTCCCAGGCTAGGGGTCTAATCGGAGCTGTTACTGCCAGCCTACACCAGAGCCACAGCAACGCCCAATCCGAGCCGCGTCTGTGACCTACACCACAGCTCACGGCAACACTGGATACTTAACCCACTGAGCAAGGCCAGGGATCGAACCCCCAACCTCATCCGAATTCTTTGTCGGATTCATTAACCGCTGAGCGACGATGGGAACTCCGTAAATGGGAATTTTTAAAAAATAATTTCCCTAGGAGTTCCTCTTGTGGCTCAGTGGAAACACATCTGACTAGTATCCATGAGGACGCAGGTTCGATCCCTGACCTCGCTCAGGAAGTTGAGGATCTGGCATTGCTGTGGCTGTGGTGTAGGCCGGCAGCTATAGCTGGAATTCAGCCCTAGGCTGGGAACCTCCATGTGCTGTGGATGTGGCCCTAAAGTGACAAAAAAATAAGAAAACAAATTCTGATTTTCATTTGTGTACAAAAACAAAACTGACTTCTGATTTTGTATCCTGCAAATGTACTGAATTTAAATTTATTAGTTTTTTGATGAATCTTTAGTGCTTTTTTATGTATAATATCGTATCATCTGCAAATGGAAACAGTTTACTTCTTCCTTTCATTCTTTGTTTCTCATTAGCTCTCTGCCTCTCTGTTTGTGAGTGTGTGTGTGTGTGTGTGTGTGTGTGTGTGTGTGCGCGCGCGCATGTATGTGTGACTTTATTAGGATAGACTTTTATTATCCTTATATTCAGAAGATTTCCCTCCACTGCCACCACCCCCAGAAAAGAGTCCAAATGTTCAGAACATCCTGATTCAAATGTAGAATTTGATACTCTGTTATCTCAAAATTACTTGTTAATGTGAGAATAAAGTGAGCCTAATTAATCCATATGAGGAATTCAATGACAGAGTAATAAGAAAAAAATGTCGTTGTGTGTCTAGTAACCATACAAAATGCTCAAACATTTAGTATGATGGAATTAAGAAAAGAACTATAGAATCTTCCCTTTATCTTAGTGATTGTGCTGGTGCACTGAAAATTTAGTTTTAAAGATGTCATACTGAAGTGTTCAGTCAATGAAATCATTAATTCTACAGAAATTTTCAAAATACTCAAATTATTTGAGGATGATAAATATAAGGTAAACATTTATAGTATACATAAAAAGGAGAAACAAAATTTCTATGTAATATGTGGCTTTCTCTCTTTCTTCTTTTAATTGTCACACCTGTGGCATATGGAAGTTCCCAGGCTCTGAGTCAAATCTGAGCTGTCTACATCACAGCCACAGCAACAGCGGATCTGATCTGAGCTGTACCTTTAACCTGTGCCGCACTGGTAGCAAGTCAGATCCTTAACCCACTGAGCGAGGGCAGGGATCAAATACACATCCTCATGGAAACTATTTTGGTTTCTTAACCTGTTGATCAGCATTGGGAACTCCATTATGTGGCTTTGTTACAGTAAAAAAAAAAAAAAAAAAAAACAGGTATCTACTTATTGTTATTGACTCTTGGAAGTCATTTCCGCTTAGGTAAAGTCAGACAATTTACATCCATAATAAAGACCATGTAATACTTAAAATGTGTGTCTATGTGTGTTTACACATGTGTAATGAAAACTACTATTACATAAAAGTAGCTTGTGAGTATTTCTTATAATAAAGAATTCAGGATCACAAATAAATATAATTGCCTGTTAACATGCTGTGTTATTATACAAATGGCAATTTGATTTGGTGCTTGTGATATTTTGGAAAAGAAATGAAAGAATCTTTAAAAATCTTTAGTAAAGAAACACATTTATAACTATATTTTTAGTTTTATTTTATTGTTTTGCTTTCCAGAGCCACACCTGCAGCATATGAAATTTCCCACACTAGGGGTCAAATCGAAGTTGCAGCTGCTGGCCTATGCCACAGCCACAGCAACACCAGATCTGAGCCACATCTGCGACCGACCTACACCACAGCTCATAGCAACACAAGATCGTTAACCTACTGAGTGAGGCCAGAGATTGAACCTGCATCCTCATGGATACTAATCAGGCTGGGAACCTGCTCACCTAGAATGAGAACACCCTATAACTGTATTTCTAATCTGAGTAGGAACATAGAATTTTGAAATGGAAAAGAAACTTGTAATCCATCTATTCACTTTCTTGTTTTCATTTAATTCATTGGAGAATAAAAAACATGTTTGGATTTATTTTTTCTTATTACAAATTTTTCAAGGTTGCAGAGCTCAACAAATTCAATATTCCACAACTCGGAATAAATAGGAAACCCGAGTCCATCATTCTGAAATCTAAATCCACTCTTTTTTGTACTCTGATTTTTCTAATTGACAAAGCTATTTACTTCCATGGGGAAACATTTTTCAATATATTTGAATGAGTTTTACCTTCAGGCTTTAGTTATTCCAGTTTTAAAACAACCATGATAGAGAGAAGTACTTTCTTAAGATTTTCTCTTGAATTTATTTCCTAACCTTCAAATGTTTTAGAAACAGTCATGTTTATCACCAAAGTCTATAATGGAACTGTTGAATACGAATTACAGTCCAATCAGACCTCTCTTGAGTTGCAAATTACAAGCATTCTTTTTGTGTGTGGAAATAAAGTGTATGGAAACGGTTCTAAGAAACATTTTATTAAATTATCCTTTACTAGCTCAAAGGTAAGTGATGCTGCATAATAAATATTTTCTAAGGGTTTCAGACACAATTTGCATGCCATCGTTATCAATGCACTAACAATTGATATTTGATATTAGTAATGGTTAGTTTTGTTTATACTAATTGATATGAAAAATATCAACATAGAACTTCTAAGTTTCCAAATAATCTTATATGCAGTACTTTTAAGTAATAGTACATAAAATTAAATTCCTGGGTGAAAACATCAGAGATATAAGAAATTCCATTTCGTTTTCAAGAGATAATTCAATGCAATTTCATAGAAAAATACAGACAAGTACACTATTTATCTTCATTCATTGATTCATTCATTTGGCGAATGTTTTAGGGGACACATTTCCAGCCAGACGATGCTGATGCTGACTCACACAAAACTGATAAAGATGAATGAAAGATGGCAATTATATATTAAGTATAAAATTGGCATTTATTTAAATTGTCTTACCAAGAGTCAATAATCACTGTTCAAAGAATTTTTAATTATTGAAAAACCATATTTGAATAACAATATCCAAAGCAAACTCACTTAATAAAATTAATATTTTCAATGCTGCTCACATAAATAACACATCTAAAAAATCACATATAATAAAATTTGAAAAATGTATACATTATAATATTAAGTTAAAATGTAGAGTATCGCATATGGAAGTTCCCTGTCTAGGGGTCAAATCAGAGCTGCAGCTGCCATCCTATGCCACAGCCACAGCAATGCAGGATCCAAGCCATGTCTGCGACCTGCACCATAGCTCACAGCAATGCTGGATCCTTAACCCACTGAGAGAGGCCCAGGATCAAACCCATATCCTCATGGGTACTAGTTGGGTTCATAACCTGCTGAGCTACAATGAGGAGTCCCATGAATTTTATTTTATTTTATTTTATTTATGTATGTATGTGTGTATGTGTGTGTGTATGTATGTATGTATGTATGTATGTATGTATTTAGTCTTTTTACCTTTTATCTAGAGCCGCACTCTCGGCAATATGGAGGTTCCCAGGCTAGGGGTCTAACAGGAGCTGTAGCTGCCAGCCTTCGCCACAGCAACGTGGGATCCGAGCCACGTCTGCAACCTACACCACAGCTCACAGCAACGCCGGATCCTTAACCCACTGAGCAAGGCCAGGGATCGAACCCACAACCTCATGGTTCCTAGTCGGATTCGTTAACCACTGAGCCACAACGGGAACTCCCCATGAATTTTATTTTATTTTATTTATTTTTATGGCTGCTCCTGTGGCATAAGGAAGTTCCAGAGACAGCGACTGAATCTAGCCATAGCTGCACTTACATCGCAGCTGTGGCAGCACCAGATCCTTTAACCCACTGTACTGGGCCAGGGATCTAACCTGTACCCTTGCATAGACCTGAGCCACTACAGTCGAATTCTTAGCCCAGTGTGCCACAGCAGGAACTTTGAAAATGTTTTTATTACATGATTTTTATCTTGGATAGCTACAATTTTTTTTAAGTTGTATTCCATTTATAGGTATAAAATATCAGATATATTCCCTAAGCAGTCACACAATAAATGCTTGTTCCTTATTTTATACATAATAGTTTGTAGATCTTTATAAAATTTTTAAATTTGTTTCACTTTTGGTTTTTTTACTTTACTGGTACTGTTATGATGTGAAAAAGGAGAATAAGGAAAAGGATGATGATAACACATTTATAAGTTTCTAGATCAAAATACAATTATGAATAAAACATTGAGTAGAAGATAAAATTATGTTTATAATTACAAAAAATCAAATGTTTTGTTTTATTATAATCACTATTATCCTTACTTTTTATACTCATGTCCCCTCCCTGAAGTAATCACTATTTATTGCTTAATACTGATGGTTTTATAACTTATTCAGTGCCTATAAACACACACACAGCTTTTAATGCCACCTATTTTTAGAATAGCATTATTTTCAATTATACATATTTATCAAAATAGTAAACAATGAAAAATTATTACTTTATACTAAAAAGAAGAGACCAAAAGCTAAGTAGAAAAGTTGTGAAGGCCTGATTTTCCAGTTAAAATACTATTAAAAAAGAAATTTATACATATAAAGATGAGCTAAAATAAGAAAACAGTTGATTCTCAAGCACTGCTTTGAAAAAAATTTAGGCTTGTATTTATTTAGTTGTTTTCTTTTTAGGGCTGCATATGAAATTTCCCAGGCTAGGGGTGGAATCGGAGCTGCAGCTGCCAGCCTATGCCACAGCCACATCAACGTGAGATTCAAAATGCATCTGTGATTTACACCACAGCTTGTTGCAACACCAGACACTTAACCCACTGGGTGGGAACAGGGATCGACCCTGCATCTTCATGGAGACTAGTCAGGTTCATTACCGCTGAGCCACAATGTGAACTCCCAAAATTTCAGCTTTTAAACACAGCATATTATTAGCTCGCAACAGAGTCCTCATTCAGATCCATCAGAGGTTTCTTATCACACTGAGGATATAATCAATCCTGATTATATCCTTATGGCCTGGCCTGGGCACCACGCACCCTTAGTCTCACCAAAATCTCGAGGCTACTAAGCCTTCTGTTTCTGCAGAAAGTTTACCGTTTCTATTCTCTTTACGAAACTTCCCAAGACACTTTCATAGCTGGAACCTCATTTTACTTGAATGAATTTTACTTTGGCTAAAATATCACTTCCTTAGAGAGGACTTTGAATAACATGTCAAAATTCCAGCCTTTGTTATTCTCTTTTCCGTTGCCTTGCTTTACTTTTCTACATTGCATTTATCATCACCTCACACATATAGAATCATGTGTTTATGATCTGCCTGTTCAGCTGAAATTCAAGTTCGATGAAGGCAGGGAAGCTATGTGATCACATGTTCTGGTTTGTGTGGGACTAGGGTTTTCTCAAAATGTGGGACTTTCAGTGCTGTGACTGGAACAGTCCCTGGCAAACTAGAGTGTTTGGTCACCTTAGCTACTTACTCTTGCTTTCCTTTCACTGGAATAATGATAGATGCACAGGAGATGATCAACAACTATTTATTGAATGAATGAATCAGTGAATATATTGTGTTATGCTTCAAATTCAAGAATGATTTTTAAAAATAGTAATATGTTCTATTACTAGATTTTCTGTGGTCAGCTTTTGTTTTGGCTTTTTGGAGATGTTCCATTGCTCACTTCTAAGAAACAGCTCACACACAAAAAAAAAACTGTTTTCAGGAGCTAGCTGTGGGACCCCTAAGATAATTTTCAATCACTTTTAAACTAACTTTCACTCATTCTGGGCTCACTGCCTAAACTTAATTCCCCCCATAAAACACAAAACCCACACAAAATCTTCCCCACACTCTTTAGGACTTGCTGCTGTACACTTTTACAACACCTGGGCATCTTTGGATAATGCTTGCCTCCTGGTTTTTCTCTGCTCTTAGATGTCACATTGCATGAATTCGAGGACCATGTTTATCTTGCTCACTGCTGATTCTCTGACATCTAATACAATACAATATATCCCTTTTTGAGTTTCCTCTGGCACATCATTTGTCTGAAAAGTAGAACCGTTTTCCTGGTTACACAAAACTGATGTAATATTACTGATGTGTATTTATTAATGTAATACACACATATACCCAAATACATATGCTGTGCATGCTAAATACTTAAAACACAACTTTGTATATAATATATCACTTCAATAAACACTGTCTCTGGAAAGCTTGAGTACTTCTCTATTCTTTGCACCCAAAGAGATCTACATAAAAGACAGAAGGAGGAGAAAGGCACTATTGGGAAGAGAGCTACTATGGGTATGGTGGACAAACCTGGAGATTATAACCAGTAGAAGGATTGGATTCTTAATATTTGGAAACACTATGCATCCTAGTGAATTTATCTGAAGTACCAGCCAATCATGAAAATACTTCAGTGGGGATTTCCAGAATGGGTGAGGAAAGAAACAAGGCACAGTGTATTATTCAATTTATTATATCAGTAAAGTGTCCTACAATTAGATCAAAGTCATCATCTGTTCAGAAAAAGATTTTTAGATATTTTTGGAAATTTTTATCATTGTTTTACATTCCAAAGAGTTTTTTAAACTTTTTTTTTTTGGTAGAATGTCTTTTGCTCAGCTGTAACAATAAAGGACACAATGGTAGTGCTCTGCTTAAAAGTAGTGAGAGAACTCAGAATCCCCTGGGAACCACAAAACTCCCCTGTTCCTGCACCCAGTGTGTATGGAAGCCTGATGGCCCTGGAGAAGAATGGAGGTGATGGCCCTCAAAGGGGCCAGATGGATCCAGCAAGGACAGCTCTTTCTTTACTATGCCAGAAACCGCTTTTCACTGTGCCCATCTGTCCAAAAAACAACTCCCACCTCCCACCCCAAGTCTCTTTCTCTCTCATCTCCTTTACTACCTGGTTGAAAACACAAATCACTGTGGCACCTCTTCTGATTAATCTTGACTCACTCTGATTGCTTTCTTTGTTTACTTTACTTCAGAACCTGCATAGTAGCCATGCTATGTTAATTTTCTTTCTTTTCTTTCCTGCTTTTTAAAGGTTGTTAAATCTTTTTAATCTTCCACTAATTGTCAGCTCTTTGAAGGCAGCTTTCACGGGTTTTATTTATTTTATGCCCTCTCCCAAAATTTAGTAAAGTGTTTATTCCCTATGAGAAGAATTAAATTAAAGCAGCCTGAGATAGACTCAGGTTTCACTGAAGTAAAACTGCTATGACAAAGAGATGCACATAGTTTGCAATACTCCAAACAGCAAAAAGGCAATCACTTCTATTAAATCCTTTTCCAAACTGTATCTAATGAGAATTAAGGAATTACATGCTTGTCTGGCACATACTATGCATTCAAATATTTATGGAATTTTTTTAATCACTGCTTTTTGATGTATGATTATAATAAAATGTATTCATTGTGTCCAATTTGCTAAGTTTTGATATATATTTATGTACATATATAAAACTCGTATACTCTCCACTCTAATAAAGATATAGAATAGCATGGGTACCAAAGGGGAAAGGTGCAGCAGGAAGGATAAATTAGGGGGTTTGTATTGACACGTACACACTACTACATGTAAAACAGATGGGTAACAAGTACCTACGGGATTGCACAGGGCAATGCACTCAATACTGTGTAATAACGTATATGGGATAAGAATCTGAAGAGGAACAGATACATGTGTATTTACAACTGATTTGCTTTGCTGTACACCTGAGACAACCAGAACTTTCTAAGTCAACTATATTCCAACACAATTCATTTTTTTATTTTTATTTTTTTTGTCTTTTTAGGGCCGCACCAGCAGCATGTGGAGGTTCCCGGGCAAGGGGTTGAATCGGAGCCATAGTTGCTGGCCTACAGCACAGCCACAGCCATGCAGGATCCAAGCTGCATCTGTGACCTACTCCACAGCTCACGGCAACGCTAGATCCCTAACCCACTGAGCAAGACCAGGGATTGAACCTGCCTCCTCATGGATGCTAGTCAGATTCATTTCTACAGAGCCATGATGACAACTCCAAAAAAAAAAAAAAAGGTACTTTTTAAAAAGGATATAGAATAGTTCCACATCCCAATACTTCCTCTCCTGCCCCTTCTAGGCCAGTATTCCCAACTATTGGCTGAGGCAACAACTGATCTGATTTCTATTGAGCAAAATTTAACTTTATTCAAACAGAATCTACTTATCAAAGTTTTATAATAAGGGTATTCTTCTATTTCATAATTGGACTAAAATCTTACTTTACATCCTCAGAAGCAAAATGAATAATGAATCATGACAAATTTTCAGAAGAACCTAGAGAAGAAGTGGCAGTCTCTCCAAATCTGAAAATTTCATTTTTTCCACAAGTATTCAATTAGTTTGTTAGTTTTCTCCCCAAACTTGGCTATGACAAATTGGTCTTTTATGTGTGCTATGGAAAAATAATAGTACTGAGTAGTAATAAGAAGAAGTACGTTTTGCATTTAATAAAAATTCTATATATATCTAATGTATTAATCTATTATTGATTTTTACAATAACAATCCATTTATAAAACCTGGTAAATCTATTCTTTTTCACTGAGATTCCATAAAGAAATTGATATACATATATATATATATATATATATATATATATATATATATAAACATGAGTTGAGACTTATTTTTTATACTGGATGGTGCTCATTAAGTTTGTCTTTATTTCTCCCTTCTTTTCAGATTTAGGAGCTTTTAAAATATTTTATTGAAATTGTACAGAATGTAAGAAAATTAGGCAACTATACATAAATTCTGTGAAGAAAATTATACTTCAGTTCTGAAAAATCACACTTAATAAGAAGATATCACATTGTTATACAAGCTTTTGTGACATATGTTTGAATGTAAAAAAACAATATTTCATATTTAAAGTTCATGTTCCTTGAAGGTCCTTGTTATGAAAAGCTATGCTGCCTTACATTACTCTGATAAATTCTGTACTTTATTAGGATTCAGTCTTTGTACTTGGCAAGGTGTTGTGGCATATATTAAATGTAGAATTGAGAAAGAATATTTTGCATGTAGACACAACACTTTGAATATATTAAGAGATCCACATTAATCATTGTGGTTTCCTGGCTGTTACAATGAATTGACTTATAAATTGCTACGAATCTGGTTATTCCATGCAAAGTACTTCAAGTAAAAAATATTTAATAAACAAAGAAGGCTAGGAAGTAGCAGTTGGTTCACATTTTTTTTTTTATAACTTTCTTGAAATGACATGACGTTTGGGGGAGTATATCTAAAAGGATTTAAAATTTTCTCATGAATAATTTTACAGTTCCAAAGAGGCTGGCTTCGTGATAGGAAAACTGTTCATTTGTGTTTGTAATCTGGTCTTTGAACTGTACTCTGAAATGACATAGCTCATTTTAGAGGCAGTAGTTTGGGTGGCATGCCCTGTAGTCTCCAGCATATATATTTTTCCTGACAGTTTTTATAGTAATGATAATATATCATTACTTTTGCTATTCATTTTTATTTTATTTCTTTACTCAGATCTTAGTATAGCACTTTAAAATGTGAGGGGAGAGGTAAAACAAAATACTATTGCAAAGTTTTTCCAGAAGTAGCAATTTCTCACCCATGTAAACTAAGGTTTTCATATAAATACAAACACCCTACTTAACTTATCAATCTCCATGTTCTCATAAGATTTTAAGTTTTTTAAACACTCAAACTATGGGCCAAGTATGTTTGCAAAGCTTAATATTTAATTTAAGTCAATCTTTTTTTTTTTTGTCTTTTTTAGGGCCACACCTGTGGCATATGGAGGTTCCCAGGCTAGGGGTCCAACCGGAGCTGTAGCCTCTGGCCTATGCCACAGCCACGTGGGATCCAAGCTGCATCTGTGACCTACACCACAGCTCACAGCGACACCAGATCCTTTAACCCACTGAGCGAGGCTAGGGATCGAACCCACATTCTCATGGATACTAGTTGAGTTCACTAATCACTGAGCCAAGATGGGAACTCATAATTTAATTTAATCTTAAACATAATCCCATGAAATCAGTATTATCTCTAGTTAATACAAAAGACAAAGAATCCTGAAAAAATTCAAATACAATTTGATCAAATCCATGGCATTAATGAGCAGCAGAAGTGCAATTTCATACAACAAAGTAATTGTATGTTTCTCTGCATGCAGGCCTGAGGACAATTTTGTTGTTAGATTGTGGTCATATCTACTGAAGGCTCTATAGTCATTCAACCTCAACTGGCCATGTGGCTATAACATCTACCCAACATGTCCTCAAGCAATTCGTTCAATCTCTGTGTGCTTGCCTCTTACACAAAAAAAGAGGATAACAAGCCTGTTTGCCTCATATGATGTTTGTAAGTTTTTAGCAAAAAGGCTTAGAAACCTCTCTGGCAAATATTGTGCTGAAGATTTTTAAGCTATTATGGTGTCTTTTAATAGTGGTAGTGGTAGTATTAATAGCAGCAATAATCTGAGGAGGATGAGGAGGAGTATAAAATGATGCTCACTGGCCCTTCTGTAGTGGAAATTCCCTCAGGTAATAGATATGAACATAAGTTAAGAGTAAAGCACATGCATGTGATTTTTCTTCTTTACTTTCCTTTTTATTTCCTAATCAAAGTTCTTTAAGGCATGTCACCTATGAATTGTATCATGTTGTGTATGAACATAGGCTTTGCTTTCAGACAGAGCTGAATATCAGTTTTCACTGTCTACATCCTAGATGAGCTTGATTCAGATCCTTGATGTCATTAGGTTAGTCTCTTTACATTTGCAAAATGGGGATAATATTAATACTTAACAGATTTGTTAGGAAGATTAAAGAATAGAAGGCACGTTAGTCATTTTGCACAAGTTCTGGTATATAGAAATCATTGTATATATTAGTTTGCTCTGCTGGCTCTGTGACTGACTTATTCACTGACCATGGAGAACATACACATTTCCTTTCAGAGCTCCAGTTATCTCATTTACAAAAATAAGTTTTGAACTAAATATTTGGTGAAATAATAACTAAGGGAGTTTAACCAGATGGTTCCTAATTCCTTCTGAACCACACAAGTCATAGATTAATTAAATAGTAAAATATAATCCACAAAATAATTGTATTAGTTTAACTTGCATTTACTGATTTCCTAAAGTGCACGTAATAACTAATTTACATGCAGGTTTGTTTATAAGCAGTATTCTCACATAGTCATATCTTTTAACGTATAATCATTAGGTGTTATTCTAATTAGGTAGGTAAGAGAATTGCAGATAATTGGTACAGCTGATTAATTAAGCAAACAATACTCCATTCTTTTCAATCTTAATGTAGTTTTAAAAGAAGATCTTAACAAAAGAAAATAAAAGTGGATAATGTAAGAAAAATAACTTTCTCCTAATTCCAGCCACAACTAGGTAACACGGTCAAATCTTCATTATCTATTTTTATAGGAATTAAAACATTGCCAAATTGAAGAGATTTTGTTAACATAAGCAATTACATAATATACACTTTTATAACAAAGACAAATTTTGGAAATAAATGGGAGAAAAAGAGCATTGTTTTAGCAAAATACAGTACTGTAGTGTTATAGAGGACTTTGTTCAATTAGAACTTCAAATTAAAATTTCAAAATCACATGCTTTAATATATCTTCAATTCCTTAAATCTAGTCTTTGCAATAATATGCTACACACCAAAAACAATTTCTGTGAGTGGTTACAATATTATTGAATTTAAATGCAAAATTGTCAAAGAGGATGAAATAGGAAATGGTGTCTGGGAATTATGTCTATATAATCAAATGATTAAGTGATGCCACTAATCTCATCAATGTAAGTTCCTGACATTGGCCAAAGTCCAGGACTCTTCTTCAATGTCCTGGGCACATTGTGACACTAAGACAATCCGTCATGACAGACTCCACGGTGAAGACTTACTCTATCTGGGATACTCTCTGGTATTTAAAGGTGGTAAAGAATAAGAGTTTTGTGTTTGCTATGTAAAGTTATACTTTATTTGTAGACACAAGACTGAAAATACAAAGCAAGTGCCTGAAGATAGTAAGCATACACTCTTGAAAAACTTGCAAAAAGAGATATGGAATTGTGGAGCATATTGATCAGGACAGCACACCACACTGAAAACAGAATATTCCCTCCAGATTTTCTGAAAATGTTAATATTAAGCTCAACAAAACCTTTTCTGTACAAAATAGTGCAAGTAATTCAGGATTAACCTGGTTATTTGAAAATAAATAGGACAATTAAACAAAAATCTAGAAAGAGGTATTAAATACAGAATGATATAAATGTTGTTGTTACAATACTGAAAGCATCCTGTTCTATGGTATGTCATCTGTGAAAATTATTATTTAACAGGGCACACACCTAGGACAAAATAACACAAGTTAAAGAAATGCTTGCAGTATTCCCTCTGAGCTGTTTATAATTTGTTGTTCCCTCTGTGGCCCTCCTCTGATCAAGAGATTCTAATTTTATGTACCTTTAAGGTAAATAAGCATTGTTCTTTGGACTCCTAACATATTACAAAGTCCAGCTCAAATTAAGTGTTGTTCTTTGTTTACATAAACTTTACTGGCACCATAAACCTGATAGATTTAAGAATGGCTTCCTCAGGAATCTGTCTATAATTATTACTGAAAAAGTCCAAATAAAGACAGCAATATGGTCTTAATAGTTGTGGTAATAAAGGTTCTGGAAAATGAGGAGTGGAGTGACCTTGACATGGCACATTAAATCTTCATTAAATTGTCTGAGTTATTCAATGATTAATGCTTTAGAACTGTGGGATTGGTAAATGGGAAAAAAAAAGAATATGACCAAGATTGTTAATTAATGTCTCAAATTTATTTAAAAAGGCAGAAGTAGATTTACTTATTAAAAATTGACATATATAGTAAATAATTTTAAGACTTAGCTAAACAAAATAGTATAACAATTTGGAATCTCCATTAATTACTGTTTGGAAGATGCCTAATAAGAGATAAATTGTATTCTACTATCAAAATCTCTATTTCAAGGCAGGAACTTCTTGGATATAAAATCAAAACCCTTTTAGGAACAGATTATTTTGATCACAGGTCATTTTTATTTCAATAGCATTTTTAGTTTTCAAGTGTATAGATCTTTGTTCTACTCTGACTATATTTGGTGTTCTGCAAAATGTCAAATGGAGGGCCATTATTTCCTATTATCAGTCCACTTTGTCGCCCCAAACAGGTACACACACACACACACAAAACACCCCAGGTCCAATTTGGACCCATAGCAGATAAACGCAAACTCCATAAATAGAAAAATATGTGTGTTTTTAGTTTCTAACTTAGACACTGGCAGTGGTTTTTCTTTAAAAGTGAAACAATTTTTTTTCCTATGAATTTTGAGAGTTCTGTAGGTGAAGTATAATAGCTGAACTTAGAGAAGATCAGAAACATTAAAAAAAAAAAAGACTTCATGGAACAGACAGTTTTCATCTATGGCTTTAACAGAAGCTAATATTTTAAATTTGTAATATGTGGGCATTTTCAAGCAGCGCCAGTGGGAGTAAAGTTCATGGGCTTGAATGAACATATCTGAGTAAAAATGTCTAAGGGGAGTTGTGAAAAGGAAACACAAGGGGCAAATTTATATAGGCATTCAGAAAACTTTAACAGCATGTAAATAATGAAGTCAGTAAATGTATATTTAATGTTAACTGCTGTGTACACATTTGGCAGCACTGGAAGGGCAGCATTAACTAAGCCACATACAGTTCCTTTCTTCATGGGCTTTAAACTATAGTAGACAAGAAATGAGATACACTGTAATACAGGGTTGCCAGATTTGAAAGGAAAAATAAACAATGAAATTAAACTTAAACTTGTATTTCAGATAGCAGTGAAAAATTTCATAGTATAAATCTGTTTCATGCAATATTAGGGACATATTTTATTGAAAAAATTCATTGTTGATCTGGACTGCAAATTTATTTATTTTTTATTTTACTTTTTTGTCTTTTGTCATTTTAGGGCCGTACCCATGGCATATGGAGGTTCTCAAGCTAGGGTTCTAATCGGAGCTACAGCTGCCGGCCTGTGCCACAGCCACAGCAGCGTGGGATCCAAGCCACGTCTGCAACCTGTACCACGGCTCACAGCAACACCTGATCCTTAACCAACTGAGCAAGGCCAGGGATGGAACCTGCAACCTCATGGTTCTTAGTCAGATTCGCTTCCACTGAGCCATGAGGGGAACTCCTGAAATGCAAATTTAACTGGACATCCTGTTTTGAGGGATCATTGAGGATGAGAGTGAATATGCAGAGAAAGGGTCAGAGTAGGAGGGTGATTGGCTATAAACTGAGAAAACAGCATACAAAAAGAGACTGGAAAACAGAGATAATGATTTATTGAGTGATAAGAAAAGCAGTCCAGGAAAGTTGCCAAAGATGAGAAGAGATAGTAGGTAGCAATCGAATAGGAATTTAGCAGCTGAGGCAAATTTTATTTAAAGATATCACCATGTGAAAACTTTTATTCTGTTGTAGGAGACAGAGACTGACAGGAAATGTTAGTCTGAAACTGTTTAGGATGAATAGAAAATGGTGACTAGTGAATGAGAAGATGAACAAGAGAGTGCAAAGGATGATCATAGATGTCAGAAGAGCAAGATGAAAGCTAATACTGAGAAAGGGGACAGAGGAAGTTTAGGTATTGTGGAAATAACTAATAAGTTAAATTTTAACACTGTGAAAGAGTTACTTACAGAGCATTCAAGTGGAGGAAGAAGTTGAATATAAAACTTGGAATCTCTTTTGAAAATAGATAGCATTGGCCTACAAACAATGACTAAAGCCACAGGAGTGACTGAAAGAACCTCAAGCAGAGGAAGAGTTCAGAGTTCCAAGAAATTCTAACATTAAATGATGCAGTACAAGAGGAAAAGCTGGAAATGGAGACTGCGGAGGAGTTCAAAGACATAAAAAGTCAAACTAGATGAGTTCTGTGGTGCGGCAGTGAAGGAAATACTGTTTTAGAAAGGAGGAAGTCGTTGCATTTATCTCCTGTTTTAAGAAATAAAAAAATGAACTGTTCTCAGACCAAGATTATTATTATTATATCACAGGTATTTGTAGTAGAGGCATGATGTTGGACCCCATATTAGAGAAGACTGAAGAATTAGTGGGACATGAAGGAATGAAGACAGTGGGTATACCCCATCCCCCAAAAAAATGAACCAAAAAAAAAAAAAGAGGCAAAGAATATAGTAGTAGCTGGAGAAACCACGGTGTATTTGCTCATTCTTTTTCTCTTTCTCTCTGTATACTTTGAGTTGGCTGATTTGAAGTTGTTTATGTCCCCAAAATAAGGATGGTAGGTTACAAGAAAGGAAATGGGTAACAGAGTCAATGGCAGAGTATGGGACTGAAAACACCCGTGGAAAGAATGAGGAGGAGGATCTCTTCCGTTGCTGTGAGGCTTGGAAGGAGCAGTCGGGATAAACACATGTTCGTTTGAATCTGGGTACAGGATACTGAGATCCTTTTCATCTCACCCATTTAATTGTTGTTTCCATGAAAAATGAGTGATTGAAATGGTGGTTCTTGAAATACACTGCACAAAACAGGATGTCAAGAGAGAGAGGGACAACCGTCTGCATTAAAGAGTTGTTTCTCCAATGACAAGACAACAAGCCTCTCTATAAGAATTCGGTCAGAGAATAACATGATAAAAGTAATTTGGGGGGACATTACTGGCTGCTATACCTTACAGAGAAAAAAGTAAATAGGAGAGTGAAATGGAAAGAGTAGTAAAGCTAAGAGATGTAAGAACTTCTACTTTGGGCTGTGATTCTTGACACTATCTAACTGTATTTTGGTTGAATCACTTTACTTCTGAACTTACCTGTATGTATCTGTAAAATAGGTTGTCCTAGTATTATTATCTAGGTCTCAAATTCTATCAGTAGTAGTGAATTGCAGAAAATAAGATTAAAGATATGAGAGTGTGGATTAAGTGGTTGGCAGTAAAGAAGTGAAAGAAGATGAATAAGTAAATATATGTGCCTAGGTGTGGGCTTTTTTTTTTTTTTGGTTATTTTCTTATATGATTATAAATTAAAATAATGCAATTAACATCTTTGAAAATCTGAGATCACAATTTAAAACCTGGCCGCTTAAACACTCTGAAAATCAACTTCCTCACCAACAAAGATAGCTCATAAAGTTATGGGAAAGATAAAGAATATGAAATTAAACCTCTCCCACTTGGGATAATGATGAGTGACCTTTTCATTGGGTAGTGGCTATTGGTGAAGTGGGGGGCAAACAATAAGGAAGAACTATAGAATGTTAGAGTTAGTCCAGCCACAGTGAGCCATCCTCTTTATACTCCTACTGTGGCTCTCTGACTAGGTGTTACTTTTTAGTTTGACCAAAAACTTGGAATCTATCTCTTCATTTTTTTCAGAATGTCTCCAAATTTCTCTCCCTTGACATAATCTTTTCCTTCCTAACTAAACTTTAACCTTACACTCCCAAAGCACTTTTCCTGACTTTCCTCTTTATATCACTTACGGTTGTTTTCATATATTTTTATTTACATTTCTCCCATGTTTAATGTAATAGATCATGTTCATTTTATGACACAATGAGAACACCATGTGATGCAGAAGGTGATCCTAAGGTGCTAGACTTCAAACTTAGATTTGGGAGTGTCACACCAGGAGAACACAGGATCAGCATTTTTAACAAACTCACCAGAAATTTAATATATGTGCTAAAGCTTAGAGTCACTCATACAGGTGTTACTAATATTTCTTGAGTCAGTCAATACATGGTATCTCTACCAAGACTTGCGTATTTAAGATTTTGAGTAAAAATATTTAAAGGCAAATTGATTTCATGGGTGTTTATGTTTAGAATTATTAAAACTAATATTTCATTGTACATTATAGGAGAGCAAAACCGATGACACTAATTAAAAGGAGTAATTTGAGACTGGGTGAACTCAGGAGGAAAGATTTTTATTGATATATGATTTTATGAGTGTATGTATGGTGTTTGAATTGATATTCAAAAGAGCCACATGGAGGATTCTTGCATGAAGGAGATGTTCTGACAGCAATTCTATCTATTTCCCCTACTGTATTTTACACATTTCTTACATTGTCGGTCAGATTTCCTAGGGTATGATCATTATGTCTAAATAAACTACATGATATCTGGATAATGAATTTTGAATGGAAACTGAAAACAATTTTGTTCTCCACACTTCTCTACTTCTAATAAGAGAATTTTAGATCTGAATACTACTATACCAACCCACTTCATAGACACATAAAGTTACAGAAGTGAAGCAAATCATCAAAATTAGTTATTTTCAATTTCTTTATAACTCTTACAACACTTTACAAAATCATGCTAACTAGCCTATGAATTCTCCAGGCACAGTAAGAACAAACAGAGTACATGGAGCAAGAAAAGGGAAACAGAGTAATGGAAATCAAAGTAGAATAGCTTTTCAGGAAAGAAACAATAATTAAGAGTGTGGACAACATGTGAAAGCTCAGGAAAAGAAGAGTTTGAACAGATGGGCTGAGACTAGTCAGGTCACCAGTGATTTTATATAAAGCTGTTTTTATAGAGCTTGGGATTGCGAAGCAGATTTGAAACTGATCATAAAACAAATTGATGTAATAGCTCTGGACATTTATTTGTAAAGTTTGGACATGAAAAGAAAATCAAGGAAAGGGATAAACCTAAAGTGTAGTGAGTTAAGTGTTCTAAATAAGTATTATCTTAGTTTTATATAAACAACTGATATTCTAGATATTATTATATCCATTCTAGAAAAGAAGTTTTAGTTCAGAGCAGTGGTTCAGAGAAATATGGAAGATAACAATTAGGGTATAGATCAAAAGTCCAGATTTATTCTGGGTGGAAAAATCAAGATGGGAAAAGTATGTATGTTTGAAGGCAGGGAGGAAGGCACCTCAAGATTCACTAGAGAAGAAGGGTATAAAATTTGGAAGAAAGTTCCTCAAAAGGCCAGAGATGGGAATTTTGGGGGGATAAACTTTCCAGAAAAAGAAGTACATTAAATTGGTAAATTTAAAAGTAGTAGTAGGAGTTCCCCTCGTGGCTCAGTGGAAACGAATCCAACTAGGAACCATGAGGTTGCAGGTTCGATCCCTGGCCTCATGCAGTGGGTTAAGGATCTGGTGTTGCTGTGAGCTATGGTGCAGGTCACAGACGTAGCTTGGATCCCGCGTTGCTGTGGCTGTGGCTGTGGCTGTGGCTGTGGCTGTGGCTGTGGCATAGGGCGGCGGCTGTAGTTCCAAATCGACCCCTAGCCTGGGAACCTCCATAAGTCGTGGGCGCGGCCCTAAAAGACAAAATAAAATAAATTAAAGCAGAAATAATAAAGATCTATACAAATGATCTTTATTTAAAAGAGCTCTGAGATTCTTCTTTTTCTGAGCAATATCAGGTTAATCACCCAGGATAACAACCCTATTAACTATAGGCACATTCATATCTTCTCTGATTTATTACCGTATATTCTGTCATAAATCTTTAGTTTATAGACTACAAAGATGATTCTGCCTAAAGTGCATATTCCTCTTCAAAAGAAAAGAAAATTCATCAGCATCAATGTTTTTACCTTTTGTTTGCGGGGCATTATTTGACCTATATATGCATAAATAAGCTGCATAAGCTATTTGGTAAGAGGGCACTTGATAATGCATAATTACAACCAATTGTAGTTTCCCAGTTTACTAATTATTTTAAAGTAACCACAAAAGTCCATTACTGTCATTTATTTGTAACATTTTTTAAACTGAAAATCCATGCATGTAAGACTCAAAAGAGAATAGATGAAGTTTTTCAGCACCTCAAAAAGGAACATTTTATAGTGAATATATAATAATATAAGAAGGGATTTGAACAGTGCAGCAGGCATTTGTATTCATTAAAGAGAGTTTTCATAATCAGACCCAATCAGACCCTGATTACACAGCAATTTAGCAGTATCTTCGCAAGCAGTTTTATCAGTTACACCCACGTTCTCTATATTCAGGGATTATTTGGGATACTGGTTAAAATATAATCACAAAAATGAAGAATTCTTTGGCTAAGATTTTATAAAAAGATTTGGTAGATTAAAAACATGTTTATTTATGCCTGCTGAGTGTCAACCTCATGGTGGTCTCATAGACTGAAGGAAATAAGTGTGCCTGCCATCTCACCCAATTTGATGTACTGTTTTTGAGTCTGTGATTCCATATCAGCATCTCACACTTGCTTTCAAAGCTTACTATAATACGGCCCCCGACTTGATCAGTTGGACTTACCTTCTCAGATTCTCTAATACAGATCTTTTCTTAGTCAACCCAATTTCCCTCAGGTCAGCTTTTTACTCATTCAAAACTAGACTCATTTTCTTTATCTTGCTTTTTACATTTTCTCTAGCAATCCACCATGACTGAAACATAATGTTGAAATTACACTTGATTGGCACTTGGCATCCTTTATTCATTTTTTGCATTATTTAGGAAGAACCTAAACCTCATTTTGGTTGCAAGTGAGCAGATTTTAATTGGAATTATGGTAGGTGGGAAGGGATACATATTTAGTCACAGAACAAAATCTGTGAAGGCCAAAGGTACATTTGGCATCAGGGATCCTGGGCCAGACGATCAGATGCTAAAAGGTTTTTGATGTCCATTCTTTCTTCCTTCATGTCTATGTATGTTGGTTTCCTTTTTGTTTTTTAAGGCACCAACTTCTGCCAAAGGCTGTTATTATGACTGCCAGCAACTACTGAGCCCAGAAGACTTTGGGTCAGACCCTCTTTTATATTGCCAGCACCAAATTGCACAGGAAGAAGTGGCTATTATAAGAAAAATGTTCTGTAGACATAATTGATTTAGTATTGTGTCACTAAAAATTTCTGTAAAATAGCAGTAGTCTCATGCCAGCAACTACACTGTGACTGTTTTCCGCCTTTATTGTCTTGTATTCATGAAAGGGGGAGGGAAAGAAGAGGAAGTGTGCATTTGTGCATGAATAAACATACACACACACACACACACACAGATTTCTCATTTTCCATTGTAAGTCACCAATATCTTCCTCAAACCCTCATCTGTGGAGAGCCCCTGAGCTCAGTCACTGGATCTATTCTATCTCTACTCATTCCCTAGGTGAGTTCATCCATTCTTTTGGCTTTAAATACTATCTATACACATATGGCAAACAAATTTATATACCCAACCCAAGCTCTCCCCATGAATGTCAGTTTTACATCCAACTGCTTTCAACTTTAATAAGGCTGAAGCTGATATATTGATTCCCAATGCATCTTTAGTTTTCTAGTCTCAGGAATGTCAATTTGATTCTCCAGCTGTTCAAGTTAGAAAACTTGGCAATCTCTCACAGTCCATATCCAATTTAAAAAATTCCATTCAGCTTTATTTTTGAAATACATCTATTTACACCTGTAATCCCTGTCTTTGTGCCTATGAGGATAACTATGGTGTGATTTTGCTCCCCAAAGACATTGGGTAATATTTGGAAATGCTTTTGTTTGTCAAAACCATAAAGTGCTACTCTTATCCAATGGGTAGAGGTCAAGGATGCTGCTAAAAACCCTGTGAAACACATGGCAGTTTCCCACAACAAAACATCCCATCCCAAATGGCAACTGCATCTATGCTGAGAAACCCTGATCCACACCAGGTTCCCCTTATCTCTGTTGTCTTCCTAATATCTTCTTAAAAAGTCCTTAAATTTCCTCCCTAACTATCCACCCACATTCAAGCACCCACAGAGTAGCCAGAAGAATCTTTTCAAAATATTCTTCAGATCAAATCACTCTTCTTTTGCACACAGCAATCATAAACACATGGTTGCTGTCATGACTTTCTATTGTATCTGCTCAAGTGTGACCATATTTCAGAAATCTTTCCTTCCCAGCCAAGGTAACCTAGAATAAAGTCCCAACACCATCCTCTGTTTCCATAATCTGATTTATTTTTTCTTAGCATTTTACAAGATATGTTACATATTTATTTAACTATTGTCTGATTCTTTTAGGCTAGAATTTTGTTTCCATGAGATAAGGAATAATGTTTTATTCTCATTGATATATATCCCCAGTCACTAGAATTGTGCCAAGTATAGGAATCCATTCTTTTTTGTTGAAATTAAGGAAAACTATATATATATATATATATATATATATATATATATATATAATATAACTATTGATTCAAATAGTGTAAGAATAGATTTGAGACAGTGTGGATGACTTTTAATTTTAAATTCTCTCTTGATTCCCATTGCAGAACTATTTCATAATTATTTTCCTTCCTTTGTGCATATTAATTTTCCATATTTTACATTCCTTTTTTTTCTGTCTACCCTTAAATTGCTACTGTGCCTTGAGAGCCTGTCTTTGGTTTTCTTTTATTTCAAATTAATCATGTTCTGAAAACTTAAACTCTTGTTCAACATCAGTTTCACTCTGACACTAATACCTCAGACCCTATCTTACTTCTTTCCTAGCTTAATCCAAATGAAAAATCACTAGACTCCTGGACCTCAACACATTCCACCCAAATCACAAAGTAACTGTTATGCCAGATAATCTACCTGTTCTTGGTTTTCATTAGCATTGTCACATTTTCTCTTAAAACAGTAAATTCCCTCTCTCATTCTCTCCTCACACAGAGTTGGTCAAAAAATCTAATTACACCTATTAAAAGTAATTATATAATCTACTTTAGGGTCTTGATTGTTGTTTTAATGCCCCAGTTTAATGCTTTTACTTGACATACTATAATAACTTTCTGTTGGATTCCATGCCAAAGATTTCAGTGTATTTTACATACTGCTTCCAGAATCATATTCCAAGAAAATTCTGCTAATCTCTTTCCTGTAAAATCAATGGACTACAGCATAACATTTACATTTTTAGCTTAGTATAATAGGTCTATCTCAAAATGATCCACATCTACCTTTGTGATTTTATCTTCAGATTCTCTTCTAAATCATCTCTGAATTTTTACCACACTGAACTTCCAATTATTCCTGTAAAACATATGTCCTTTATTGCCTCTATATTATGTATTTTCTCCTTTGTCTGGAATAGCCTATCTTCACCTGGAAAATCCCTAATCATCCTTTAAGATGCAGCTTAAAAGTTATTTTATTAAGATGTCTTTAATCATATTTACACCTTTTTAAAAAATGTATCACCTAATTTCTCCTCTACAAAATTTTCATCTCTAGAAGTTGCCTTTTCTCTGACAACTAGTAGAGGATCTAGAACATAGTTGAAAAAAATGCCAGTAGTAAAAGTAGAAAATAGTAAAAGTAGAAAGCACCACAGGCCAAATGTTATTCTTACCTGTAGGTGGATTTCAACCACCTCATTTTATACATAAGAAAATGAAACATGCAGTGTTAGGACAGATTTCCAAAAATCTTCAAAATTATTCATTACAGAGGCAGGATAAGAAATTAAATCTCTTTATTTTTAATCTGGCATTCTTATCCTTTAGTCTATTTTCAGTGTGAACATACATTGTTTTAATAATGAGTGATTAAGATAAACCATACGTTAAATACAAATTTGTGGAATCTGGCTTAGAAAGCTTCAAGATATTTATTTTAGCTGTATTTTTAGGTTCTATATAGAATTTTATATATTTTAAGGTTTTTGTTGTTGTTTCTGTCTGTTTTTAAAGCTCAAAAGTGCCTCTGAGAAAGATAAAAAAAAATAAAAATAGAAGTTAGGAGACTGCAGCAGAGAAAAAGAGTAGGTAAAAAAAAATCTATAGAGCAACAGTAGATAGACAATTTTGTACTCCCTCCTTTCCCATTGTATGGTCCTCTAAGAGGATTTTAGATTATCTTCATGCTGCCTTCAGAAGATTTACAGCAGGAAGTTAATAAAGCACTCAGCGGAAGCTAAGACACAAAATAGGCAGGGATGAGAAAGATTACATCAGAGAAAAAGAGACTTAATTGTATTGTAGATACCAAGTGGTCTCTTAGAAGTGTGTAGCAGAGCAACAAGATGAAGAATAACTGCCCAGCCAAGCTAAACAAAAGCCATCAGCACCCTTCCTTGAAGGAGCCCAGAGGGAGCATAGGAGGAGGGGTTGCCTGACTCCATAACTTAAAAGTTAGATGCTTTCTTTACCCCAGAGAGAGGCAGATGAATAAGAAAACAATGTAAAAAGCAAAGAAACAGCATGTAAATGACAAAACAAAAACAAAGGCAAACCGACAACAACCAACTACACATGAAAAATACTCCATAAACTGCACATTGGGACCTATATGTCAGTGAATAGTACAGAGTTTTTTTCTGTGATGAGAGCCTTAAAATGCTGCCTAGGGTTCAAAACTGACTTTGACCACTATTAGAGCATAATTTAGGAAGTAACGGGGATTTGTTACTACAGAGTTGACACAAAAGCCTTTTTAGTTTTTTTGTTTGATGACAACTCATTTGCAAATGTCCACAAAATGACTGATGCAGAATATAGGCACTTCTTCTCAAATGGAAAATGAGTAACACAGGAATAATTTAAACACTGTTGTTTGTGATATTTGTTACTGAAATTGTACAATACATTAAATTCACTTATTACACATAAAAACATAGGAAAAATTGCTTGTTATTTTTACTGAGACAATTCACAGTTCTCTTTTTCTAGTTTCCACTATTCTTTTAATCATCAGATGTATATTTGTCAATATTTACTTCATTTTATTTTTTCTTTACATTTAACTTTTTAATTAACCTGAATTTTACTTTGTTGTAAATGATATATAGGAATCATATGTGTTATAATTCCCCAAGTGTTTAACAAATTTTTTCATTATCCCTTTTATCCTTCTCTTATCACTGTTGCTTAAAATGATTCCTATATTCTACAGTAAATATATGTATATTCCCAATTTTGCATTAATTTTATTTTATTTCATTAATCTAGCTATACTGACATGAACATACACTAGTTTAAGTATTATGGCATTTTATTCCATAATGTGGTTTACTACATGGTTTATTATAGTTTAAGTATTATGGCATCAATGTTTTTGACTTTTTGAATCATATATTGAAAATGTTCTTCATTTTCAGCGGCTGGGTTCTTTTATCTGATTGTTCTTTTGCAAAAAAGATAATGAGGTTATTCATATTTTTCTTCTTTTATAGGCATGAAGTAGTCATGTTTTTAAAAATTCTAATACTGATTTAAATGAAACTTTATGTTGTATCTTTCTAATGAATTGTGTTTGTAAGTTTAATACTCTTTCTGATGCTGATTTCGGTATTCTTTGAGGACCACAATTTCTGCCTCATAACTTTGGTAATTTTTTCACTCCATTAGTCTTTAGTAGAAGGTAAATCTCTATTCTGAGCTCTCAATAGCTATAATTTCTTCTCATTTTTTTTAAGCTAGTTATACTTTTTGTTTTTTTTTCTATGTAGTTTCCCTTTGTGGAGCATTTCGTAGGAAAGAAAAAGAGCAGTCTAGGTAGCTGCCCCTGGGAGCTGGCATGACATGAACATCTAGACTGTGTTATTTCTCTACAAGGTCATTCTGTGCCCAGGATCAAGCACCTAAGAAGAACACTCCATAATCTTAGCTATGCATGCACAATAATAAGAACACCATACACCACAAAAAAATCCAAATCCCCACTTCTGCCAGGATATGTGAGTGATTGCTGCTTTTTTACCAGTTACAGTTTACCATGCTCCATTTTTCCTGTCTCCTAGATTAAAAATAAATAAACACATCTAATTACTGAAAGATTCCTACTTTCTGAGAGTGCCCAGTTGAGACCAAATCCCTACTTCCTTGAATCTTCCCCCCAACTACACACAGAAAGCAAAGCCAAGACCCTTTAACACTTTTTACTCCACAGTTCTTCAAACTGTATTGTCCCCCTTGCTTCAACAAGTAATTGCCCCAATTTCTATAACTACATTCATGCGTGTTCCTGAGGGCCTCTCCTTGGAGGGCACTGGCATGTATGCACTCACTTTACAAGTTTTTTTCTGTTTATGGTTATTCGTCCTTGACAACGTCTATAGTTTTATCTAAGTGTTGCTTGGCTTTCCTTTACATTCAAAAGTTAAGATTTTCTTCATGCTATGTTTTCTCTTTCCATAAAAAAATTCATTAAAAAAATCATACAATTTTCACTCATGTTTATTGATATAAAATTTGTGACCTAGATTTACATTTGCTTTAAATTTTTATAAAGTAGTTTTGCTTTAATCTTTTATATTTAACATGATGGAGAATGGAGATTTTTCTTTTTCTTGCATGTTGTTTGTTAAACATTTGAGAAGCAGGAGAGAGAAATGTGTGCAGAATAAGTCACTCTCTTTCTGATTAAGCCTTTCTAAGGTAAAGAAGCTTTCCTAATCTACTTTTTGTTTTGGCTTCAGTGAATACTCAGGTACCTGATGAGGCTGTGGCTGGCCTTTCCCTGGAGACTCAGACTTGTGACTGTACTTGGAGATCTAAAACAGCTGCTTGCAGATGTGGATTCTATGGCTGTTGAATATAAATCCCCTGACTTCCCTATCATGCTTTGTTCCAAGTTTGAGCTTCTAAAAAGGCCTTCTGTGCTTACTGCCTGAGTTTTCAGTTTGTTTCTTGAGGAAGGGAGCTCTGAGTTTGCTGATACTGTATTCTTGTATCCTTTTAGTTATTATTTCATTGACTAGATCCAAAGATCAGACTTTTGGGCAAATAACTGAAGGCTCCCTCTTTCCACCTGGAAATAGCTCTCACTCCAAAGGAAAGGGTGATTTTCTTCACCTCATTTGTTTCTATGTAGTAGAAACAAATTATTTTTAGACAATTTTCTTTGTGTATCCAAGGGCAACATGAAAGGAGATTTCTAACGACAAAATGAAGTTTCTCAGATCTTGCCCCTACTGCAAAAAGACTGAACTGAAACTCTTGTTTTCCTAACCTTCTTTGATAAATATTTTTTGATTTTTTTTTATGTTTAAAATGTTATTGTACCTACTTAGTCTAAATCTCTTAACCAATATAAGATAACTTTTCATTTGTTTACCAAAGAAACTTGGCTGAAATGGGAGGATTTCTCACTATCAGCACACTTATCATATTGTTAGCAAAATGACTTTAAATGAGAGCAAGAATAATAAATATATTAAGTTATAGGTAATTACACGTTAGCTTTGGCTATCACTAGAGTCCTACACAATCCAGTCAGTATACTACCAATAAACTGACAATGTTTGTTATAATGTTACAGAGTTCTGAAATTGTGGCTACAAGTAAGTTCATATGTTTCGACTGCCTCTTGGGTTCTGTGTGACCTTGGACAGGTTACTCAACCCTCTGATTTTTTTTTTCCCTTGGTTCAGTCTATATACTATTCACTTTATGGAGAAGCTCTGAGAATTAGTAAACTATTAAGAGAATACAGAGATGCATTGGGATATTACTAATACTTTCTGAAGAATCAGTGGTGTTTTCTGGGTTCCTTGACAGACTTTTTTTGAGTGTGCTCTAAATAAATGTTGATTATTTTTACTAGTGCCTTAAACTAACCAAGTGTAAAATGGCTAACAGATGTAGAAGAACTGTGTGTAACTTTTCCAAATTATCAAATATTATAGAATGAAATAGTGCAGTTTACTTCATTATTTATAAAGATCTGTATTTAAAAGGGAAGGTTCAGCCTTTCCTTGTGTTTTGGTCACATACAAAACAAAAGTATAATTATGGTTCCTATTACCAATTACAGAAAAAGCTGTTAAGCAAGCAGAATATTATTTTAGAAATCATTTAATAATATAAATATACTGCTCTATGTTAAATCTATTATTAAGTGAAATAACTGCTTCTCTAAGTTTCTCTACAAAAAGAGAAAAAAATGTAAGGTTCATAGAATAGAATGGAATGAAAATAAACAGACATTTAGATGTTGCCCAAGACTCAAATGCAGAATAGTAAATTTGTTAAACTGAAGTTTTCTCTTTTAACAGAGTTTTATTTTGAAAAGGGGAGATGAGAGTAAATACAATCATTATCTTATATTGACTATTTAAATCATAAGATATACAGTACTATAATTATATAAAATGTATTATGTTCACCATTTAAATAGTCAGAACAGGTAAAGACACAAATGTAATAAGTATAAAAGTGTATGTATATATAAATGTATATATCCTGTACTAAACAGATTTTGCCTTGGAAACATACTTTATTTATTTATTTATTTATTTATTTATTTTTATTTCTTTACATTATACCCAGCTGTACAGCGTGGTGACAGGGTTACACATCACAAGTGGTTAGACATAGTTCCCAGTGCTATACAGTGGTATCTTCTTGCTTTTCCAGCCCAGAGGCAACAATCTATAGATATTAACCCCAGAACCCCTACCATCCCATTCCCTGTCCCACCCTTTTGGCAACCACAAGTGTGTTCTCCAGTCCTTGATTTGCTTTTCTGCATAAAAGTTCATTTGTGCAGTATGTTAGATTCCAGTTATTAGTGATATCATATGGTATCTGACTTTCTCCTCTGACTTACTTCACTCAGTATGAGGGTCTCTAATCCCATCCATGTTGCTGCAAATGACATTATTTTATTCTTTTTTATGGCTGAGTAGTATTCCATTGTGTATATGTACCACATCTTCCTAAACCAATCATCTGTCGATGGGCATTTGGGTTGTTTCCATATCTTGGGTATTGTGAATAGTGCTGCAATGAACATGCATGTGCAGGTATCTTTTTCAAGAAAAGTTTTGTCCGGGTATATGCCCAACAGTGGGATTGCTGTGTCATATGGTAGTTCTATGTATAGTTTTCTAAGGTACCTCCATACTGTTTTCCATAGTGGTTGTAACGGCTTACATTCCCACCAACAGTGCAGGAGAGTTCCCTTTTCTCCAAATCCCCTCCAGAGCTAACCTCAACAAATTTAAGAGTATGGAAATTATCCCAAGTATCTTCTCTGACCACAAAGGAATGAAACTAGAAATCAACCACAGGAAAGGAGATGAGATAAAACATACTACATGGAGACTAAACAACATGTTACTAAAAAACGATTGGGTCAATGAGGAAATCAAGAAGGAAATTAAATACCTTAAGACAAATGAGAATGAAGACACAACTACTCCAAATCTATGGGATGCTGCAAAAGCAGTGCTCAGAGGGAAATTCACAGCATTACAGGCCTTCCTCAAAAAAGAAGAAAAATCTCAAATCGACAACCTAACCCATCACCTGAATGAATTAGAAAAGGAAGAACAAAAACACCCTAAAGTCAGCAGAAGGAAGGAAATCATTAAGATCAGAGAGGAAATCAATAAAGTAGAGACTCAAAAAACAATAGAAAAAATCAATAAAACCAAGAGCTGGTTCTTTGAAAAGGTAAACAAAATTGACAAACCTCTGGCTAGACTCACCAAGAAGAGGAGAGAACAAACCCAAATAAACAAAATAAGAAATGAAAAAGGAGAAATCACAACGGAGATTACAGAAATACAGAAAACCATGACAGAATACTATGAACAATTGTATGCCAACAAATTTGATAACCTAGAAGAAATGGACAACTTTTTAGAGACTTACACCCTGCCAAAACTGACTCAGGAAAAAATAGATCAACTGAACAGACCAATCACCAGAAATGAAATTGAGTATGTCATCAAAACACTCCCTACAAATAAAAGTCCAGGACCAGATGGCTTCACAAGTGAATTCTACCAGACATACAAAGAGGAACTCATACCCATTCTCTCTAAACTTTTCCAAATGGTTGAAGAAGAAGGAACACTCCCAAAGACTTTCTATGATGCCAACATCACCTTAATTCCAAAACCAGATAAAGACACCACAAAAAAGAGAACTATAGGCCAATATCTTTGATGAATATAGATGCAAAAATTCTCAACAAATTTTAGCCAACTGAATCCAACAACATATGAAAAAGATCCTACACCACAACCAGGTGGGATGCATCCCAGGTACACAAGGATGGTTCAACGTATGCAAATCGATCAACGTCATACACCACATTAACAAAAGAAAAGTCAAAAACCACATGATCATCTCAATAGATGCAGAAAAAGCATTTGACAAAGTCCAACATCCATTCTTGATCAAAACTCTTACCAAAGTGGGAATACAGGGAACATTCCTTAACATAATAAAAGCCATTTATGATAAACCCACAGCAAATATAATACTCAATGGAGAAAAGCTGAAAGCATTCCCACTAAAATCCAGAACAAGACAGGGATGCCCACTCTCACCACTATTATTCAACATAGTACTAGAGGTCCTCGCTACAGCAATCAGACAAACAAAATAAATAAAAGGCATCCAAATAGGAAGAGAAGAGGTAAAACTGTCACTTTATACAGATGACATGATACTTTACATAGAAAACCGCAAGGACTCAGCCCCAAAATTACTTGAACTCATAGACAAAATCAGCAAAGTGGCAGGATATAAGGTTAACCTTCAGAAATCAATAGCATTTCTGTATACTAACAATGAATTATTAGAAAAAGAATACCAAAATACTTTACCTTTTAAAATAGCACCCCAAAAAATCAAATACCTGGGAATAAACTTGACCAAGGAGGTGAAAGACCTATATGCAGAAAACTGCAAAGCATTAATCAAGGAGATCAAAGAAGATACAAAGAAATGGAAAGATATTCCATGCTCATGGGCCGGAAATATAAATATTGTAAAAATGGCTATACTACCCAAAGCAATTTACAGATTCATTGCACCCCCTATCAAATTACCCAAGACATTCTTCACAGAACAAACAATCCAAAATTTTATATGGAACCACAAGAGACCCAGAATTGCCAAAGCAATTCTAAAGAACAAAAAGCAAATAGGAGGCATAACTCTCCCAGACTTCAGGCAATATCACAGGGCCACAGTAATCAAGACAGTGTGGTACTGGTACCAAAACAGACATACGGACCAATGGAACAGAATAGAGAACCCAGAAATAAACCCAGATGCCTACAGTCAACTGATATTTGACAAAGGAGGCAAGAACGTAAAATGGGAAAAAGACAGTCTGTTCAGTAAGCATTGCTGGGAAATTTGAACAGCTGCATGCAAATCAATGAAACTAGAACACACTCTCACACCATGCAAAAAATATAAACTCTAAATGGCTTAAAGACTTAAATATAAGACAAGATATCATTAAACTCCTGGAAGAAAGCATAGGTAAAACGTTCTCTGACATCAACCTTACAAATGTTTTCTCAGGTCAGTCTCCCAAAGCAACAGAAATAAAAGCAAAGGAAACATACTTTATGTTATCAGTAATAATTCTTTCCCTCTCCTCAGAGACTCAGGTACTGTAATATGCTGGCCCACTGGATAATTAAAGTTATTTGGCTGAACATCTGCAATAGTCATAGTGAAAAAGCATAGGCCATTTAGAGTTCAGGAGCAAGAACCAGAATATTAGTACCCGAATACAGAGATTATTCTGAAGTCTAGAAAAACACGTAAGTCATGTCTTACAGTAGTTTTATTCTGTGTTTAGGAAAGTAGCATGTTATGTTAGTATGCTGGTAATAAAAGCAGGTTGTATTTTGAAAATTTACATGTATCAGGCTCTCTGCTCAGGGCTTTAAATGTATTATATCACCTAGTTCTCACATTAATCCTGCCAAGTAGATTATACTACTATCCCTATTTTCAGGCAAGGAAATTGAGACTTAGCATAGTTCAGAAAAGAAAATAATGTAACTTGTACTAATGTTGAAGCTGGCTTTATTTTAAGGATTTTTTTTTGTTAGCATTGTAAACCAACATTTTGGGAAAAGCAATAAAATCTGCATATAGTAGAATACACTAACCACTGTGCTGGCATCTTACAATTATGAGCACTCAATATGTCTTTATTAAGTTTCATGACACTGGTATATGACTTCGTGTTACTTATTGTAAAAATGCATGTTTAAGCAATAGCTTAGATTCTTTTTGCTCTATAGCAGCCAAAAACAATTATTTCTAAAGGATTAATAAATTAATTAATGAGTCAATATGTATAAAGCACTGTATTAGGAGATACAGTGCTTTATACATATTAACTCATTTACTCCTCAAAATAACCCCACTATTTCCTAGATTTTACAAATATGGAAACTTTGGTACAAAGAGGGCAAGGGCTCTGTACAATGTTACAAGGTTAGACATTTCCCAGCAAGTACACCAACCGAGGTAGACAATCTTGAGGTGTTGTCTTTCTTTAATCATTATCACCATGCTTCTCAGTATGTTTTGACTTAAGAAAACACTATTATATCAGCAGAGAGATCCTTAGCAGAGATTTAATTTTTAAATTAATAACATTTTAATTTAAAATATCTTGAAATAATGTTTATGAACGCAAATTTAGTATTAAAGCATCAAAGGTTCTTAGCTAATTATTTTCCTTTGTTATTTAAAGTTTATGAAATAACACAAGTATGTCCTAGCTTTAAAATTCTTTCCCTGCAAAAGGTAACGATTTTCCTATACTCTTCTTTCAAAATGGATAGCTCTACTTTTGTGTGGAAAATAAATCATCCATAATTTACTTTAATAGCTAAATTATTCTGAAGTACCAACAAGAATCAGGAAGCTACTCTGCATGGATGGTTTTGAAAAATGTAGTTACATAACATTAACTGACAACTTGATATATGAGTGTGTGTAGAACCGGGGATATTTTAAAAATCACCATGAACACATTGAATTTTAGTAAAACATATATAAATAAATAAAATGAAAATCTAGACTGCTGGAAGCCCACACATTTTTGTGATGTGAATAGAATAATTACATGACAACATAGGGTCTAAGTTCCACTGATACATCTACCTAATTTTTAAATTCATTTCAGGTAGCTTAAGAGAAATAGAACGCTGGTCTTAATAGAATATTAGTGCAATTCTTGTAACTGAGAAAAACTCTTGAGAACTCTGAATTCAGCTGTTGTCTTGGTCAAATTCTTTAATATACGGTTCTTAAGCTGTATCTACATTAATCATCCTGTTTTTAATTAAGTTTTTTTCTTGTGATAAGTTATTTTTACTTGTAGTGTTTATTTTTATCTATCTTCTATCTAATCATCTATATATCTATGCGTCCACTTAGCTACACAAATATATAGACCATAGACAAAAGCATTATCCTAGCATTCTGAAGAATGCAAAAGTGAATATGTCAGATTAATTCAATGGCATTTTGGCCTAAGTCAGAGAAGATAAAGTATACTTGAAAAAAAATACAGAGAAAACATATGACAGGGACACTAATTATAATTTATACAATTTTGTCATCTCACTATCCATTAGGGGAAAACTTGGGCTTGGTGCATGTTTGTTGCAATAATATGTGAATTACTGTATTAATGTCAAAGTGTATCTTTCCAACACAAATGCAAATTAACACAGCAACATCTCAGTGAAAATTACATCGCTGTCTGAGTTAAGTGGCTCTATAACCCTTTTCCCAAGGATCTGTGACTTTTGGTACTTCTTCATCATCGTGGCTCATCTGTGTCATGCTCTGTCATCATCATCTGCCTTATAGCCTAGGACCAAAATTACTATCCAGAATGACGGCCAAAAGCTACTGTCTGACCCAGGAATTCTGGTGTTTGTTTTTTTGTTTTTTGTTTTTTTTTGCAACTCACTGCAAGGACTTGATTTAAAATCTGTAGGACTGTGTATATGGGATGTCATGACATAAAACAAACAATTACAAAAAATGGAACTTCCTGAATGACTACTGAAGATAAAGTAGAAAATGGGTTAGAAAGTTGTTATGGCCTTAGTGGAAGGTAATTTAAAATTGTGTTAATTTGCTACAGGTTTCAGCATAAAGTTTCTTTTTGCTAGTCTGATGCTAAATTAATGACCTATTCTTTCGAGTGAATGTTTGCTGTTTTCTTGAGTTCTGGTTCCTATTTTGCTTTCAACTTGAAATTCTAAGTCTGAGGTCCTAGTCTCTGAATTTCTATCCCCAAGACCATATTTTGTTCAATAAAAGACTTCCCAGATATGGATTTGTGAGTTCTTGATTGTCAAGGATTACTCATCACTGACCTTCAGTGAGAAACCACATTACTCATATAGCTTTGCTCATTTTGAGATAACCTGTATATTTGACAAACAAAATCTGTTAGACAAGTTAAAGCTAGATCAGTTTCAGATTTTCCCTAGAATTTTGCTAAGATTCTGAGCACCAAGCACTCATCAAGGTGTCTGCTGTATTAGCTCCTGGGTTCTCCTAGGCTTGGTGAAGCAAGAAATTAGAACTATGTAGCGCTGGTTGAGCATGCCATGATAGATAAGTACAAAAAGGTCTAGTGGTTCATTCTAAGCTTTAGACAACTTCTTGTGCTGTAGAAAAGCCCTACAGATTTGGATCAGAAGAGGCTTTAAAGAATTTCTTGAATATCCCTGGTCTTTCCTGAGACCTCTGTTCACAGGCATTAAAAAGCAGAATCCAAAAGCTATGATGTCTGAAGTCATAATTCTAGCATTGTTTGAGGCAGAATCTGAAAGTTCAACACTCATTTCCTCATCTATTTCATTCACTGGAAATGCACACAGATGCTGGAACAGCTGGTTTCACTGGCAATGAGTCTTTATTGCTTGCAAGAGTGTACCTTGTATTCCTGGGTCTGTGCCTTCTGAGAATTCTGACCATCTGCCCTTTCAGTAAAGCTTTCTACCCAAAGTGCATTAGATTATCTTGTTCAAGTTTAATACACACTGAAACTAGGCCTCCAGACATTCTGGAAATTTAACGCTCAGATATATAAATACCGCTCAGATAAACTGATGCTCTGGTCCCTATATACTCTGTTCTTATTATGGAAATGTAATCCTCATGGATACAATTTGCTCCTAGAGGGAGATAATAAGTTTCTATTGTTCAGAAAACCTATTCCATCTAGTGATGTTTTTCTAAAATATGTCCACACTAATCATAAGGAAATCCTCTTATAGGCAGTTTAATTACAGTTCATTTCCTATTTTGTTTGGTGCAAACTGTTTTACTTTCAGAATGAAAATTAGATTGCTAACAGCCCCTAGGCCATGAGAGTCAACTGGTTGCCATACAGGTTAGACAATTAAACATGGCTGCATATCCAGGATGACCTGTACATTAGGCATTGTCTAACTTTCAGAACATGCAAGACAATTCAGTTTGGGGGAATTGGGTTTATATTTTTGTTTTTTGCCTTTGTTTGTTGGTAGATCTGCCATTCAAGGATATTAATTCAAGTGTAGAACTCAAATTAGGAAATGAATTCCGGTAATAAATTACCAGGTTAGTCACATGTACTGAGAAGCACAGGCTGGTTCCAAGTTACCCTCTGGAGGCTGCATAGTATCATGGTTAAGAAAAAAATATTCTAGAAACAACTGTTTGGGTCTGTCTGCCATGACCTCCACTTATTCCAATGTAATTTGAGGCACATTACTCAACTTCTGTATTTTCACCTGTTTCAGTGTTGATTTTAATGTTTTCCTCATGTTATACCTAAGTCTGGCAGAGTGTTCAAGAAACCCATCCCTGTGACACTTGGACCTCTGGTCACCATGACCTTCTCAGCTTGCAGCTATTGCATTTGTTTTCACAACTGGGCAGAGAAGAACCAAGATATGTCCAGATAAATTATTTGAGTGCTACATGCATTCTTTCTTGCATGTGCTATATCAAAACAGAGATATAGAGTGTTCACCATTGTGCCTTGCCCATAAGTTCTCAGGAAATAATCACAGATTTGATAAATAAGTGCATAAGTGTGTGGGGGGTTAAAACACTTTGAAGTAACGATCTCCAAATTGGAGTATGTATGTTTCAGATTTTATAAAAAATGATTTAATGAAATGTGGGAAATTAACATCATTTATAATTCTAATTATCTTGCCTTATATAAATATGCATAGAATCTATGGTTTATGACCTACATGACATTAATAAGCAGGATACAAATAAGTGTATAACTGCATATAGAAATATAAAGTTTCTCATACTTTTTGTAGGTAGGTACCCATGACAAAAAGTTTGGAGACCCTGGACCAGAGCACTTCATAATGCTTGGTCACGCTTGGTAATGCTCCTACCACATGTTCTATAGAAATAAGGACAAATATACAGTTGCTTTTATACACCACAAATGCTTTTTTGAATAAAATGTATTCCATAAAATAAAAAAATTTAGTCCTTTAGGCAAATTATGTACACATACAATGAGACAATGAATTATTATACTTTTTTGGGTTTTATAATTTTCATCACAATCTAATGAAACCAATTCTTATTAGGATCAACTGGTAAAATAAACTTGGCATCTGAGGAGTCTATATCTGACCTCTTCTGAATTTCATTTAAGATCTTAGAAAATAGGTCCTATAGTTTACATTAAGAGCAAAATACAGTTGAATAAAATCTTGGGCTCCAACAAGAACTAGGAATTACTTATTTTATCTTGAATAATTTTTTTCTAGAAGTTAAAACACTTATTCAAAATTAGAAAATTGAATGAAAGGAGGAGATGGGGAAAAGAACTGATATATCCCAATTCCCAGACCAATGTTCTTTTTATTATATTAATGTATATAAAAGTCAGCAGATGTTTATTTATTTTTAGTATAGTGGTGTGAGTACTCTAGTATTTTAGACATTTGGAAGATATTATAGATGGAACCGTGAGAATTTTTTAAAAATATATTTCAAAAATCAATATGTATACACGTGTATGTATACAGATACAGACAAGAGTTTGTACATACAACATACACTAGTATACACACATACACATACATGAGACAGAGACAGAAAGATAACAGTGAGATCAAAATGCCTTGTGGGGCAGCAGCTTAAAGATCCAGGCCAGATATCTAACACCCTCTACAGTTGTAACCTATGCCTCGGGTACGGCAACACTGGCTCCTTAACTCACTGTACCACATTGGGAAGTTCCCATTCTTGCTATTATTGTTGAAGAGACATTTATATTTTCTAATTTATATTCCTGGTACATGGGGATTTTGTTGTTTTCTGATTTTGTTTTGCCAAAACGGGTATCCGCTTACTTCAACAAATAAATTTGGAATTTAGTACAAAAGTTATTAAATATAATAAGTATCAAAGAGAAACATCTTTATTATTTTTATTTATTAATTTTCTTTTGGTTTTTTTTGGCATCACCCATGGCATGCAGAAGTTTCCAGGCCAGGGACTGACCCTGCATTGTGGCAGAAGTTTCTATATTATTTATTAGAGCTGTGATAAATTATAAAGTCTTTTAAAGAAAGCAGATTCCAATAAAATAAATGACTCGTACAAAGTGTGTCCTCTCTTCATCCTCAGGTATTCCTGTATACCAGCCATAGCTCTGGGGGACTATTGCTGTCTGCTGGTAATTTGAGGTCAAGGCCAGAATTAAACTCAAACTGGTAAATATGGACATAGACATAACAAAAATTAAGGTTGATTGGCAATGCCACAAATATAAGCTTGGCATCATAAAACTATTTGGAATCATTAATGCCACATTCAGTGTTGCACTCAGTATGTGGTATTCAGGTTACCAAGAGTTGTTCTATAAACATGAATACATTTGAAAAAGTATGTCTAAAATCCGTGTTAATGTGCTTTTATCTGCCTCATTTCAAAATGGATTTTAGAATATGGTCAGAGTATAAATTGTTTGTTTTTGTCTTTAAAGCGAAAAGAGATGCAAAATTGTAACAGGTAAAGCAGCAGTTACTACAGAGAAATATATGTTGTGGAATAGAAAATCTTAATATCTAAACCTAGGGGTTACAGGATCAGTTACGTAATTTGTAATACTGAGGTTCCCGTCATGGTGCAGCAGTTAACAATTCCGACTAGGAACCATGAGGTTGCAGGCTCAATCCCTGGCCTTGCTCAGTGGGTTAACGATCCGACATTGCTGTGAGCTGTGGTGTAGGTGGCAGACGGGGCTCAGATCTGATGCTGTTGTGGCTGTGGAGTAGGCCGGCAGCTGTAGCTCTGATTCGACCCCTAGCCTGGGAACCTCCATATGCCACTGGTGCAGCCCTACAAAGCCAAAAAAAAAAAAAAAAATTGCAATATCTATAAATTTAAAGGAAGCAAGCAAACATTCTCCAGTAGCCTTAAGAAGTTTTACCTGAAATCCCAGATATGAAGTATTCGCTATCCTATATGTATAATATATATATGTAATACATGTTATATACTACATATAGTATACATGTTATATAATACTGTATTATGTACTATATATAATGTGTGTGAACTTTAAACTTCACTATAGACCACAGTTATTTTCAACTCATGAAGATCTGTGACATTGCTACTGTCACCTGATATTTCACAAGGTATGCAGTGTGGAGTGTTCTACCTTGACTATATTTTACTTCACATTATCTCTCTTGCAGTTATTGATTAGCACATATTTACATAGTTTCCCTAAGAGTCAGACACCACATATGGAAAATACTGGGTTTTAAAAGACATACTTCAGAATGAGATCAAATATTTGGCTGTGATGACATGGCTTTGACAATAGACCAGATCGTTGTAATTCAGTTGTGTTGTATGCTCAGAGTAGATAATTATTCACTGCCATGTCATTTCCGGGTTATAACATTTCAAGTCTGAAAGGCTGATCGCTGCCTCCCACACCCCCTTTCTCGTTAACAGCTGAATTGTGGTTTTTGAAGTGTGATACATACAATATCAGATATTAAATGACTTTATTTTTGTAATTTTTAAGCCTTGGTGCCAAATCATACTTATTATGTTAGATTATTAATTTCCTTATGGCTATTTTTGTAAGTTATTATTATCTTCATTGGTCTTTCATTCTTCAGTTTGGAAGTATTTTGGTAATGAAGAAAGAGTGCATTTAAGATGAAAGCACTCTTAAGTAGATTATAAAGAAAGAAAATCCTGGGCAGAGCTTTCATTGAGCAGGTACTTTGAGGTCAGAGCAGACCAATCCTGGCCAATACCTGGTAAATCATTTACTCCTTTAAGCTTAATTTTCCAACTATGAAATGAAGGAAAAGTGCCTATTTCATACAACAGTTCACCACTGTAAAATTTCCTAGTGTCTTGCTGACAATCAATTTCTCTTAGCTACTTTTATTTCCTTCAAATAGGCATTCAGTTTTATATTTAACTTATAAAAAATAAAATCACAATGCTTTTTAAAAGCATATAAAAATCCCCTCTAAACCTCAATTATAAAGAAAAAAATCACATTGTAAGAACTTAGCTCCTTTTTTCTTCAACATCATAAAGGAAAATTTTTTTGCTCTTTTTGGACATATAACTACAGTATTTGCAATAATTATGTTGAATTTGGAAATAGAAATAAAAGTTCTATAAAACAAAGGTCCTAACACTAAATTAATATGAATTGACACAATATACAAAACAATGCCTATCCTTATTTGACCACTTAAGAAATATGTCCAACTTTCCCTAAATCAGCTTATTTGGAAATATCTAAGTGTTACTTTAAATCACACAAAGGAACTCCAGCACACAATTTTTGCTGCTGTCCCTGGAAACTGCAAGGCTAATTCCCTATGCAGTGCACATAAAATGAAACTCCTACTGTCCTGCTTGGTTTTATCTGATGAAGTGAAGCAGAGAAAATAGAGTATGTAAGTGTTAGCATTGCTTGTTTGCTGGTAAACATGACTTTTAGCTACCTGAATTATTTAGAAGTATTTGGGGTCTGTGCATATGTGTGTGTGCATATTTCCTCCTCTTGCCACCCTTTTTTTCATGAGACCACAACAATAAAAGACAGAAAAATATTCGCAATGCAGTCTGATGCTAGTACAAGGATATAGTTCCTTTATTTGAAATTTTAGTGACGTAATATCAAATGAACTGTGTTAAATGGTTTTATACGACAGGACTATTAGCAACTCCCTCTGTAGAACAAAAAATCATTGTCTCCTTCTGCAGCAGAAATGTGAATTGTAGGGTATTGACAACATATTTCTTCTTTAACAAGCCACATATGACTGAGGTAAGACCACTGATGCTGGCTTATTTTATCTTGCCTTATGCAGGAACAGTAACGATGGCTTTACTTCTGGTCTCATTGGGATAGGGCAATTATCATCAAACAATGCTAAGTGGTTAGACCTCACTCCTCTTCTCAGACCAAGAGCATCTAAGACTAAATGCCATGATAATGAATGCAAAATAGTGTGTAGGATTTAATTTGTGTCAGGATGTGTTCTCCTTTTTTCCTCCAGCAATTTGTGACAGTTACAAACTATTCTTTAATTCCACTAGGACTTTGGGTTTCAATTCTTTTTGTGCTATCTGATCCATTCGTTTACTCTTCAGTTAACTAACTAAAAGTAACTGAAATGGAAGAAAAAAGTCAACTGAAAAGTGAGACAGAAGTGAAGCATATCTTATACCCACTGCTGCTATATAACTTATACCCACTGAGTAAGCTTGTTTCTCCTACTCACTGAAATAAATGAATGATGTTAACAGCCAAGGGAAATGTCTAGTTTACTACAATATTTTATAGAGGAGGGTGTAATTTCTTTTTCCTTGTCCAAAATTCACCACCCTTTACATCAAAATTTGGTGGCAAGTGTCAATACATTTAAGTGCTTTTTTTTTTTTCATCACTGAACAAATCAACACACTAAAGTGGAAATACAAAAAACAATGTCTACTAACCAGTTATAAGAATAGTTACAAACAATAATATTTTTAGGCTAAAGATGGGATTTAAGACAATAGGTTGAAATCAACCCTGGAAGAAACAACTAAAGGAGGGTGAGAGAGGGTACTTTTTGGTGCAAAAATAATCGTTCCTAGTTAAACTGTATAAAAATTATATTATATATTTATAAAAATAGAGAAGCTAGTCAAATAAATTTCACTTATATAAAATCATTATCCTATTTAATAAATGATAATGGCATACTCACTATGTGCCTGATCTTATCCCAAATGTTGGGATAAAAAAAGAATAATGTAGTAAAAAAGTGCCTTGTATACATGAAGAGAAATAATATATGGGCCATCGGGGGGGCCGTTCTGAAGATGTAGCATTTGATTTGAGAATTAAATTATGAATAGAAAACAATATAAAAGTAGACAGAGTATTAGAAAGTTGCAACATGTGCAAAGGTCCTTAATATATTCAAGGAACACAGTTAAAGTGTGTAGTGAATAAAGGAGAAAAGGGTAAGTAGTATGTTGGCTAATAAACAAGAGTATGGGATGGTTAGGGCAGCTTTTCCAAACCCTGGAGTCCCTAAGACTTTTAAGGGAGTGTGCAAGGTCAAAAAGATTTTCAAAATAATGGTAAGACATTATTTTCCCTTTTTACTATTTTGTTACTGGCAATGATGGTGTGAAAGCAATAGCAAATACACTTGCTGATGAATTTGTACAAATAAGGACAGTAAACTCAGACTGTACTAATGGTCTTTGTAGTCTAGGTGCCATATGCTTGCGGAAGAAAAGATGTCAGATGCAGTTAAGAATGGTGTTCATAAAGTAGTAAAAAATTACAAATTTTCTTAAATCTCAACCACTGTGTACACATTCTTAATGTTCTGCATGTTTAAAAGAAAAGATTAAAACCCTTCTGTTGTAAACCAAAGTATGCTGATTGTCTCCCCCAACTCCAAAAAAAGGACTAGAGATTAATTTTTTGTACTGATTTTTACTTTTTTCTTTATAGCTAATTTACAGTGTTATATCAATTTTCTTGAAAAAGACACATGCACATGCATGTTCATTGCAGCACTATTCACAATAGCCAAGACATGGAAACAACCTAAATGTCCATTAACAGACGATTGGATTAAGAAGATGTGGTATATATACACAATGGAATACTACTCAGTTATAAAAAAAAAGAACAAAATAATGCCATTTGGAGCAATATGGATGGAACTAGAGACTCTACTACTAAGTGAAGTAAGTCTGAATGAGAAAGACAAACACCATACGATTTCGCTTATATCTGGAATCTAATACAGGGCACAAATGAACCTTTCCACAGAAAAGAAAATCATGGAGAAGAGACTTGTGGTTGCCAAGAGGGAGGGGGAGGGAGTGGCAGGGACTGGGACTTTTGGGTTAATAGATGTAAACTATAGCCATTGGAATGGATAAGCAATGAGATCCTGCTGTATAGTACCGGGAACTATATCTAGTCACTTGTGATGGAGCATGAAAATATAAGAAAGAAGAATCTATACATGTATGTGTAACTGGGTCACCATGCTATACAGTAGAAAATTGACAGAAAGCTGTAAACTAGGTATAAGGAAAAACATAAAAATCATATATTAAAAACCATTTTAATTTTAAAGAAAAAGAATATGAGGCAGATTTGAAACCATTACTTTTCAGTGTTAACTCAGATCTGTTTGGTCTGTTTATAAACAACTTCAATGCATCCAACTCCAGGATGATGTCACCTAACCTAGCATCTCTCAACCTAACCACTACTGACATTTTGGACTAGAAAATCATTTATTGTGGGGCTCTCTGGAATGTTTAGCAGCTTCCCTGGCCTCTACCCACTAGATGCCAGTAGCAGTCACCTAGTTGTGGCAACCCAAAATGTCCCCAGGCATTATCAAAAACTACTGCCCACTATAAAGTCACATCCACATTTCTTGCAACTACTTTCTAGATAATTCTACATGCATGCAGGTTTTCTAAAGAAGAAATAAAATTATAAGTTAATCTTCTCCCTGAAGTCATAAAAATCAGAAGATTATTTGACACCTCATTTGGCCATCAGAATTATCTGAGGATGGATTTTTAAAGCTCAGAAAAGTTTTTGATTTACCTATGGTTACGCTGAGGCTTTGGAGCATTAAAATGCAGGATTCCCAAATTCTTGTTCAGTGTTCTTTCCACTAGAACTCTGACTTTAGATATGCATATTTCTCATGATATTGCTATTAAGTTTTTAATCTCTAAGAATCAGAATGTCTCACTGGATTCATGTTTATGCTCCTGATATTTTTCAAACCTGTTCTAAAAAAAAAAAAAATCCTTGTTCACACTTCTCCCATCGGGTTAGTTACAGAACCTTATAAATAATTCAATGTAACTTTGTAGAACACAGGTCATTCTAACTACCTTCCATTTCCAACCCTGTTATTGTCCCCACCCCCAAACTCTAGGTTTAGGTCCTCTGGTTATTTCACGTTCGTATATCTGTACTAGGCTCCACTTTGTTTGGACTAACTTTTCTATCCTTTGAACTACATAGCACAGCACTGCTAGATGAATCTTGACACACCCACAGCAATTATATCACTCCTCTATCCCTAAAGAATCCTCCAGCTTCCAGGGAATGCCTTTTAAGTTACATAGTATTTTTTCTGTAAATAAATTATTTTTTGGTTTAAAGACCTCCATAATCTATTTGTAGGTAAATCACTACATATCAAGACTTTTACTCCAGTAGGACTGCTCTACCCACTCTCAAAAAACACTTGAGCACTCTGTCTTGAGGATTCTCTCACATTATTTCCTGTGCCACAGCTGGCTCATTTCCTCCACCTTTCCAAACATTATTCTTTTTTCAAGTTCCAACGATTTCCCATAGAAAAGCCAGCTATTCCAGTCGACAATGACATCTACCTCGTATGATGTGTCAAAATAGATGTATTGTTTACATGTTATTTTCCATTAATAATTTACCTTCATTCGGTATCTCTAGGATTTGTTTTCTTAAACCAGATTCTGAGAAAAAAGATTATGTGCAAATGGAAGAAGTTAAGCAGAGGCAATATTTGAGATGAAAACCCAGCCTCACTTAAAGTTACTGGGTAGATCGAGTGTGTAAAATATACAGCACAGTTTATCTCATTTTTAGGTGAGTGAGATTGGTTTTCATAACACTATAGCAGTCGTTAGGTATCTAGTAACAGTTGGCCACTCTAAGGAGTGAGGTCGGCTGGGCTTGGGTGGGTTGGGTACAGGCTTCTCTGAGTCATGCAGCTTCAATAGCACAATGGTAATCTTCCGAAAGGGTAGATGCAAGAGAGCAAAACAGACACACAGACTTTAAAAGAAATAGCGTCGGTCATGGACAAAGCAGTTGACATCTCTACTACATATGTCATTTTAATAATTGCAAAGCTGTTAACTATTTAATGCACTTATTCCTTCTCTGTTTTGATAGATTTTACAGTTTTGAACGGCTGGGTTGGTCACACTCCGTGTCTTTGGTACTTGCTCAGTAGCAGCCTTTGAACACGATCATTGGTTAGGCAATATTTGTTCATTCATATTTCAAAATAATGAGCACATTTTTTACATGATATCATACTTAGGCTATGGGTTAGGTTAGTTTTGTAATTATTATTGTATTGTATAAAATGAGATAACCGTATTTTCCCATTTGGGTTTCATTTTCCCACTTAAATATCAGAAGCCTAGAACTTCCATAGGAAAATAATTGACAGTCTTACCATATAGAGTATTTGGCTCTCTTCAGCAGCTTCTTTTCTTGGATCACTTAGGATCTCCCCTCTATGTGTATACCTCAACACTGATATTTTGTCTCTGCCAGCCAGTGTGTCTGTCACAAGCTATTGGCAAATGAAAATGTCAATTCTTTTTCAGGATATTTTAATTATAGCTCCTTCAAGTTCTTCACATGGTGAAGACAAAACTTATATATATTGTTTTAATCTTTTGTATGTGACACTACAGATTTTTTATTGCAAAATAAGTTTTCTTTTTTCTCCTAGATTTACCATAGTTAACCATAGCGATAGTGAGAAGGATGTGGTGAATTTGGTGTTTAGCCAGAAAAAAAAAAACAGCATCTGTGAGCAAACATTACACTTTTTATTGCATTTATCTTCATCATGTAAATGATGAGATGTTCACCATAAGCCTGAATAATTTATTTTATAATTCACTAAAAATCATTACATTATTAGATGAAAATTAAGAATTCTTTTTAAAAAGGCAAAGGGTTCATTCCCTGTAAAATTTGTAATGTTTTGTTTTGTATCATTAATGTTGCATTTATATTAGTTTCTCTATATTAGCAGCTTATTTTGATACACCATTAAAATTGCAAGATAATTAGCGTATTTTGGTATCAGCTATAAGCCCTTTAAATTTTTTCTGCATTATTTCTGAGTTAAATTATTGTAGGTGTATATGCATGACTACAATTATATACAAATATACAAACACATACTCAGGTTCTTTGGGAGGGTTATGGGAAGACGTTGGCCAAAGGATATAAATTTTTAGGTATATAGTTATAAGATGAACATGTTCTGGGATCTAATGAACAACATGGTGACTATAGTTAATAATATAGTATTGTAGACCTGAAATTTGCTAAGAGAGCATATATTATGTGTTCTTACCACACAGGCCAAAAAAATAAACAATAAAGTTTACTGTGTGAAGTGATAGATGTGTTAATTTGATGTAGTAATAATTTTACAATGTATGCGTATAGCAAATCATTAATTGCATACCTTAAATTTATACACTTTTTGTCAATTTTACTTCAATAAAACTGGAAAGAAAAATTAAGTGCAACTGCATGAAAAACAGAAAAAAAAGATAATTTGTATTACAGAAGAAAATTTAATGAGCTACTGAAACAGAAATACAGGAGACCAACCAGGGTGAAAATCTCTTCTCTAAAGAGAAATTGATTTGGAGCTAGATTTGATAAGAAAAAGAATGACATTGTATAAGTGTTTCCAGAAACCTCATACTCTATTGCATAACGGTAAATTCTAGCATGTCATGTAAGGCCATAATATGTGATATTCCCATGTATCCTCCCAGATTTCTTCATTAAGTTTTCTTCCCAAATCTTAGGTTCAAAGTGATTTATTTCTACCATTGCTGTTTTTATTTCTTTATTCTCTTTTTCTTCTTTTCAACTTTCTACCCTAAGTAAGATCTACTTCCTTTATGAACTCCCTAATCTCAACCACTCTTAAAGTATAATATAGAAGAGGGGGCAAAAAAATCACTGTACTGGTAGTCAACCAAACCAGAGCGTAGAGAATTAATTCCATTATTGCCTACATTTTTTCCAGTTGTAAAATGAGGAACACAATAATCTGTTATAATTAACTCATGACCTTTAGTGACCTTCAAGTGATATTACATATATGAAAGCAATTTGTAAAAAGCAATGCTTTACTAGATTGAGCCAAATATAATGGGAAAATATCACATAAAACTAAATTGAAGGACAGACTACAAAATAACCTTATATTATTCTTGAAAATGTTAACTCATGAAAGAACAAGAACAGCTAGAGAACTGTTCTAAACAAGTCCAAAAAGACACGAATATTAAAAAAAAAATCCCATTTTTAAGAAATGTCCACCAAAGTATTTCTGAATGGGTATGAAAACTGTATTATTCTTAAATGTTTAAAAAATATACATATATGTATATCTTTTTACAGATTTATATATGTATGTATAGATAAATAGAAAACGATAAATAGCCAAAAATATTACTAATTGGTAAATATTTATGTTTTTGCAAACTTTCTATAAATTTAAATGATTTAAACACTTAAACTTATAAAAACTAAAATAAAAAATAACTTCAGTCACCTAGTAATTTATTAATTTCTACATGTTTCATCCTTTACCTGTCAACATATGGCCAGTGTGCTAATTGCTTGGGGATTCTCTCCTCTGCTTTCCATTTTCTTTTTGCTCCTAGTAGCAAATGTCCTCTATTTCTTGTGCACTTGGCTGGGGATACTTTTTCCTTGTCATATTTTGCCCAGCACATGTGGGGTTTTGTAGAAAAAAGATAGTCCTCTTCGTTTTCTGAATTAGAAGAATCCTATTTTGTGCTTCTATTTGTCTTTTTAAGCATGTTTTCTGATTCCCTGCCTCAAGGGAGAGTCCTATAAAGCAAATTTATCACTTTTTCATTTACAGTCTTTATCAGTAATTTGCTTAGTGGAACCTGTGTAGGTGGCTCACCTGGATTTAAAGGCTGGTTTTACCATACATTAGCTCTGTGACAAGCACTCAGACTTCTTAATCTCCTGTCTTCTCATAGGTTAAATGAGGATAAAAATGATTATCTCATAAAGCTGGTAGAATGGAGTCTCATTCAAGGATGACAGAGAGGGATGAGATTAGAATAGGTGAATTTTAAATTCTTATAGAGAAATGTGATCTATGTTGGAGCTAAAGAACAGCTCTAACATTAAGGAGATTACTTGAAACCTATTGTCTGGTTGTTAAAAATAAAACAGTGTGATAAGAACTACTGAAAGCGGGAGGAGACTATCTGGGTTTATCATTTAACATTAATCCACATGACAAATAATTACGGAGCCACTTTCAATGTCAGGCAATGATGTTGAAAGAGTAAGTGAATGCGGTCCTAAATAGCATGAGTGAGATGGAAATTGAAAGAAAAATATTAGAAACTTTTTAAGAAACCAATAGCAGGAACATGTGCATTAGAAATAAATGTTTAGTGACAGAAACAAGTGAAAGACAGGCGTAAATGTTTAAACCAGAAAAATAGGAGATTTGAAGTGTCAACAGTAATGTAAAGATTGATGAAAATGTGGAAGGTGGAAATTTTTAAAAGAGAATTGTCATTATATTCTTTGTAATTAACTGCTTCGATTATATATGGTAAAAACCCAACTCGTATGCTAAGAAATTTTAAATGAATGTCATTTTTTTTCTTCTCTCTCTCTCTCTTTTTTTTTTTTTCTTTTCAGGGCTGCACCTGTGGCATATGGAAGTTCCCAGGCTAGGAGTCACACTGAAGCTGCAGTTGCCGGCCTACACCACAGGCACAGTAATGCCAGGTCTGAGCCTTGTCACAAACCTACACCACAGCTCACAGCAAGGCCGGATCCTTAACCCAGTGATCCAGGACAGGTGTTGAACTCACATCCTCATGATACTTGTTAGATTCATAAGACACAGAGCCACAAAGGGAACTCCCTGAATGTCAATTTTATATTCATATAATTATCTATTCTCATAGCCTCATTTTTGTGGCTTATATGATTTATCTTTTTCACATTTACAGTCTTTTTTTTTTTTTTTCTGGCCACATCTTCGGCATATGGAAGTTCCTTGGCCAGGGGGAAATCAGAAATGCAGTTGCTGTCTACACCACAGCCATGGCAACAAGTATCAGAGCCATATCTGCAACTTATGCTGCACCTTGTGGCAACACCAGATCCTTAACTCACTGAGCAAGGCTAGGGATCCAATCTACATCCTCACAGAGACAACATTGGGTCCTCAACCCCACGAACCAAAAGAGGAACTCTCACTTACAATCTTTTTGTCATATAGTTTTCTTAATACTCTAGATTTCTATATTAATATGAATTGAGATTCCCTGCTGTAACAAAGGTATATATTGAATAATATAAATATACACATACAGACACATTACATTAATGAAATATTATATATTAGCTGATTAGTGCTTATCAACAGGATTTTTAATCAATATTAAACATCCTTATGCTTGTCTAGATTTAGCCCTCAGGCAGTTTTTTTTTTAACTTCAGAAAAAATGTGATATTAATATAAAGTGATATCTTTCATTTGTGTGAATTTTGGTCTGTTACCTTAAATTAAAATGATTTTACCTGGACATCTAAATCGGGACAGGTTACTTTATAATACAACCAGAAATAATCTCAGCTACTTAAAACAATCAGCCTTAATCTATCTCACCCTGACTGTCCATCACAGATCAGCTGTGGGTTCTCTTTATTGTACTCAATTCTGAGCCCAAGGTTAAAAGATTGAGGCGCATCAGCACAGCACAGAGAAAAGAAGGTTCTAGAGTACAGTGTTCAAAAGGGCAGTCACTAGCCACATGTGACAATTAATTTTAAGTCCCTTTAAAGTAAATTTAAAATTCAGTTTCTGAGCACACTAGCTTCACCTCAAGTGTTCAATAGCCACATGCCGCAAATGACTATCGTGTTGGAAAGCCACATGCCTTGTCATGGAGAGTTCTAGTACATAATGCTCTACTGGAGGATCTGACTTGAGCACTCATGTGGGCGTAATGCAGCACTTTTACTCTCAAGTGATTGGCCTGAACCAGTCACATGGCTCCACTTAAAACCAAGGGAGTTAAGAAATTCATTACTACCCTTGATGTGAATGGGGGATAATTTTTTAGTCAAATATTTGTAGAAATATTTAGCAAACACAACTATTGAGCAATGAGTATAATTTGAGGGGGTCACGATGTCCTCAAAGCATTTCATAAAATTATGTTAATATTTTCTCACATAGATTTTATGGAGAAGACCTAAGCGAGCCTCTTTTAGCCCCTCCCCTCACCACGTATGTGTTATTTTTTTGCCAGTCACACCTCATTTTTTCCCCTCAACAAGTTAGATATTATTTTTGACCGGTCCTTGAGTTTCCACATTCTCTTTGGTTTATTGAATGTAAAGTATTTCATCTAATACATGTGCCATAAGTTTTTTGGCTAGTACACTATTGATTAACATCATTTCCAGTGTTTTGCTATTGTAAATATTGTTACAAAGAGTAAACTTGTCACATTCATCAATTCACATCCTTAAGATTAGATTGAATGTATGCATTTTTGAAGCATTTTTGAGTCAAAAGTATATGCAGCAGTATAAACTACAACTGTGATGAGACACTGCTACAGCCCCCACCAGAACGGATGCAATGCAAAACACAGTAACAAACTAGTGTTGGAGAGAATGTAGAGAAACTGGAGCTCTTATACATTACTGGTTGGAGATCATATGGTACAGATACTTTGGAAACAGATTTTAGTTTTATTTTTGTAAAATTAAGCATATACCTACCATATGGCCTAGTAATTCCATTCCTAAGTATATACCAAAGAAAAACAAAAAAAAATATGCCCACATAAAGACTTTTATACAAATATTCACAACAATTTCTTTTGTAATAAGAACTGGAAATAATCCAAATGACCATAATCTGTGTATGAATAAAAAAAATATTTATTCACTGGAACACAACTCTACAACAGAAAAAAATAGATTATAGGTGCACAAACACATGGAAGTAAGGAAAAACCATGATGCTAAATGAAAAGGGACACGCCTAGAAAACCACAATTCCATTTTTATTTTAGAAAAGGAAAACTATGGTGATAGAATGGAAATCTGCCATCCAGGGAAAGATGTAGAAAGGAAATTGACTGCAAAGGGATGGAAGTAAATATTTTTAGTGGTGGAAGTGTCCTGTCATAGTTTTGGTACTGATTACATGACTACATGATTGTATACATCTGTCCAAATGTACCAAAATGTATACTTTGTACTGCTGAATTTTATTGGGTGTAAAGTAGACCTCTCTAGAGTTGACAGAAAAAAAGCTAGAGACTAAGGCTAGAATTATAGTTTGACTATGGTTCCTATGGATGTAGTAGGGTTAAATTTCAGAATTTAATTATAACAATACATGACTAGAAGGTTTGAGGATCACCTTTTGACTCTGGGATTTTTAAGAAAGAAAGTTAGTTAGGACATGTGGACAACCAAAGACAGTAAAAAAGAAAATCCTCTAGTTTGCCTAACTTTACCTGTGGTCACTCTATGCAATCCAAATTGCTCAGCTTTCATAATTTGGAATAGAATATAAATTCGGGAATTAAAAATAAATACAAAACCCAGACCCCAGCCAAATCAGCCCTAGATTTATGGTTGTAACACAGCAAGGTTCACATTTTCTATGTATTAACTGCATATTCTTTGTTCTAAGGCTGTTTTAGGCTGAAACAATAAGTTAAAAATGAACCTAATTCTAATTTCCCCATATCCTTGCCAAGATATACATATTTTTTTTAAATAACAGCCATCCTGACAGGATGGATTAAAGAATTAAATGTAAGACTTGAAACTACAATTTCTAGAATACAGAGGGAAATTTTTCACGACGTTGGTCTTGGCAGTTATTTCATAGATATGGCACCAAAAGCATAGGCAACCAAAGCTTTTACTTCTCAAGATACACTAGTTTTAGACTTTTGCACATTCTTCTGACTTTCAGGAAGCAAGTCACACTATGAAATAATTCTAATAATTGAATTGCAATGCTCCATATATCAAATGACTCATTCCAAAAATTTCCTTTTTCCTCAGACTTTTCATACCATTTAGGTGGTTATTTATAGCTGAAGTCTCGCTATAAGTAATAGCCTCAGTATGGAATTTTACCACTCTGATAGAAAATTCCTTGTCATTGCCCAAGAAGTAAATATATTACAAATAAACAAAATACCCTCCCCCCACCCCACCCCCACAGAATTAACATGAGAGAAACAGTGGAAGCCTGTAAGGTTAAACCTAAGAAGACATACTAATATTGGAGCCCCCAGGAGTTTATTTACTGGTGACTAAAAGGATTATCATTTCAGTATTTGCAATTTTTTTCTTATCCAAACCTGTGCCTCCTTTTCTCTCTTTTAGTAAAGAACCTATATATGCTCAAAGTCTCACTATCTTTAAAAATCCTCCTCAGAGGCTAAGACATGAGAGAGACGCTTCTTTACTATGCATATATTCATCACAGGAGAGATGTGTCTCTTTGAGCATGAAGTGGTGTGTCAGACCAATAATGTGAAACTTTTGCTTTTCTGCTTGAATTAAAATATTGCTCTGGGCTCTTACCCCACTCAACAAAGCACAAGCTTTTATTTGGTATCATTTTTATTGCTGCTCTGCAAGTTCTATTTTATTCTTGAATAAGGAAGTCATGCTGTGAAGTAAAGGCTCTGTTCACTTTAAAGTACCTAAAGCCTTTAGAAAATGGCTTTAAACCGTGTTCTGCATCAGCTGAGCTTGGTGGAATTTATATAATTGTCAAAGTCATGGATTTCACCTTAAACTCTAAGCAAATCAAGAGAGTTCCGGAAATAACCCAGCAAAATTTTCTTCAAGTATATTATACTTCTTTGTACATACTCAATTCTGTATTCCTAAGACCCTCTGTGAAAAGGATGAAAAAAAAAAATGGTCATTTAATTTATGGTTCAGAAGAAGCACCAGGAAATTCCTCGATGGATGAGCTGGTCTCCAAAGATTCTGACTTTATTGTGAATTAAGTATCTATGACTTTAGGGAGTCAAAGAAGGTCGCGCAACCAGCAAGAACGACCTGAGACTCCCCGGCTTGTGCTAATGATTTTAGAGCTTATTCCGTGCTGAGGTGTTTGAAAAGAGAAATTCAGTATCTTTTCCAACTAACACAGTTTTAACAGTCAATATCTAATACTGCTGCCTTTAAAAAAGATAAAAAAAAAATTCAGCTTCCTATTTACCTTGTCCAATGACTCTACAACAAAACTCAAAGTGCTTTCAAGGGGTTTAGATAGAGAAACTTTTGAAAACTTTCCAAAAAAGCTTTCTTTTTTTTGGTGAATACTGATCAGATTGTCCTTCAGTTTTAGTGGCTTCTTTAAAGCTATGAACATGTTTGATTAATAGGACAATTTGGCTTTTAATAATATCATATCTCAATATTTGTATTTATAAATCTTCCTAAATATAATTGATTTGGAACAAAAGCCTTAAATACCAGTTGTGATCGTCCTTGCCTCTGTATCACAGATACTCAACAGATGTAGGTTCTGCTTTTCTTAGGCCTTTACAGTTTGGGGATGAGCAGCCTATGGCTGACACAGCTACTCTGGTTCTCTATTTTTTTTCTTAGTTTCTGGCTTGCTTCTCCATTGTTACGGGATGTTACTCTATTTCCCAGGTTCGAGTATGTATTCCAGGCCAGAAGGAATGCAATGGGTAAACAGAAATACTAGCTAAAACAGTAGAGAGCTACCACTTTGATAATATGACAGTTACATATTGATGTTATATACACTGACATAATGTGTAATGATATCTATTCATAACTATTTACAGAAATATGTGAGAAACAATAGCCCTTTATGAACCTCCCATTCCCCCATGGAAAAAAAAAATCTGTTTATAATTTGTTTACTGGATTACATCTCATACTCTATCTAAAAGCCTAAAAGCCTAAGAAATTCACTTTTTTGAAGATGAAAAATAAGATTAAGTGTTAGGTGTACAAGTAGCAATATGTTGCATTATTAAAACTGTATATATCTATTATCCTGTCAACATAATTATGACTCAGTTTATGCCTGCAATAAATAATTTAATAAAATTGATTTGAATAATATATAGTTTTTTAGTTGAGAAATAGCTCTTGTTAACATGGGAAAAATATATTGATAGAAAGCTATAAGGAGAATATTGAATAGGCATTGATTTAGTTGTATTTCTAAGTACTATTTTTTAAAGTTTTACAGATGCATGCTAAATATAAGCCGCATTTAATGAAGCAAAAATTTGCATATTTATTGGTATTTGTTATCCAAAGTTTCAACTGAAGCAAATTATCATTGGAAAAAAATCTTTACAGATATAGAAGGACAAAAGCTGGAGAAGCTAATAGCACGCGGTGTGAAAAAGTATGTAGTATTTAATAACAATCCCAGAGAACATCCTTCTCATACACATTTATATGTTAATGCCTACAAAGGCATACTAACATAATTGTCTATACTTTTTGACTAGGGCATATGTGTTTATGGAGTATTTGTTTCATTTTTGCTTCTTCTGGCTATTCCCACACCACACATGCATTTCCGCTATGTAAACTTTTTCTTCTCCACTGGGTCATTCCCCAATATAAAATTTCCCTTCATGGCCTAAAACTTTCTGTAGTTTTTGTCATGATCTTTATTTCCTCCCATTTCCCCATTTTAATAATTCTCACTTTGTTACCATCACTCTGTCCATGAAATTATTTCTAGTACTCCTCCTAGCCAGGATATGTGCGTTCTTCCCTACTTACTCCTTGATGCCTTGCCCTCTGTTTTAGGAAAATAGATTTCTATCCCTGCTGTTGCATGAACCTTAATTTTAGACAGATTCAACATTTTGATCATGTCTATAATGCATATGTTGAAAGTAATGCTATAGGAAGTCTGACAATCCATTAGCCTTCATTTGCTGTTACCTCAGTATTAACAGTGATAATAATTCTTCTCTAGCTAAGGCCAGGCTGAGCCAAACACTCTGGGTAATTGCTAGTCTATTCTCCAACAAATCTGTTTGATATTTGAAGAGTTGTTATGTGAAACCAAGCAGCTTTCAGTCCTTACTTTGATTTGACTACACAGCTTGAGAAGTGAAAGTTCTTCAGGTCATTACCTCTTTCCATATTTAGTATCTACCTGATTCTCTCTCTTTCCTTCCTCCTCCTCTTCTCTGCACTCTTTCCTTCTTGGCCATATTCTCCAATATGTCCTCTTATTTTTTTTTCACTCTTTATCAGAATAAAAGATTTATCAGCTATGTTTTTCTTATATTAGAAAATGAGACAAAGGAATAGGAGAAGGGTAGCTTTCATTTGATCATCAAAATGCTGTGTTATTTCTCTTATCTTTTATATCAATGTTTCTTAAACAAGTTTTCTTTACTGCCAGCTCCAATTTCTCATTGAATAATCCCTCCCTAGTCCTCTAGAATTTGATTTACTTTCTAATAAACACCTTCAAACTATTTTACAACATTGCCTGTAATTTCCTTCCACAACCTACTGCCTTATTTTCTTTCATCTTTGAAAATTACCATTCCTGACTGTTGTACTTCTTGAATCACCTTTCCTGACTTTTGTGCTAATGTTTGCATTTTTCTCCATCTATCTTTCTCTCTTCCCTTTGTAAGCGTCTGGCATCTCTTGGTTTTGCTTTATCAGCAAAATCCCATATTTGCACCTCTGTTTTTTTCCTACTTCCTACTAACTTCTCTGGTTGGAAATATATTTATTATCTTTCTCATCCAAATTAATGATAGCTTTCAATTTCTTTATCTCCATAAGTATCCCTCATACTCATCACTTGGTGGGTGCTTTAGATTTTTCTATTCCTCTGTGTTTTTAGGGTACCCACTCGTCTCCATTCAGCTACTAAAACAGGTTTTACCTATCCCTACATCTTTAAGATTTAACTACTCATTTTTAACTCAATAGCTATCACCTTATTTCAGGCACCCATCTTCTCATGCATGCATTATTGTATTACTTTCTCTATTTTTTCAGTTGATCATTTATCATGATGCAAGAATAACCCATAATAAGTAGCAATATCATAACAGTAGCCAATAACCACCTCATTATCTATGCTATCAAACTTGACCTTCCTTGGGGAGTAAGACTCGATTACATATTTATTTACCGTCTAAACTTTAGTTGCAGGTAAAATATTACCAATTTGGTCAAGAGTATATTTGCTACTCCCCTCAATCACCTCACTCGTTCTTATCCTCAAACCAGTGATGGCAGTGATATGTCATTTTCACTCCTCTGAAAAATAAAAAATCAGATGTAAAAGTTGTTTTACAAGCCTAAAATCATGCCATTATCATGATTTCTAATTCTGTATACTTTCAGTTTCTATATGATAATGGGAAAAAACATAGCTACTTTTATTTTATAACTTTAATATATATTATTCTACCTAAATTCCTGTAAAACAACTATTTAAATCTTGGCAACTATATATATATATTTGGGGGGGTGGTGGGGGCAACACCTGCAGCATATGGAAGTTCTCAGGTTAGGGATAGAATCAGATCTGCAGGCCACAGCTACAGATATACAGGACTTGAGTCACATCTGCAACCTATGCCACAGCTTGCAGCAAAGTCAGATCCTTAACCCACTGAGCAAGGTCGGAGATCAAACCTGTGTCCTCATGGATACTAGTTGTGTTCTTAACCTACTGAGCTACAAAAAGAACTCTGCATTTCTGTACTTTAAAATGAACAGTTACAGTTTTTTTTATGTTAAGATTAAGACTTTTACAAAGACATATAAGGCTATACATTTTTGATAATTGCTAAATAAGCATATTTCAGCTTTCAATAACAGTCTTACATCAGAAGATGTTTTAAAATGTAACTCCTTTTCACTTAATCTCAACTCATAAAAAATATGTTTTATTACAGAAATATTGGCAATGAGAGTTCACTTGATGAAATTTTGTCCCCAGAAAATCTGTAACTTTCTGGAGAATAGTTAATATGAAGAAATCAAAATAATTTTATTTATATAACATGCTTTCTGGGGAAAAATTGAATTCTAAGGAAAGATTTTAAATCTCTAAGGAAGGAAGAAATTAATCGGTGTTATATAAGCAGTGTAAAAGTAAACTTACCTCCAAAATTAACCCTAAATATCCAGTAATATTTTATAATAATATGTGTAGATGCTAGACAATTTAAAGTATCTCATTTACATGTGAAAATGAAATATTTAACATTGTTATATTTTGGATACATTTTAAAAGGACAATCTTTGATTTATGCTAATAGACTGAAAAATTTCTCATACTTTCTGGTACATTAACAAATCTAATTTTATCAATTTTGAAGTTACCATCATTTTCTATTAAAAAGTGTGGACAGCCCAATTTTTTACATTAATTACCAACTCATCCCATCCTCTACATTTATAACTACCATATAACCTTGGATTCTAATTCATCAAATAATTTAATATTTCAGAATGTACTCTCATAAACTCATGCATCATGAGGAATTGATAAGATTGTTATCAGTTGCTTTATAATGGGAAAATTTCACCTACCATGATTAGGAGGAAAAAAAGAGGAAATACTATCAAAATATAAAAAAGTATGACATGTTTTTGGTTTCCTAAGGTTATTATGATCTACAAAGTTTCATTATTCTGCTTGTTTAAGAACCGCTAACAACTTTCCTGTTTTATTCCTTCTGCTTTGAGTACTGTATGACAAATAGTTGAAAAACCTCCCACAACACGGTGATGAATGAAAGAGAAACTTCCTACGGTATGAATGAATTTAAGGGAGGATTTTGAATATAAGTGGATTTGTGAAATTTTGGTCCATTGTAAGACTTTATTTCCTAGTGTGCATGAGGTGGGAGAGAAGTATTTTTATCCAACACGCTGTACATAATCCATCAAATAATGAGGTGTTAACACAAGTCATAAACTCTTCAAAAGAGAATTATTACCTTGAAATTATCATAGGTTGTATTCAATCACCATGTAGTCTTTTGTTTGAAATTTAAAAAAAACACTTAAATGGTACATACCCTTTGGTACAAATCCAGAGATATTTCAGCACTAAGGAAAAGTAAATTCACAATTTTCCTGATAATGAAGATTTTAAGACTCTGACAAAAGTTACCTCTTTTTAGCTTTCCCTTCTGTTTATGAATGTAGATATGTATCCATTATGGGCCAATTATTATGAGCACCTGGTGGTAAGTCCTTTAATTAAGGAGCCAAGGAGAAAGGTACTTTCCTTTCTGTACCAAGGTAATTGATGCTTGGACTCCTGCTGGTATTTGAGCTATCTGAAACAAACACGTTTTACGATGTGGGTATAGGCATGTAATAAAATACTTGGCACTGACTGGGCACTCAGTTGTAATGTCTTTTTCTTTATTTTTTCTTGTCTATGTACTATTTCTCCTCCAGCTACGATACCTATAAAATGAATACTACTAACTTGAAAATATAATGGTATAATCCATATGCTCTAGGGCCAACAGTAATTAAACAGTAAACTCTACAGTGAGTGTAGCTGGGAAAATGCTTGCGTCTGTTAGCTTTTACTGTACAATACTACACCAACACTTAGTGGCTTAAAACACCACCACTATTAAGCTGAAAATTTTGTGGAGCAGCAGGAGGCCTAGGCTTGTATGAGTAGTGCTTCTCTCAGTCTCTCTTAGACTCACCTCTGTATCTGTCATTAACATTCATCTAGCAATGAGGCTCTGCTTCTCTGATGATTAGCTGTGGGGGCTGGAGAAACTGGGCCATGAGCCATCCTTCAGGCCAGCCTGGGCTTGCTCATGGGTAACTCAGAATTATGAGAGTCATGACACAAATCAAGTCCTGGAACATCAGCCTCAGCTTCTGTGTCACATTCGCTAGAGTTTTTCTTTTATTCTTTTTTTTGTTAGCCAAAGCCATAGCATCTCTCATTTATGAGAGAGGACCTATACAAAGGCTATTTAAAAAGTTATAGATGGAATGTCTATGTCCTCCCCTGAAATCAAATATTGAAACCTAAAACCCAATGTGATGGTATTTCGAAGTGAGGCCTTTGGGATGTGATGAGGTCATGAGGTGGAGCCCCCACTAATGAGATTAGTACCTTTATAAAAAGAGACCATAGAGATCTCCCTTGCCACTTGTACTACATGGAGACACACCAAGAGGTGCCATCTATTAATCTAGAAGCAAGCCCTCATCAGGCATCACATCTGCAGATGCCTTAATCTTGGACTTTCCAGTTTCCAAAATTATGATAAATGTTTGCTTTTTTTTTTTTTTTTTTTTAAGGTAGACTGAGTAAGGGAGGACCTATCCAAGGGGGAACGCAGGGAAGTAAGACAAATATGGAGTCTACTATTGCAACAATCTATTACATGGATAATGAAAAAATAACATGACAAAAATGGTGGAGTTTATTTTAGTTTGAAAGCCTAAAATACAAAGATTTTTTTTTCCACTAGAGGAATACTAAGCGTTCTCCCTTTCCCATGGGAACCCCAGGCTGAAGAGTATATAACATCCTGATTCTCCACAGAATTTTCAGGTTCAAAAGATAAACCATTATTAGTGACCATCTAGGATGAATAATACAGGTCAGGAAACCAACAAAAAATACGTGTGAGTAGTCAGGATAAATTGACATGAGTCATAAGCACAATCTAGAGGGGCTCCTAATGAGGAGAACTTTGATATCACAAGCAACTTGATACATTTTAGAGTGCTACCTTAAATATATAATACATTTGGGTACTTTTTCCTTATTAAGAAGTTGTTTATGGAATTTCATGTTTAGATATTGTTATCTTTA
>PVHT021183727.1:17649332-17673216 GCA_004024745.2 Catagonus wagneri
TTCTGTAAAACAAGTATCATACAACTTATTGACATGAAATAAGGACCTTGCTTCCACACAGTATAGCTTCATACCTCAGCTCTATTTCCTAGCTGCCTGCCATTAAGCAAGGCAGGTATTCTCTTTAACATTTATTTTCTTCTTTAGATGGTAATAAAATTACCTATCTTTAAGGTTTTTTTAGGTTGAAATGAAGTCAAATGTGGAGAGACCTAAGCACTCAATAGATTTTATGTGCCTTTGATGGCAAATGCATTAAAAGGGCTTGAAGTAAAGCAATAACTGCTACACATAATCTGTAGAAAATGCTACTGAACTTTCTAATTATTCTCTCAAAGTCCTTTCATATGAGAAAATCAGACTAGTACATGTAGTGTGATTTCGTTTTCTTCAAAGACCATCTCCTAGAAACTGCCTTAAGAGAAAAAAATAAAATTTTATAAAATAGAGTTTAAAGTGTTAGAATGTAAATACATTTCCAATTAATGTAACCTGCTAGTTAAACAATGTAGACATTTGATAAATACTTTGTTTAATCTAGAGTAGTGAGAAAAATAAAATGGCATTGGACAGAAGAACGGAGGGGAGTAACAATGAGAAATAGGGACACATATAAAAATCTTTCAGTAAGACTAAAATTGTACTGTTCAAGGACAGTTCCCTTCAACAGAGAATGCACAATAACATAAACTCGTATTAGATAGCTGCACCCTTTAGCAGCTCTGAATCACACATATACATGCATTTTTAAAACTATCACTAAATGCAAGTATTTGATGCTGATCCTGACAAGTTTCGAAAATCAATTAATAAAATAGAAAGTGCACAGTACTTTTCTTTAGCAAAGTTAAAATTGAACTGAGAACTAGAAAATGATAAATTTTCCAGGTGAAAGTAGGAGCAAGCGGAAATAAATGTTTTAAAACTCCTGCAGCTTTCATGTCTGAGGCACCAAGGAAGACTATTCTGAATAACACAATGGAGTGAGAAGGGAGCATGGCCCGACCCAAATTGGTAGAAACGAGAGCCAGGCAATTAAAAGGCTTGCAGACCAAGGTAAGGAGTATGCTCCTTAGTTTAAAAGCAAGGAGTTTTAAGAGAGAAGTTTAAGACCTGTTTAGTGACTTAAGAAGACCATTCTAAATGTTATGTGGGGGGAAAAAAACAGATGGCCATTAATAATAGATTCAGTAAAATTAGAAGGAGTTTTTGCTTTTGCAGTGTTGTTGAGAAAGTGATGGTGGCTTTTATGAGGATGAAAACAATGGAAAGATCACTCTACAATGAATGGGACTTCATAACTAACTTGATTTGGTAGCTGATGGGGGAGAAGAATCCCCATGATTCCTAGAGATCTGATTCGACCTACTAAGATACTAATATGGGAGAATATGGAGGAAGTATAGACATGGAGGAAAAAAGAGGAAACCATGAAATTCACTTTTGGATATGTATTCAGTTTGAGTTGCCTTTAAGGAGAAGATTGAAGAGGAACTAAAGGTGAATCTTAAGAGCTGCAATATTCAAAGTTCTAGCAGAGGTAGATGACCTAAAAATGGAGCTGAAAGGAAGGAGGAAGAAAGGATTGTAATGTGAGAGGGGCCAAGGAAGGAGTGTTTAAAACAGACCTGTATTTTCAAGCATATTAAAGGCTGATAAAGCGTAAAATAACAAGTGGAAAGTCACTATTGGCTTTAGTGACAGAAGTCAATGGGATCTTGGAAAGAGCAATTTCTATCAAGCATTGTGGGCAGAAGGCAGACTGAAGTGGTTGGAAAGTGTCTCAGGTATCTAGCAGCAGAGGCAACAATACAGAAAACCCTCTCAAGTACTTTATTACAGTTTGGAGGGGAGAGGAGGGATGAAAGGACAGTTGGGGAGAGCTGTATGGTCAGTGCAGAAAGATTTAAAGATAGGGGTTACTACTATAATTGTATGTTAGTTGGAAATGTCTACTTACCAAGGAGTATAATGGTGTGGCATATTGTACATTGGAAGATTGCCATTGAAATGGAAGATGGGAAATTCCTTCAATGAAATAGAGCCTTAAGTGAGAAAGGTACAGATACAGGAGTGCTTTTAGATATGGTGCCAAAAGATAGGTGAAATTTCTACTTGGAGTTTTCTTCTTCCTCTATGATAATTGAATCAAGAGAAAATAAAAAAGAGTAGAAATTGGAAGAGGGTAAAGAACATATGAAACATAAATAGCATAAAAAAGAATAGTGAACTGATTAGAGAAATGTGAAAATTGGCTGAGCAGGGTAGAAAACATACAGGGCTATGGGTACACCAATGGCTGTTTTGCCTTTTTGTTTTTCATTATTAGAACTCAGTTTCTTGAATGAAGGCATAACTAGTTTGACCTAGCCTGTCATTGCTGAGGAGATGTTTATTCTGTTTCTGGCACACAGATAAACTGCATTTTATCTGCACCAAGATTCTCTGCATCAAATTGAAGCCGTGCAACTAGCTCTCACAAATTAAATGTAAAAAGAAAAAATACATTATTTGGGGTCCAAAGTAGATGAGAAAAGACGCTTTCTTCACACATGCTCATAGCAACCTGTATGGAAGGAGTTTGATGAGTCCCTGAAATGACTGTGAAAGAAAATCCCCATTCTCCTTCCTCCAGTGGACTGCATGGGACAGAGATTGAGAACATAGTAAAATTTAATGGTGAAGAGCCATTGAGATCTGATGTTTTCTTTTTTAAAATAGGAATTGCTCTACCTTTACTAACACAACAGCTACAACATTTGTAGTCTATGCTAACATAGTCTAATGTCAATGTTTAACCATGTGGATTCTATGGGAAGATGGAAAGTTTAAGGTAAACTGAGCAATTGAAATACAGCTGTGAAAACTATGCCAGAAAAAGGGAATAAAAGAGGATTGAGAATAGATATGTAATCAATTGACAATCTTAATGAGTTTATGAAGAATTTGGTCAGAGGAACTGAAGTATAGACACGCTAGTAGGACACGGTCAACATAAGAAAATGTTTTCATTAGTAGTTTTAAAGATGCCTCTGTATAACTTGACAGAAAAAAAAAATGATCCTTTTATTAACCAAGGGGCTGCCTCAGATTGCTAAAGGTGATGCTCAGGAGTTAAGGAGGAAGAGAGCAATAGGGCAAGAGTATTCAAGTCCTCAAAGAATGAAAAAATTACCAGGAACATGGAATACTATACCTAAGGAAAGTAATATGGTAGTTGGTGGTGAGGCCAGTAATGCATAAAAGAAAACAAACATTTGCAGGATGGGGGAGCAACTTTAGAAGAGTTAGGTCATTAGAAATAAGCTCAGCATTATGAGGAGAACTCAGGAACCTCAAAAGACACACAAACAAGCATCCACACATTTTTAGCTTAATTTTGGCTGTCATTTGAAAAAGAAAATCACGACTAGGAGGTATCAACTTTGGTATGAGATGGCGGTCCAGGATAAGACATAGAGGCAGTATGCACGTGGCCAGTTAGTAATGGTAACAGGAGTAAATAAAGCATAGTCATCGCAATCAGCAAGCAAATAAGAGACATCTGGTCCTTCCCTGACACGAGGCATTGGCAGTTAGCCTTGAGTGTAATGAAGTGAGAAATACATTATTGTAGCATTTGTACAATATTCCTTTTTGGAAAATAACTGTATTTTTTTTATTATGGGGGCACCTCTTAGGTTTTCCATGGTCTAAAATATGAAACCATGAAATCATGATTTCACCAAGATGAATGGATAAATAGTAATCTGTTTTGCTTGAGTAATGATAATTTTTTTTCTTAGAATTGGGTGGGGGAGAGGAAACTACAGAAGGGAGGAGGATGGGTAAATGAAATCTTGGAAACTTAGGAAAGCGTACAGAGTAAAAGGCCAGGAGAACCCCAAAATGGTTTGGTAGCTAAAAATAAAAGTAAAACAATATGTAATATACAATTTGACTCTGTTTTGCCATTTCAATATGATCCACTTCCTCTGATTCCAAGATTTTCACTAAAGTGTTTTCTTTAATTGTGTGAACTGTGTTTTTAGAAGTGGATAGAATTTTAGAAAAAGCCTCTTTTTCTCATCTGAGTCAATAAAAAGCATTTAGTCAAAAATAAATAAATAAAGGCATAAGAGTAGCACGCTAGATAAAAATGTTACCATGAAAATGTGATCCTTCAGAACTCTTAAAAACCTTGAAGAGGAATTTGGATTTTTTGGACTGTAGAACTTGGAGTCAAGCCAATATCATACATAAATCTATAGGAGAAAAGTAAGCCTCACTGGTATCTGATTTTCATAAATAGAATGACCTGAGCCATCATTGTAGGGTTGCTCCTTCCCTCTTTTCATTGACCCAACAGTCCCTGGGGCCTCCCAATGCAGGTACCTCAATTACTACACACCACCAACTTATAAAGTGGTTACTACTGTTATATTCACTTTGAAGAAAAGGAAATTTAAGCTTGGAAAGATTGAATAACTTGCCAAATTTTAGGAAGCTGGCAATCAAAAAAGTTAAGCTATTAGCCAAGGTCTCCATGTCTTGGAATTATTTTAGCTTAACTACTATATTAAAGAAGTCTCTCAAACATAATTAAATACACATATGAAGTCATAAGGAGTTTTAGTTTTGCCTTCGCATGAATTAGATAAGACTGTATTATATTATAAATACACAAGTTCTTTTATTGAGATACAGAATGAATGGAAGTTCACCTAATGTTTATTGCACATCCTCTGTGACCAGTGCTAAGATAGAAACTTTAATATATGCCGTCTTTTAGTCTGCATATATGAAAAGGCATGATCCATATTTCATGGAAAGTGAGTTTTCAGTTCAATTGGTGCCACTGGGGGATGTTTACGGTTCTATTTAAAGATGGCTGTTGGAACAGCAGGTGCTAACTGTTGCAGAGGTACAACTGTGAACTGATTGGGTGTCACAGGGTCATTATTATGCTGCTTTAGTTTCACTTAGCCACAAATACCTTTGCCTGAGACAAATACCTCTAATATCACAGAAATATATGCAATCAGGTAAGGCTCAAGATGAAAATAGACTTCTTTTCAAAGTGTTTTATGCATTTGACAAAGATTTATTCACTGCATACTATGTGCCAGGTACTTTTCTTGGTTTGGAGATAGGGCAATGAACTAAACAGAAATTCTGCTTCTCACAGCACACATCCCAGTGGAATTTATCTGCCTTGACTACATTTATTAAAGGGCAGTACCATGACAGCAAATACACAGTGTTGTGGCAATCACTTGTTCATCCTAGCAACTTTTCATAGATTTTGACATTCTTAACTATAAAATGAGGAATGTTACTCCATATGAAGGACACTTGAAGGGTTAATTAGAAAGCAGTATGTGTACATTAACTAGGTATGCAGGGTTTTGCTTATATTGGTAAACACTATTTTTTCAGGTAATACTGAAAAACATTGCAGCCTCCAAAACATGATTGTTTCTACCACTAAAAATTATTTTGTCATAAGTTCAAGTGGGCAATTCTCTGCAGAAATATTTTCAGCTTCTATTTATTTCATTTTAAAGATCTGTGATTCATGACACTCACTGGACTCCCACAGGATTAATGCTTTTGGAGTAGAAAATGGATTTTTCATAATTATAAGCAGTTTGACGATAAAGACATTCACACAAAGGATACCAGACCTCCGTTACCATGTACAGAGCATTTATTCTTGGAAACAAAACATGCTAAGTGAAAAGGACTAAATGTTGTTGACTCAGAAGTCCCAACTTTTTTCTTAACTATACCATTTAAAACCACGTGATCCACAAGAACTCACTCTCCTTCTCTAAAGCACTGTTTCCTCATCTGTACATTGAGACCAGTATTTCTGCTTCTGCAGTACAGAGGGCTGTTCTGAGGATTCATTTAAAAAATTATGTAAAACATATCCGAAAACTGCTCTTTCAAATATAATTGTTTGGGCACATAGCAGGCATTCAATAAATATACGCTGACTGAATGGAGATTTTATTATCACTTTTGCATTTAGGACTGAAGTGTTTTAATTTGTTGTAGACACAGAGAACCTGTATTTGAAGGTAACAAGGTGACTCATTTATATTTGACAGATAGTAAGACTGCACTGCCCAGTATAATTATAGATCTTCGTGGGGAGCTAAATTTATTACAGAAGATGAAGGGCAACTTGCACAGACTTTAGTCTAGCAGTGGGCACTAATCACGAAAATGGAAATCTGAACTCAGTTAAATGAAATACAGAAAATAAAGCCAAATTGGGGCATATTTTTATCCCTGGAGCTCTAACCCTTCAGATGACTAGTTTGAATAAATAGTTTGTAAATATTCAGTCAACATAAATAAGTGAAAGGATTCCATGGATTTTATGGGAATAGGAAAGCTTTTGGGTCACATAGGATTGTAAAACTAAAATCAATAAACAGCATTTGTTAAAGTAATGATTGTGATACTATTTCCAATTATATCACTACAGTTATCACATTGATTATATGCATGCATTCATAATGCAAATAAGAAATCAAGCTGCTTAATCAGCAGTTGGATTTTTCATTGTAATTGCTTTCTTCACCAACCTGCTATTTTTTTAAGCTCTCCTAGATTAATGTGACATATGTTTCCTGACTGATATCCTCAACCAGAATTTCTATGTCTAAGATATTCAATTACTATAAAGTCAGTATAGTAGTCTCAGGCTCCCAACTCCTAGTGATTGGGAGAATTCCAACCCAAATTGTAGTTTCAGGAATTACAACCCCACCATGATCCCTATTTCTCTCTCTCTTACATTGTTTTTTTTTTTTTTTTTGCTTCTTGTTTGGTTCCACGGCACGTGGAGTTTCCCAAGCTAGGGATTAGCCGCTGGACTATGCCACAGCCACAGCCATGCCAGATCCGAGCCACATCTGTGACATACACCACAGCTCACTGCAACACTAGATGCTTAACCCACTGAGCGAGGCCCGGGATTGAACTCACATCCTCATGGATCCTAGTCGGGTTCATTAACTGCTGAGCTACGAAGGGAACTTCACTATTTTCTCTTTAGATAATGCTCCTCAAAACTGTCAAGAAAGAACCAACTTGAAATACAAACACATTCAAAAGATCCTTTGAGTTGAAGTCACCAGTTACTACTTCCCATAGGACTTTAGTCAATAGACCTCCTCAGGCACCAACTAGATGTTGGCAATTCTTTCTATTTGGTTTAACTTCTTTGAACAATTTCTCTGTGACTTCTAGGTATAATGTTCTCCAGACCTTCTCATTAAAGTGAGGAGAAGGGAAAATGCTTGAAACAGTATTTTAAAATAAATTATTATAAAGAAACACAGAAAATTACAAAATGAGATAATAATTCTGAGTGGAAAAATCAAGAAATTTTATGAATGAAGACAATCATCCTGGCACATAAAAGACAGATGGATTTGGGAAAGCAGGTATGGTTTAGGCGAGAAGAGTATAAGCATAGGAACAGTTAAGCTAGGGAGAGAAAGACAGAGATACATGATATATTGAGGTTGTTTTGAAATAAAGATGTGTGTAATGAGGCTGAAAAGAAGTGTAAAAGAGCAATTCTGTTTTCAGAACAGTTAAAGGAAGTCTGTGCAGAAGGAATCTGAGCTGAAACTTAAAAAAAAGGAAGTGCTGGTTAGTGTTACTCCAAATGTAGTCTGTGGACCAGTGTAGATCTTCTGGATTTTACATTCAATAAAAGATAAAAAATGGAAAATGAAAGCATTTAAGAACCTTTGTAGTCCTTGGATAGAGTGTTATTTTGTCTTTTTTCTTTTTTTTTACTAAAGTTTTTTGAGATGGTTATACCTTTGTACACAGGTGTAGGAAATAGAATGAAATTCCATGCGGACATTACTTAATCCCCAAATAATAACTTATAAAACTTTAATACAATATCATAACCAGGGAAATGAAACTGGTAGTCAAAATACAGAACATGTCTATCAAACAAGTTCCCACACGGTGCCTGTTTATATTCACGCCTACTTCCCTCTTGGCACCACCTTCTCCTTATCCCCTGGCAACCACTAATTTGTTCTTCATTTTCATTTGTCCATCCAAGTGTGTTCTATAAACGGAATCCTGCAGTATGGAAACTTTTGGAATTCTAATGATAAAAAATGATGTTTGCATTTCACTTGTAATTTATATTTGATGTTTCTAATTCATTTTAATTGCATTTTACAAAAAGATCAGTCCACAGTAGTTTTGGGAGAAAAGCACCATTCCCTTTTTAACCACAAATAATTTGAAAAGAACTGCTGTGGTGCAATAGCATGTGAAAGGTGATAAATGAGGATGTGTGAAGTGACAGGCAGTATAAGACCAGATAAATGTGCCTGAGTGGTTGGGCTGGGTTCTCAATTATTTATTAGCCAGGAGAGGTGACTGAGAGTTTCTGTACCTCCTACTGCTTCCTTTAAGTTGTTATCCTCCTTCACTGCTACTGCTGCTGAGAACCTTAACAGCAACACTCCGGAAATGCTCCCAACAGCGGCATTCAGTGTTCTTCATCTAACTGGATTCCTGTGCATTCAAGTCTTCTTCCCTGACTTCCATGACGTCAGTTTCTCCTGTTCTTTTCCTGTATCTCTGATACGCCTTTGCTATTCTCTGTGCTGACTTCTCTTTCTAAAACTTACCAAAACATGTTCTGTCTCTAAAGTTACAGTCATCTAACCAATTGATTTAAATTTCTTATTGGTCACGGATCTCATTGAAAATCTGAGAAAAACATATGCACTCAAAAATTGTCTTTACCATAGTTAGTATACTGCACATAAATAATCTATTTTCTTGTGTGTGTGTGTGTGTGTGTGTGTGTGTGTGTGTGTGTGTGTGTTAATGTGTGTGTGTTTCCTTTGTTTTGTTTTGCATTTTTAGGGCCGCACCATGGCATGCAGAAGTTCCCATGCTAGGTGTCGAATCAGAGGTGTAGCTCCCAGCCTACGCCACAGCCACAGCAATGCCAGATACAAGCCACATCTGTGACCTATGCCACAGCTCATGGCAATACTGGATCCTTAACCCACTGAGGGAGGACAAGGATTGAACCTGCATATTCATGGATACTAGTCGGGTTTGTAACGTGCTGAGCCCCAACACAAAGTCCTCTTTTTGGTTTTTAATGAATAAAGCACTATGTAATAATAAGCCAGCATGAAAATCACCTTTAGATAAGTGAATGTGAAATTATCCTCACCAGAATAAGACATTACATGGAAATCTCTGAGGATAGTCATTCTTCCCACAATAGATGGGAAGATAGAGATTGCTGATTTTCTAAGTGAAAAAGTAAGATAATGTATTTTTCAGGCAGTAGTAAAGATACTACTTTATCCCTGGAAAGGTCAGGAAAGAGTTCTTATTCCTGAGTTAGAAATTGCTAGAGTCAATCTTGTCTGGCCTTTTTGCAGATACCTTGAGAAGAACATGAGTACCAAAATCAGTGAGAGCTAAGGACTATAGCCATAAGATACTAAGCATATGGTCTTTCTTCTACACTGAGGGTGTAGAATTATTCTGTGAAGAAATGCTGAAGGCTATGTTGAAAAGTAGACACTAATGAGTCACTTCAGCAGTGATAAAACCTTGGTCATGTAGGAACAGTCATTGGTAGTGATTCCACGTATCATGAGGAATATTGGCTGAAAGGGCATAATATACAGCACCTTGCTTGCCTGGCATGTAGGAGCTAGGCCCCATAAACATCTGAGAATTTTATGAAAAAATTTTGCTGAGGAGGGAAGAAATGGCCAAGATACAAGGATCGATTTTGGACAGATTGACAGTGAGGGAATTGAGGAGACCAAAGGGAGTATCAGAAAAATAAAATGGATATATTCATATTTCAAGTTTTTAAGTCTCTAATTGCTATAAACAAATCATTAAGGTACATATATATATATATATATATATATATATATATACAAAGTAATTTAAAAAAGACTTATTCTTCTCCTGATCTTATGTTTAAATAGAAAACGAATAACCAGCTGACGAAAAATCCCAGTCAAAACTGGAAGTAAAATTGTAATTGAACTTCGCTCAAAATTATTTCAATGAGACTATGTTTATTTGACAAGGAAAGAGTTGGATGGCATCTTTTTTACTATAATTGGAAAAACTCTCATTTTTATCAGCACTGCTGGAAACATTCGTTTACAAACATATTGGGGAGCAAATGCGAACAGAGAAAGTTCTGTCAGTTCACTCTGCAATATAAGCTCAATACTATTTCTAAAAGTCAGTGAGACTCTAAGTTCGAGCCACGGCTTTAAATTGCCATATAGCTCTTTGTCCTCAAGTCAACAGTCAGGCCACTTATGCCAATGTCTGGCACTTTCCTATGGTAACTCCATATTTGATTTTAATGTAACCTTAGCAAAACTGGACAGCATTTTCATGTGTCTGTAATTATCTGTCTGCCAAAGTTATTATAAAACTGTATCACTCTCAAATTTGGTGTATATCCCTAACATTGGAAAGTTCATGTAGTTATTTAATCCCCTTTTCCAGAGCAGCATTTCAGTCAAAAGAGCTCTTAGTTTATCAGCACCAACCACAAATCTGAATGTAGTTTTAAATAAAGAATACATTATTCATGCAATCAAAACACTGCCTAAGTTAGTGGGTATCAAAATGCTAATTCTTGGGTCTCACACCAACTTACTGAAATGGCAACTCTGGGGGTAGGACCCAGAGCCTGTGTTTTAACAAGCTCTCCAGGTGATTCTGTTGTATGCTGTAATTTTAAACCCATTGGTCAAAGTAAACAATCTTCTAATTTAACCTTGCCTTAAAAGAACTCCTTCTGATCAAGTTGTTCTTAGACTGGAATTTCTTTTTCTTTTTAAAATGAAAAAAAATAAAAGTTCTACTTGAAGTTCAATCAAGTTCCTTAAGACTTTTACTCTGGAAATCTAGGAAATTTCTACACATAGATTGGATGACAAAATGACATGTTCTGCTCCCATTTTGTAAAAGCAACATCCTTGATACATAAAATGATTCAAAGTCTTGGCTCTAATGAAACCAATGACATTTAGAGTAGTAAATAAGACATAGTCCAGTAGTGTAAATTGAGATGTCATGACATTAAATACGGATGTTTTGAACTATGATTTTGATGATATGCAATGCTACTTTTCTTTCAAGAGCCACAAAATCAAATATGATAATATTATACATGCCCACATAGACACAAAATACTCCAATTTCCTTTCAAAGAGGTACTTTTCAAAGAAACATTTGGCTCATTCAAAGCTTTAACAATTTTTAAACTAATGGTGTGAGAGCATGTGTCCTTGTGTAAGTCCAGAAGCTGGTCACAAAGAGCGTTATGGGAACTTTATCTAGCTGCAGGTTGAAAGATGTTTGATGTCTTTCTCCATGACTAGTTTCAAAATACCACAATAAATGTCATCTTGAGGGTGTTGGTGGTAGGATGTCGTGTCAAATGACATGTTATCTATTGTATTTTTTCTGCCAAGTCACAACTTGACCCATCCACTTTGAGAACAAGGAGAATTTGTGCCAGATCACATGCACAATTTTCAGTTTGACTGCCTGATAAGCAAATTATAAGATGCTTTAAGGCAAGGATTGGGGCAAATCCAAGATTTAATTAGTGCCCAGTCTTTTTCAAATTGAGCTTATTTCTTACATATGCTTTCAGGATGGACAGTTACAAACTGCTCCTTTAGTTCTGCTTGCTTCAAACTTACACTGCTAAATCCCTGGTCAAAAAGAATTACTGCAGCTTTTTTACAGCATTATATTCTGCATAGTGACTAAATCCAAAAGATGAGCTCTCTCCTTCTGATTTCCTTCCTTTCTCTCTTTTAACTACATCCAATATAAAGATATAGAGAACTTCATAATCAAAATGTCATCATAATCCAAATGGCAGCCTGTATTTTTAATCCAGTGGGAAAGTATTCTAGATGTCATGAGATGGTAAAGGGAATACTATTCTTGATCTTGTACCGCAGCATTTTATGATAATTTGTTTGGAGAGAAACAATGTATTCAAGATAGATGCACAAGGGTATACACCAGATTGTTAGCAGTTCTTCTCCCTAGAGAATTGGATTCAGAGAAAGAGAGGAGAGCATCATATGTTCACTTTATAAGCTTCTGTATTGTCTCAAAAAATTTATATAGAGAATATGCTTTACTTTTATGATTTAAATATCTGCAAAGATGTAAAAGTTCTTTGCTGAAAATAAACCTAAAAATAGAAAAAAAAAGAGTCTTAAGAAGTTTCAAATAAGAAGGAATCTTTTGGGGGAATGATGGATCTAAAGCCTATGCCAAGATCCCCGTGCCCACTCCTGTAGATTTCAGATCACTAATGGAAATCCCATGCCCTTATATATTCTCTTAGAGTGGCCTTAACCATCTCCACGGGTTTGACCTTGAGCTGAATTTCAATATAGTTAACGTCTCACTTGATGCTTCTTCCTCAAAGGCTATCACACAGACACATTAAGGTGAATGGGTTCATGATAGCACTTATTCAATTTTCCTCAACACTTCTCTGTCTTGTTGACTATTTCATTTGATAGCAACACCATTTACCAAATATTTTCATTGTAAAAATTCATCTCCAAAATTTATCCACATGCTTTTCTTAACACTAGTGACTTAGTTCTTATCTGAATTTCCAAAATAACATTCTAACTGAACACGTAAAGTTCAGTGCTTTATTCTCTCGATCCACTCTATATACAAATCTCAGTATTGTTTTTATAACAGGCCAAATTTTACCATTGTATTCCTTCTTAAAACCTGTACTTACTTCCCACCAATAAGACACAACTCAAATTTTTAATCAGGACACTGATGCACACGTTTCACCAAAGGATGCCCTCCTTCCCCTTCCCTTTCTTCTCTCACACCTGCCCGGGAGTTGTATCAATGCTGCATGTATTTGGGATTAAATATCTGACTCATCTGTAAATATAGACAAGTATTATGAACTTATATAAGTGAATACTACAGTGAAATCAGTCTCCCTTCAACCAGGCTATATCATCCACATGTGATAAATTGTCTAAAAGACAAGTAGCAGTTCATACAGAGTACAGTGTGTGTTCTCTATTCAACTCAGATGGAATCACACAGGCCTAAAATATGAGGAAAATTTCTTTACCTTGTAGGTTTTAATTTTCTCAATTGAAAAAAAAAACGGTGGTAATAGAAGCCACCACAGTGGCTATTAGCTCCTTTGAAGGAGCTAATGGGATGTGAAGCAGTTAAAAAAGTCCCTGACATATATTTTCAACTGAGTAAATGTAATCTATTATACACATTGTCTTTTATATCACATATTATTTAATCAGCTCAGTATTTCAGACATTAGTCTCTCTTTCCATTAATTGACTTATTAAATCCATTCATTTCATACTCTGCTCCAGGCATGATACTAGCCCCGGGACGCTAAAATGATACTTTCACACTTAAGACTCTCACTTTCTTAAAATTGACATTAAGCATATGCAATGTGTCATGTACAGTCCTCAGCAGTTATAGCCATCTAATCTTCAGATAAACCTGAAAGTAGGTTTCACACATTTTTCTTTTCATTTTAGGGCCGCACCTGTGGCATATGGAGGTTCTCAGGCTAGGGGTTGAATTGGAGCTGTAGCTGCCTACACCACAGCCACAGCAACACTAGATCCAAGCTATACCCGTCACTTACACCACAGCTCATGGCAATGCAAGATCCTTAACCCACTGAGAAAGGCCAGGGATCAAACCTGCATCGTCATGGATGCTAGTTAGATTCGTTTCCATTGACCCGCAACAGAAACTCCAGATTTCACACATTTTTAATGGAAGGGTATATAGAAGCTCTAATAATAATGACGGATTTAAGATCACTCAGGTAAGAAGTGGTAGAAGTGAAAGATGATCCAATTTTTTTATCTATCTCTCACCCTATTTTAAGCTCATGTTGGCTACCACTTACTATCTTGAGTAAATCATCAAGTATAATCAAGGTTTAGATATATTATTTAAAATCATCACAACTGTAAGGCTAGCATTTCTCTTTTAAATTTAATGTAAACAAATTGAGACAAAATTGTGGTGAATGTACCCCAAGCATTTTGCATGGGTTAGAAAGCAATGGCTGGATGTGGACCCACCAAAAGTAACAGGTATTTAAAAATACCAAAATTAAAATAAAAGAAAAATAAATGACATAGGATATATCATCCAATTTCATTTATGCATGCCTTTTGTAAGAACAGATACAAACAAAAGGATACACATTCAGCATTGAAAACAGGTTTCCTATAGGGCAAGGTTTACTTAGAGTGATAAATGCAGACAAAGGGAATAAAATATAAAGACAAGAAAGGACTTGCAGGAACCAACGGGGTGTGTGTGTGTGAGTGTGAGAGAGTGAGAGAGAGAGAGAGAGAGAGAGAGAGAGAGAGAGAGAGAGGGAGGGAGGGAAGACACTTCAGAAATTTATCTAAGAGAAAAAACACAGTCATCATTAAAAGTTCATTTAAAACTATTCCATACTCTCTCCAAAATACAATTTTTCCATCATGATCATTTAATTCTATGGGAAATTATAGTGCCAAAAATAATGTGGTTTTGCACTTGGATGATGCGACAAATAGGAATGAGTTAAATCATTCTGGAAAATATTGATACTTTCCTTGTCTATCCCTCAGTATTTATATTTCTAGGTAATTATTAACTTTGAGGAATTTATTAAAAATACTAATCTAATGCATATTTGTTATTTAATTTTTTATTAATGAATTCTAAATGATTTTATATTTTCAAAAATTATTCCACTTATATTTTTCTTGGCAACATGTACTGGATATTGTAGTCTTCATATATTAATATTTTTAAAACTTTTCTTTTTATTCAGCAGAGCTATTTTAAATAAATTGCTTGACCCCCAATAAGTGATATAAATGAAAATGAAGCCCTAACTGTACAGCCAGTTTCCCTTTCTTAGCCCATGGGAAGCCACAGGAATACATATTATAGGAATAAAAAAAACAGGTTTATCAAATGACTTTGAAAACAATTTTCTTAAACAAAATACAATATTACTCAGTATAAGAAAAAGATTATAAAAACTCTTTCAGAGGACTTCCCATGTGTCTCACAGGAAAAAAAAAAAAAAAAAAAACCTCTTTCACAGTTAGCTGAAGGTTACAATCAGATCCAATAAGTATTTGATGAGTGAATAAATGAATGCATGCATGTAAGAAAATATTTGCTCTTAAATGTTGGAATTTGGAAGTAGTTAGAACAAATTATATAAAACACAAAAAGGGCAAAAATAAGCTGAAAGGACAATTGAACATATAGTCCTCTTTCTAATCGATTGAATATCTTATAAAATGCATTTTGAATGTATTTTTTTCTGTATTAATCTTATTGCCTAAACTTAAGGTACTAAGATAATTATCCTGATATGTTCTCTTTTATAATACAGTTTCCCTCTGAATCCATGGTTTCCACATCCATGAAGACAACCAACTGCCTATCAAAAATATTTGTAAAAAAATTCCAGAAAGCTTAAAAAGGCAAACCTGAATTTTCTGTATATGAGAGGATAGGATGTGTGTAGGTTTTATACAAACAATATGCCATTTTATGTCAATGACCTGAGCATCCTTGGATTTTGGTGTATAAGGAAGATTATGGAACCAATCCTCAAAGGATACCAAGGAAAAACTATATTATCTATATTTATTATTTACCTACATATCTATAAAATATAGCAATGTATCTTTTTCTATATTGATATAATTGTCCCATTTCAAATCAGTTTTGGAACAATGTCAGTTAAAAATGTTATTATGTAAACAATAATAATGATTAACATTAACTCACTCTCACAGTTTATGTTCTGTGCTTTTGGCTGTACCATTTGACTTAACTATTAGAAAATCCTTTGAGAAATGGATTCTATTCTTCTTTTACAGGTAAGCAACTGTACCTTAATGAGACTAAATAACTTGCTCATATTTACCAGTAGAGGAATATAGGCTCTTGAAGAGCCCTAAGGGATTTTCAGTCAGCACCAATATTAAGTAAATTCTAAGGCATGGGTCAGAAAACCAAAGCTAATCCACTGATATGTGAAACTTCAGGAAGATGAGGAAAAGATTAGAAAAACAAACAAAAACCTGTTATGTTTTTCAGTGGCTGAGTATTTGTTATCAGGTTCTGTAACTCTGGACTGTTCAAGCCTTTCTTATGAAGCTTACTAGGGACACCCCTGCAGTCTAGCAAAGTATTTTTACAAGTTTGTGGCATTAGAGTAGACTGCATACCACAGGTCCTTGTGGTAACCATATTAGGGGGAATAGGAAGGGTTTCTGGTAAGTTTGGGGCTTGCTATGATTGATTCAATGAGGAGCTAGGATAGGAAGGATCAGCCCTGGATAGACTGCAATTTCTAAGGTGGAAGTAAGTAATTTTGAGCTTAGGATTGGCTCCTGACATGAAGAGACAGAGGCTAACAACTGGGTATCACACTGACGTTGATGCACAAGGTGAGATGAGCAATGCAGCGCTATAGTCGTCTAAGAAAGAAGCGAAGTCATTTTGACACTATAGGGCTGAAATGAGAGAAGTATTATTTCATATTAACTTTGCAGCTGGCTTTATCACTCTCTCTTATCACTGTCTGATTAATCGCAGGGCTGGTTTTCACTGTCCCTGTACTGAGCAGATTTTTTATTCTTTTAGTTTCAGCCTGTTTTTTCCTTCTTTAGAACTCACAGTGTATTCATTATTTAAAGATTGGAGTCTGGAGCTAGAGAGTCTGGATGTGAACCCCAACCCTGTTACTTCCAGACTGGGTGAGTGTGGAAAATTCATGTCGTCCTGGTGCTTCAGTTTTGTCTAATATAAATGTGGGTAAAATAATTAGACTTCCTCATATTGGAAATGTAAATTCAGTACAATGTCTAGAATTTAGTAAATGTTATAAAATAATTAGTATTATTAGTGTTGTTATTTTATTCATATTCAACTGTAGGTAAAGTTTTCTTAATGCCCACAAAATACTTGTGATGCAGTTTTTTCATTGTGCATGGAAACACAATGCAATCCCTTTATATATATGATGAGCACAAAACAAGTATGAACAGTAAAAAATCACAGATATCACAGTGGATAGATCTTTAGCTTTTTATTTTGTTTTTAATTTGGGGTTTTTGTTTGTTTTTCCCCTCTTCCAAAGCAGAGTTTCACTGCCAGTGCATTATATGTATTAGCAATGTAGATGGAAAAATCTAACTAAAAGAGTGTCCTTAGCCTAATAAAAGTTTAAGCAGGGATCCAAGCTGCATCTGCAACCTACATCGCAGTTCATGGCAACACTAGATCCCTGACACACTGAGCGAGGCCAGGGATTGAATCCACACATCCTCATGGATACTAGTCAGATTTGTTTGCACTGCACCACAACAGGAACTCCTCGAACTCTTTTCATAGGAATAAAACTATGATTAAAGTACACAGTCTACTTTAGACTATTCATGAGTAGCTCACAGTCTATTCATGAGCTTTATTACTTTTCAGGTGAGAAATCTGAAGTTCTAACAGATTGTATGAATTTTACTTCCATGATCACAAAGCTAGTATCAATGTTTTAAAATATATAAAAACAGTAATGAGGCTAGTATAGATACAAAAGCATCCTGATATAAGAAAAATACGGGGAAAAATTTATGTGTAATGTAAAACTGTATTATACGTCTGGGTCAAAATAGACCAAGTTTCTAATTTGGTAGTAGAAAAAATAAATAGTATGGTGTTAATGAACAGACTTAATGTTTTGCCTAGAGGTGGTATAATATGTATTCAAGATTGAAACTACCAATTTCAATAGGCTGGAAAATCTATATGTATTTAAAAGCAGAAATAAGGCTACTTAAAATTCTACATTAATTTTTTCTAAGATTTAATTTCTGTAAGACCTTCTAGAATAGGAACATTCAAAAACTGGTTGGTTAGACAAAACATGTAGTTGAAACATGAAAAAAATTAAATCAAAATAAAGAAAGTGGAAACTGCATTCAATAGAATAACTGTACATATGATGGAAATTATCTTTAAATTAAAAAAATTTTGGCAAACTATTTCAAGTCTCTTGGGAAGGTAAATATGTGTGTGTGTGTGTGTGTGTGTGTGTATGTTTGTGTGTAGATATAACTATAAAATGACAATCTGTAGAATGTAATATAAAATAGGGCATATATTTGTCAGTACTTTTTTCTTCATCCCTCATTCTTTTTTTAAAATTTTATTTCCTAACTCATTCTTAGTGATTATTTCATACAAGTCAGATATTTCTCATAGCAAGTGCAAAGGTCAAGGATTAGTCTGTTATTCTTCCCTTCATTTTGCTCAGACTTAGTTTGTATTTGTGCTTTCCAATCTCAGCTCATTTTTCCTCTTTGCAAGGCAGTACTGAGATTGACTTAACAGTTGTAAAAAATGCTTCATGCTCTGATTCCAAAGCGTTAAATCCTTAGAGTTTTGCTCTGTCAGATCAAGAAGTTTGACAAAAGAGATCAGAACTATCTGTGATTGTGACAATCATTAAAAGAAGCACAAAGGGAATGACTCTTCTTCCATTTGCCACTTCTTTACAGGAATCCTCTCTTTTAAACATCCCGAAGATAATTTCCTACCACTTCCTCCTTTCTAGGATTTTTTCCTTATTAAAAGACACCTTTCTAGATTGCTCTACTTCTGAAAATATAGCAAAAAAAATCTTAACAGGAGGGCTATTTTCTGGTCTTCTTGCCTGAAGAACAGATGACTTATCCTTCAAACGGTTCCTATGATTAGAGAAAATGAGCATTATGTACCAGACATTCAAATACTCCATTTTCCTGTCATTATGGCATGCTAAGCTTAACATTTCTAATTATATACATCTATAACTTTTATTCAAGACATTGCTCTTTAGTGAAAGAATCTAGCTTTCCAATTCTTGGCTAATAAAAAATATGCATTTTAATAATTGAATTCTAAATTAGATTAATTAAAAATGCACTGAATTATACCAAAGAATTCCAATCATCCAACCTACCTCCATATGAAGCAAATTGTTCTGTGTGGATTTTGACTATGTATCTGATTATAAGTTTCCCTTACACATGTACTCTTCCTCAGACCTGGAATTCTTACCTCCTTCTTAAAAATCATTTTTACTCAACTTCGTCCTCTTTGACTAAAAGTAAACTAGGCAATTTTGATATGAAGTGCTCTTAGTATCTTTTACTTATAGATAATTAAGAATTGTTAAAAATGAATGAAGTTTAACATGCCCCTACAACCTTACTATCAAGGTATAATGAAAATAGTTCTCAGACCGAATTTCATCACATATACAGACATGTATCAAGCAAACATGTTTTAAGAGTCACAGGGTATTTTATAAAACCTGTGTTCTAAATGAGGAAATCCCATCTCTTTGATGGTTGGACTATCTGAAAACAACTTTCATGAAGTTGTTATTAGAGGCACACCTGACAAAATTCTAGGAGCAGAACACTGTGATCTTGATTACTGGCAATTGGCAAACAAAAATTCTCTATTTCAATTTCTAGATGTAGGATCTTTTATGGATTAAATTTTAGTTTTTTACCTACTAGCCTCCCTGGATTCTTGTGTTTGTTCATGAAAGTTTGTTATTCATCTAGAAAATATTTTAGTCATTTTACATATATCACCTATCATAAATTTCATCAGAGAGAGTCAATTTCTAACATTTATTGGGCTGACTGAAAATAGACAAATTTTACCAGCTGACCAGCTCTGAAGCTGGGTGAACAACTGTCAATAAAATATTGCTAACATCAACCTACCCTTTTTATATGGTGATATACTGGCTTATATACTTTAGATTACATATTTTATAACATTCAGTTGGCATAATGTGAAGGATTCCTCTTCTGTGATAAAACAATGAAGAAAAGCAGTTATTTATCAATTTACATAAATTCCTTTTCCACTGTAGGGGTTAATTTGTGATTATGTAGTTAGGTGCTCATCATCTATAACTATTAAAAATCACTACAGTAGATTTTCCAGAGAGACTATGCTTGAATGTTGAATGGCAACAGTGCAGCCAAATGGGGAAGAGAAAGGAATCAGCTAATAAAGGTCTGATAAAAGCTCACTGATTTTAGTACCTAGAGGTTGGGCTGGTAAAAGAGAAACTAAGGGACGAACTAAATCTGTTAGAGGTCCCAAGCAGGGGAATGGTGTTGGCAGCTTTGCCTTGACATGTAGCTGGACCCAAATCTGAAAACATAGCCCAGGACAGGGAACAAATAACTGAAATCCATAAGAACAAGCACTGTCAAGGAGGAAAATGCATCATGTAAACCTAAAGGACTCAAGCCAGAATGCCCAAGTCAGCCTCAGACACAGTAACAATGACTAAGTACTTAGAAACCTATCAAACTTGCAGAGTGTGTAGAGGTGGCAGGCAAGCAAGGATTTCCATGTACGAAAAATGGTACAAATTCATTCAGACAAGCAGGTAGCTTTTTAGCTTTCTTTATCCTGATTACTGCCAGCACAATGTTTTCACTCTCTGATCATAAAGTTTCCTCAAACAGCCTCTAAGAGATAGGAAAATGGAATTAACAGCAACATGAATATCCTGTTTTCTGCAAATGTGATTCTCCCATGCAGTCTCTTTAATCTTTTGATATATCACTACTGGATAAATGGCTGCTTTTAGAATTTAGGTTCCAGCTCAGTTGACCTCAACTGCCTTCATTATTGCATCAACCAAGAATTTCAAAACAATCTAGGAATAGCCTGGGAATTAGGCTTGATGAAATCATTTATATCTCCTAAGTATTCAATGGATGTACAAGTGAAAGATTTGCTTTCCTTGGTTATATTGTATGTAAAGGAGTGCCCAAGATAATTTCCTTTTTATATAAGATTATTAAAATTAAGATAGCAATCTATTCATTGGTCCTATTTTGTAGCCAAATTGATTCAATTCTAATGGAGCATTTGAATACCCACTGTGTTAATCTCTAAAGTACAGTGATAAATAATACATAATCTTAGATCTTGAAAGTCCTACTTCATCTGCTGAATATACCATAGTTTCCAGATTTTTGGCCATAGAACAGACTCATACAAGTTTGGAGAAAATTCACTTTTACAAATTATTTAATGAGGTATAGGCAGTTTGATTTTTATTAATATAATTGCAATAACAAAAATGACTATCCTGTGTTTAATAAATTACCATTATTATGGCAATTATTATTACTATGTGCTTACACAGTGCTTCAAAAATTCAGTCAGTCTTTGCAATGATCTTGTATGGTATATTGAAGTCACTAAGATTTTTAGGGAGGAATGATGAGAATAACCTAAAAGCCAATATAAGGTAAATGGAGCCATCTATCCCACATTGAGTCATTAAATTTTTAATTACTGGGTTTGCTTAAAAAGCAAGACATACTATTTTACCTAGTTCTCCTGTAAGAATGTAGAATTACAAAACAAAGTAGCAGTAACAGCTTCATGCATAAGAGGCTTATCCCATATTTTTAAAATGTGTAATTCCACTCTTGCTACAGTTCTTGAAGTACCTTCAAAATTATTTCCACTATGCTTTCCTGAACCTTAAGACTTTTTATAGCTCAGATGGTTTCCACATCATTTCATAGCTTGCTATGAATGACCCTACTTTTTTAAGCTGTTTAGTTAAAAAACTGATGCTGTTGATCCATTTCAGTTCTCATTGCTTGGTTTCTTGCTTCCACAGCTGCTTTTTGCTCGCCTCACCTCCCTGATGCTGTCAGCAAGAGGGTAACGCAAAGATGGAAAACATACAGAGTTCACAGTCATAGTCCTTTTCCTTGAATTCTGGCTTATTTCCAGCCACCTCCTCCCTCATTGCAGTCTGTAGTAATTTAATCTCACTTTACACAAAGAAAGTAAATTTTCCAGTTTAATTTATAGTATATAGGATTAGAAATTAGAAACACTATACAATTAAAAAGAAGAAAAATATAGCTAGTCCAATAAAATAAATTGATGTCTTACAGGGCAAATAAGAAACTCACATCTTGTCCCATACTGTCTTATTTTATTCCAAAATAAGGCCCTTCTATAGATTTCAGTTCTCCATTGGGAAATAAGTTTCCCTTTCTAGAAGAACAAATACATGATATGTGGTTGACAAGCTGCCCAATAACCCACAGCTATTTATTGCCAAGAACTCCATGCAAAGTAGTCTAACACAATCACTGCTCAAGAGCCCATGTACTGTAAGATTGACGAGCTTTTTTGGAGAGCTTCCTAAAAATACAGAGATGTGATGTTTAATATATGCAGCCAATTTCTATTCCTGGCAAGTTCGCCAATTACCTGGCTTGATCATTCTGCACTCTAAAATATGTAGCAAACCCTCAGGAGTAATTCATAATAAATTCCTTAGCTCAAATCAATAATATATATATTAAAATATTCTGCTCTCTCTCACTTCTTAATTTTGCATAGTTTAAAGCTGTAGAGTTCTATATTTGTCTATCAACAAAATATCAATCTCTTCATGGTTTAGTCCGAAATACCTCTCTGTGCTTTACTTTTGTATCATTTCTAACAAAGCTCTTTATCTTTCTCTCCTCTTTCATTGTATTACTGAATTAAAATATGAAGCTTTCAAATAAGTTCTTATAGCTCCACCATTATAAAATTTTATTCTGACAACAATACCAGGACATATTTCATGTTTTCAGATTTAGTTGTTCTCCTTTCCTCAGAAAATTACCTAAAATTATGATATGAACCTCATTCTATAGGTTTAGGAGGATGAAAAGATTTTTGGGTACAAGTGGGGTAGTATAGTTTCCTACTCTATTAATAACCTCAGCAGCTACACCTAGAATTTGGATGCAATGCTAAAACCAGAGACTAAATATCCTCTTATTTAGTTCTTGATTTTATTAGAAAAGAATCATCTATATTTTGAAAAAAAGAAGGGAAGTAAATAAAATTAGAAATATTACCATAGGCACATGTGCATCCATATACAACATGTAACTTATCTTTTTTTTTTTTTGTCTTTTTTTTTGCCTTATCTAGGGCCACACCTGCGGCAAATGGAGGTTCCCAGGCTAGGGGTCTAACAAGAGCTGTAGCCACCGGCTTTCACCACAGCCACAGCAACGCGGGATCTGAGCCACGTCTGCAACCTACACCACAGCTCACGGCAATGCCGGATCCTTAACCCACTGAGCAAGGCCAGAGATCGAACCTGCAACCTCATGGCTGCTAGTAGGTATGAAAATGGTCCCATTATTGTTAAGACCCATTGCTTCTCCCATTGCAATAATAATACAAAGAAAAAGGGAAATTATATTTGTTTTTCATCTCATTTAACTGTGGTTATTTATAAAACAGAAATAACCCATGAATATATTTAGAAAAACAGAATAAAGAGTTCTCTCTCCTGATAACACAGAGAGTTCACTGGTAGCAAAATCTTTTAAGCTTTTGTGAGGGGGGAGACCAATCTCTCTGGACTGGAATCCTTCAGCTTGATGGGGAAGAAAGAAGACATTCATCCACTATTTTAAATGTGACTCCAATTGAGACTTGCTAAGATAGAAGCTGAATTATTCCATAGGCTCATATTTTTTTATACAGAAAATTAATACCATTCAAAATTTATTCTTTATTTATAAACATTTTGGACAAGTGAGGCAGAGAATAACAGTTTACATCTGCTGGAGGGGAAGGGGCTATATCTGGTGATTGTAAAGTATGAACTGCTTTTAGTGTGGGAAATGGCTTTATTCTGTACAACTAAGTCTATTTT